>JAVLVB010000169.1:814422-870354 GCA_032876305.1 Orestias chungarensis | reverse complement strand
TGTGACGGTGTTATTGGTCAATAATTTTAGTCACGGTCAACAGTATGGCTCTGATCAACCTTGTGTTTGTTATCGATGTTGATCGTGAGGATTACAAGTCAGAGAGTCGAGCGGAGGTCAGAAACATTCTGGTGAAGAGGGGAATATTGTACATCCTGTTGCATTTCGGCTACAAACATGGGTTTGAGAAAGTGCGCTGGGGTTACACGTTTTTCCAGACAAACGCTGGGCGTCACTCCAGCGTCGTGTCGAGAGGCTCCGACTTCAAGGAGCTGCGACATAAAACATTTGAGGACTTCGAACAAGAGTTTGAAGCGAGGTTCGACATGAAGGATAAAGTGGGCCTTTCTCTACGGAAGCAGCAGCCCAGCAAATCCGTTTCAGTTCAAAACGCCCTCAGGGAAACTCTGTCAGACTTCCAGTGGGACAGACCGGACATCACCTCTCCGACCAAACTTTCACTGAGGCCCAGGAAGTCGGGTCGTGTTGGACATCTCGGCCTGTCTCAAGAGAGGGACTCTTTAAGCAGCGGTAGGAACGTTGTGTTTGTGGTCTCGCCATGTCCCCGTTCGAGGTCGCATCTTCTGGACTTCCTGTCTGTAAAAGAGGATGAGCTGCCAGCGGAAGTGACCGAGTACATTCTGCCCAAGAGCTTGAACAACATGCTGCTTCAACAGCAGGTTGCTCTACACTGGATTGACAGCCGATCACACTCTGAGGTGAGTTTACGAGCCTTGTGCTGCTCCTAGTGTGGAGTAACAGATTTAGATACAGTTTTTGTGAACACTAATGCCATATTAATTAATAAAGACAATCACAAAATTAAGATTTAGATGCTTATTCCTTTAAATAATGCATGCAAGCTGTGTATCTGTCTATATTTGGGGCTGTATACATAACTTAGAGCTTTTAAAAAAAATTTATCTTGGGCTCAAACCTGTGCATGTTGTTTTTGTTTTTAAACAGTTTATCATTAAAAAACATTTACACTAAAACCCACTATGATTTTATATAAATGTTTGAAGCGCAAGATAAAAATGGAACTTAATTAACCTTTAAAATGACAGTACATTGAGAATTTTAGTACAGCAAATCAGTGGTAGACATGAAAGGAGGGGTGCTGTAATCGATAGGTCAAAATAAAAGCAAACTTTATTGGAAACACATTTTTTGGGTCCAAACAAGAGACCAAAATTACTGGGTCACCATTTAGTATCTTTGGGGGGGGCTGGCTTTGCAATTCATCTCATTTTGTGTGATCAAAAATACCATGATGATATTCCTAAACCTTATAGACAGTAGATATGTACATAACCTTATTGTGATAAAGTTATTGTCAAGAATTGGGATTTATCATCACAGAGCTAAATTAAAATTGATGCTTAAAACTCTAAAAATTGGTTATAATGTTGACTTAGTTTTTTTTAATGATTGTACCATTAGAGCAGATTTTATATTGATTCCTTAGTCTTGGAATTTTAGTCATGTAGCGTTTTTAGGTAGTACCCAAAAATAATCAGGTGCAACCCTTCCTCCCTTTTTAGGTTTTGAGCTGTAAGGACTGTTTTGGGTCTGACAAGCTGTCTGCAGTTCTAGCCCAAGTGGGTGGCAAAGTGATCCCCGTGGTTGCTCTGTTGAACTTCTGCTCCAGTCACAATTCCGACCCAGGATTCAAGAGAGAAAGCTTCTTCTTCAGCTCCAGCGTGGAATTCCTGCTTTCATCCGAAAGGCTGTATCGTTTGGCTTTTCCTGCTGTAGCTGGTGTTTTGCGATGGGATCATGGTTTGTAGAAACGGTGTTTGTTTCCTAATGTAGTTTAAACTCAAATTGTTAATTTAAAAAGCATTTGTGCAATCTGTTTGCTACTAATGTACTCAGAATGAAACTGCAATCATTTTCTGTGTTTAATTTTTCCAATTTTATAAATACATTTTCAAATGTTTACAAGAAACAGTAAAAGAACAAACGACAGCGTAAAAAGAACTAAATATATAATAAAACCCCAACTCTATAGGTCAGTTGACGTGACGTATGGTTTAACCTTTTTTTTGTTGTGTGTTTTGATAATTTTTTTACTGATCTAGGAGATGCATCTCACAACTGTCATGTTGTGGTGGAGCCTGTGTCTCAAGGCCAGAGGCTTCTGCAGGACTCCGTAGAGGTGTACCTAAAGGGTGTGCTGCAGGGCTGGGATGCTTCAATGTTTACACGAACCTCCATGGATTCGTGGCTGCTTCAGATCTCCAGTAGCAGTAACCATGAAGCTGCTGCCTTTTCACATCTCTTCAGTGAGCTTTCCGCTCTTTCTCTTCACATGGTAAAAGATGCTATAAAAAGCATATGTTTATCCCACACGAGAGCTTCTATGCATGTCTCGCGATGGTAATACAAATGTATTAAATGCCTCGGGGATGGTGGTGCAGGCGTCATGGTGAAGTTTTAATATTGATGCAGTCATCAGGAAATCTGGCAAAAGATTTATATAGTATGTTCAATTTTCTTGAATCTAAAAGTCTCATTAATGTATTAATTTTCAAAAGTAAAGATGAGCTGCCTCAAATGGAAACATTTTGTATGAATCATGCCTGCCTTTAGCTGCTTTTTACAACTCACAGCTTATTGTTTGGTAATACAGCAATGTGTTTCCAGTTATTACAACCACCCAAACCAGTCCGGCTTACAAAGTCTGTTTATTCTATCATACTTTATAACATTCAGGGTGTCCATTGGTCAGTAGAGCAGCGACACAGTCCTAGTCTTTCTATGAATTAAAGAAATGCATATATTTTCATGGGGGGGGGGAATCAGAAAGGCCCAGAATTTCAACTAGAGTAAGGGAAGCAGCTTAAAATGGTTCTTATGTGCTTGTTCACTGAAGAAGCCCTGGTACTAAAACACTCTTGCAGAAATACAACATCTGGTTTACAGGTGAAGATCTTTCTCCACTAGGAGTACCAAATCTTTGAAATGGAACCAAATCTTGCATTGTTGATTTTAAGGTAATCTTTTCTTTCCCTGTTCTAAATGTTTTCACAGCTTGCTGAAGTCAATCGTAATGGGTTGTTGTGCCCCGCCGTCTTCTCCCCGCTGTCACACGTCACAGCTCTACTCACCGTTCTCCAGCCAATGATCTTTCAGCACGACCAGCTCCTGAAAACAAATATCTCTGCCACAGCGGAAACCTCTGCTGATCTGCCAGATGTGGTAAATAGCGTCCTGGGCGTCGTTTATGACATCATGAACGAGGACGGCGATGGGAGCAACGGTAGGAATTGATGCATAACCAACATCGGAACATCTGCTGAGGTCACTGAATGCATTTGCAGATGAAGAAAAAGGCACAAGTTATACTGAGATTAAAGTAAAAAAGAATTCAAATGGATAAGGGTCGATAGATACAGTATGGGTGTTTGTTCTTAATCTTTTGTATTTAGGTCTGAAGATCATTGTTTTAGGCTATGTTAAGATGCAAGTCTGTAAACATAATATGTTGCAAAGTTCCTTATCGATGGCACAAACGGGTACTCGTCCCAAAATAGAAATATTTTTTCTGGCATTTGACATTAGATTTTCATGCACTCTGTATGCACAGTTAGTCTTCCAAGAGTTTATCTATTTTAGGAATCCCATGGATTTGAAACTTTTGTGCAAAATTCAATATTAATGGGTTGTTATGCCCAATGGCTGAATGAAAAATACACATTTTGTCATCTCACATGAACACTTTACAATACACATTTTGTAAAGTTTTTCCTTACTATTCAGCTCCTGGTCAAAAACTGACCACTAGTTCACAGTAAGGTTCAGGACAGGAGAGGAAGGGGGCCATGTTATCTTACAGTTATGGAAAATGGTAGAAGTGGACAATAATATAAATAAATCTTGAGACCCTGTGCCTATTTGCAACTAAATGATTTGGGTGCTACATCACTCTGAGAGACTTTTGTTCCTTTTTTGATTGTGCATAGTCCATTAAGTCCTTTGTTCGTTTGTTTGTTTGTTTGGTCCTTAGAAAGGAAGCTACTTAATATTTATGCCGACATTGATGCAGGGTGTCGACCTCCTTATGTCACTTTCTCATTTATTACACAAATATAAATCACCTGTACCAACTTTGCCTAAACCCATTTAACTATTAACGTTTTTATGGCATGGAGGTAGAAGAACTACCCAAAACTATGTATGGTCAAAATAGTTTTTTCATCAAGACCACTCAGTGTATGGCTGCATTCTCTTAATTTCTTGTTAAAACCCCTTCCTACTTCTAGTGCCCACATTCTTCAAGCTTGCAAGCAACTTAAAACATGACTAGGCCTAAGGGATCTACATTTCAGCTGCTTGACCTGCTGAAACTGATTCACTAAAGCTTTGCTAACCTTTACCTTACCTTAAGGCCACATTACTGCTGTTGACTTTTAGCACAGTGCACCTCAATTAACACCTGACCGTGGAAGCAAAGCAGGGTGTCCGCGGGTTTGTAAAAGGTAGTAAAAGGCGATTAAAAAAAATTAAAGCCTTTAAAAAGTAGTAAAAAGTAGGAAACCTCATCTGATGAGGTACTAAATTTTTTAGCCCAACTGGGGCTATGAGTTTTCATTCTGTGTAAACTTGGTTACATGCAGGCATATCTCCTTAAATTACTTGCAGGAATTTATTTATTTTTATGCTGCAAGTAGGACCGGAGTGACAGGAATGACATCCCGTGTAGACTACCTCGCACGTGCACTCTCTTAATCAATCTGGGTATCAGTGTTGCCAAATTGGGCGGTTTTCATTTGGATTTTGAGGGTATAAATTGCTTTGGGCAGCTGGAGATAATTTGGGCTGGTTTGAAGTCAGATTGGCGGTTTTTGAGTTAACCAATTAAAACACATGTCCACCCATTACTGGCTCATAGCAAAGCCTCCCTGACCTTTTTTCATCACTGATTAGCCAGCGTCATTTGCCAAGGTGTTTACAACATAGATGGTAGCGCCACAAATTATGCTAGTTTTAGCAGCAGGTGGATAAGTTTTTGCGGGAAGATGCCAAAGTGGAGAATATATAAGAAGCGGCGCAAGGGACCTGCTGCGCGTTCCTGTTGCAACACTCGGATTGGTTAAGCTCTCAAGTCAGTTAAACGTAACCCCGCCTACCCCATCTTACCATTTACTAACATCAGAGCCGTTGGTGCATACGTCGATTTGGTTGGTCGCCACGCCCGTTAGCTGCCCCAGTCAGAACGGAGAGCCGCCGAAGCATTAAGAAGGCGGTTCGGAGGCAGATCGAAGGCTTTCATTGGATTCCTGTCGTCGTTTAACCCGTCCTCTCTTGCCTGGTTGGTCCAGAACCAGGAAGAGGTTGTCCGGGGCTGAAGCCGTCCATCCTCACCCTCTGTGCTCTCCGGTTTATTCCCACCTCGGGAGAGTGTGTGGCTGCGCTCACAGAGCAATGCGACGATAAACCTTTTTGACATATTATTAAAAACTATGGACCAAGGCATGTTGTGAAATCTCCAAGAGTTCCCACTTAATTGTAGCTCATTTGCTTGCTCTACACTTGTATACGTCTACAAAGCCTCTATCAGACACTCTGTCACTCCGTCTTTCTCTTCCTAATATCCGTCTGTCACTACTCCGGTATAGTTGTTGCTTCGTGCTGGTAGTAAAAAATATTTTGAAGGTAGTAAAAAAGGTAGTAAATACAACTTAAGGATCTGTGTATATACCCTGCAACGACATTTCTCAGTTTGACTTGTTGCACAGATGGCGTCATATCACCGTTCCACACTAGAATCTGTTGAGATGCTAAGAGCTACCCATTTTTCAACATTTTTAGCATTCTTAAAATATTCCCTCTGAAATGCATCTGTACGAGTTTCACATTGAGTTTTGATTTGCAGCACTAAGTTTAAAAACTAAATTAATATAGCAACATATTTTTCTTGCTTTTTTATGCTAAAGATGAGGTCAAAGATCTCCCCACACCAGAATGGAGTCTGCTGGAACTCAGCCACAGGCCAAACTCAACAGACATGCTGGAGACCTGGTTCCCACAGTCGGATCAGTCAGGAGTGAGCGCCAGTTTAATGGAGTCAATAAGGTAAACTTTAATTCTCTTACTATTTAATATTAGTTAATACAGCTTTTGCATAGACTTTTAACTTTAACTGTGCAATCCTTCCAAAAGAGATGCAATGTAATTTCCATCGCCTTCCAAATGTATCACCACCTAGCACCAAAAATGGTGTTGAGATTATTTAATCTTCCATCAGACTCGGACCTTATCTGAGCATCTTAGCATGTCTATTTTAAGTAAATTTTTCAAATAATGATTTTGTTTGTTGTTTGCTGTTATTTTAATTTGTAATTCATAAACATACCTACTTAAATATGGTTTTGGTTTTGAAATTTTTTAAAAGGAGAAGCAGTTTCCTGGAGAGCATAAGAAATAATAAAAACAGACTTTTACTGCTCTCCTTTTTTATTAGCGCAAAAAGCAAATAATATGGTTTTAGTCCTAATCATGGCAGATTAATTAGTTTGAAAGCAGATTTGTGAATGGATACCAGAAAATTAGTAAAAGCTGAGAAGAAACTATGTCTAAATGTTTAACTTTTTGTTTTTTTTCAATCATGTGTGCCTTTCTGTGCTTTGAAGAAATGAAGATCACTCATGCACATTATCTGAGTTTATTTGCAGTTTGAAAAATTATGTTGGCTCCCAGACACTAAGGTGACTATTGACTTGAAGAAAAATGATCAAATGTGTTGTTTATTGATTTCTTACAGATTGCTTCATGTGGTACCAGATCAAGGTACAGATGAGGATCTTTCTGAGGCTCAGCAGGAATTAGTCAGTGGTCTGTCTGAGCTCTACCAGGGATCCCAGGAGATGGTCAGCAAAAGGGGCAAGAAACGTTCGTAAAATCCTCTCATTTGAATTTTTTCACACAAGTATTTTCATTAATGATAGTGATGTGTCAGATATTTTGAAATTTCAAAACAATTTCCCAGGCTGTTGTTGACGTTTTTAGTTTTTTTTTAATCGTTGTATATTTCGCTCCTTGACCTGTAGGAGGTGCCCACCGTACACCAGTGAAGCAGAAAATGAAAACAATGAGTCGCTCTATGCAAATGCTCAATGTGGCTCGCCTGAATGTCAAAGCCCAGAAGACACTGACCGAGGCTGAGCCGGCGGGCAGCGAGGGCAGGGGGACAGACAGAGCTGGGAAAAGAAGACTAAGTGACAGGAACAAACCCACAGGAGCAAGCACTCCCAGTAAGTCTCACTGTTAAGCCTAAAAATACACTGTTTGGAGGGGGGGGTAAGATAATGTGCTTATACATTTCATACAACTTACCTTTGAAACTTTCTTTTCTGCTTTGTCTTCTGTTTCTAAGGTTTTTCTAGTGAGAAAGAACTGCTGTGCCATTTGAAGGCGATTTATGACAAGACTCTAGCGGAGAGGGATTCATCTCTCCTTACGAGTGCTCAACAGCTTCTGAATGCTATAAAAACATTTCTGTCTACAGAATCCCACTGGGGGGTGAGACGACATGTATTTAAAATTATTTTTAATATTTGAAGATATGATTTGGTATCATTTAGATTATTTATTGTTTTACATTTTCAGTTTTAAATATTACTGCAAAGTTTTCCACGAACTTAAACCTCCGGAAAAAAACAGTTCCATTTTGCACATTACTTCCCAGCATATAATAAACTACATGCGTCTGCAAGATATGATCAAATTCACAGGATCTGCAATGCGCACAAACGTCATATTTGTTAGAATTTATGTGATAAACTTCATTCTGCTACTTTATGTCTTCTTTGTAGCAAAAGGCCTCTTTGATGGTTCAGCAGCACCTCATGAAGACCAGCAAATCCATCCGTCAGCTTTTTGGAGGGGCTGAAGATGCAGAGAACAAAGTCAGAGAGTGAGTGATCCTGAACTAAGTTCTTTTTATCTCTTACAAAAAAGTGAAAAGAGACTGTTATGTCCTATCAGGATTGTTTAGGTCTAAATAACAGCTTTTCTAAATCTAGGTGCCAACTGCAAGTGATGTTACGTCTGGAGCTGTGCAGACGCTGCTCTTCGAAACAATCCGACTTAGTGGATGCAGATCAAATGGCAGAGGAGGTGAGAGGTTCAACATACGCTTTTAGTATTGAGTTCATAGAAGCCACTTGTCTCGCATTTTTCTGTAGCTGTAATATTTTGTCTTTGTCAGGCAGCGGAAATGCTAAGAGTTATCTCATTAACAAAAGATCCAGTGTGCCTAGCGAGGTTCCTTCAAGATGAAGTCCTCCCTGGGTAAGTGTGTACCTGAGCTGAAAGAAGCGTCCTTTATGGTGGCCCTTCAGGGTCTGATTTTTTTGTTGTTTCTTTTAAATCTACACTTGCATCTCGATAAACCATTGTAAGCTTAACCCATTACAGTTATTCAGTTCAAACTCGTAGTGTAGTGTGTTTTAGCCCTGTTCCTCCCCTGCATGTTGTAGCCCCCGTTTAGGAGACATTGTCTGGTGCAAAAATAAGTGTTTGATCATGGACTAGTTTAAATAAAGTGAATAGTGCAGATAAAATCCTCTCAGCTGCTTCCCAAGAACTTATTAACATGTTGTTGTTTCTTCATCATCACAGCTTCCTGACTGCTGTTCCGAAAGTGCTTGGAGACATTTATAACAGCCTGGGTACGCAGCTGCCTGACGCCTTAGTGGCCGTTCTGCCTTCTGACTTCTTCAGTGATGATTCTGTAGCCAAGGACAGCATTTCTCCTTCTGCCTCCTCGCCTCCTAAATCAACACAGAGCCTCATTTCAGTGGACGGCTTACATGACCTGCGGAATCGTTCAGCCAATAAAAGGAGGTGAGTCTTGCTAAACGCCCAAAAGGCTTTGGAGCGTAATGAAAAGAGTGCCCTACAGCAAATCAGTCGATTTGATTTCAACCTTCTCTCATTGTCTATTCTGTGCAGGAGTGGGATGTTAACTCGACATCGTAGTATGACTGAATCCACACAGAGTCTTCGTCAAATAAAGCTGCCAAAAAAGAACACAAGAGCAGTAAGTTCTGTTTCTTTTGTTTTTGTCTGATAGAGCTTTACCAAAATCTTCAATTTTTAATCTTCATCATCTGGCATCTTAGCAGGTTTCCTTAACCCTCAAACCAGTTCATGTGCATAGCAGCTAAACTGGTGCAACATTGAATAGAACATTAACAGGAGTTAGGGAGAGGTGCATGGAGACCCAACACCAACCAAAATGTAACTGCAGGATATTTTAAATAAGAACTGTTCATCTGATATAATCAGAATCCTCAGTTTATTTATATAGCAGCAATTTACAACACATGTCATCTCAAGGCACTTTACAAGAAAGTAAATGTTGAATTAGTTTTAAAAGGTGCCAAAACCTTTAGTCAGATGGGTGTGACTTTTTGAGTAACATCTACAATATTTGCATTATTCACCACAGTAAAATTGTTTAAAAGACTACTAAATAACCTTAGAGGTGCATTTCTACCAATAAGAATATTACCACAGGTAATTTATTAGTACTGAAATGAAAGTAGTAGTATTCATACTGTACTATATCGCATTACACATACATTGATATATTTTTAGCAATCTATTTCTATTATTTTCTTAATATGGTTTTTTTTGGCTAATCAAAACCCAACATTTAGTTTAATTTCGAAAGATGTCCTGCTTTAACACAATCCTTGTTTACACTGTAAAATACTTTTTTGAATGGATTAGATCTGTGTTTTTTTTTGTAGTACAGTCTTAAGATGGAAGGATTCTTTGTTTGTTCTTCATTACTATCATTAATACTCATCAACACCAAATTCAATTACAGGAATTACACACCTGACTCAAAAGTATGTTTCCATGAACTGAATTAGAACAGAACCATATTCAAATTGAGTTAAAAATATTTTCATAAAAAATGAATAAGAGACTTTACAGTATGGAGCTAATTTCAAACAAAAGTTATTACAGTACATTATTACTGTACAGTCATTAATACTTTTAGTAAGTGTTACGTTGTCTACTGTCAGCATGATAGTAAGGTGACCGTTTTAGATTCTATATTTTTATAAATGAGGGGTGAATATTTTATTTGTTTCTACTTTTTCCTTATTTAAGGAGTTAAAAATGTGATCATATTGCTCTTAACTTTAAAAAAAAAAAAAAACCTTGTCTGGAAATGCTGTTCCTGCACTATTCGAAGTGTCAATTGTGAATTTTGATTTAAACACTGTTGAGTTGGACTATAATAGTAGGAGTAAGGCAATAAATAAGGTGATCTGTGTAGTAAAACACTCTCCCTCTTTATTCCTCTACAGGAGGGAAAGAAAAACAAGATGAAATATTTATTTGATCAGATGTTTAGTGAACAAATGACTATTATTTGATTTTGCTCTGTTGGTTGTGTAGAAAAAATTTAATTAAAAACTGGTTAAAGCTCTTGCGTTTAATCACTGGAACTGCATAGGTGGGAAAATATAAAGAACTGATTTGTACATTAATTCTTAATGACCGATCCAAGCACCTAATTTTATTTTATTTTTTTCCTCCCAAGTCTAAAATCAAGATTTTTACTGCGTCGGAGAAACCTGCAGAAACGCAGCAACCTCCGAAACAACAACAGACGCAAGGTATGTGTTGAAATTTAAAATGGTCATTTCAGGATTGGAGTAAAAGATGTAAAAGGTCTATTTCTCAAGCTAACATTGAAGGTTAGCTTGAGAAACATTTTTAGTCACATTTTATGACATGTGTTTTGCCTGAGTTTGTAAACTTTCTGGGCAGCTCAGAAATGAGGAGTAGTGGTGTAGAGTTGTGTGCACTCGGATGCAGGTGTTCTGTTTGAGGTTAACCGGATTTCGCCAGCCGAGATCTGCTGTTTTGCCAAACTGAGCATCTTAACACGACTTTATAAAACGTTCATGCTGCATTAAACAACTGTAACCAAGTCCTAACAGGCATGAAAAAGCTTGGTTGAATACTTATTTGTACAATTATCTTAGATTTGTCTATTCTAGTACTGTTCTAATCAGCTATATTGGTCCACAGAGGTGACTAAAGTAAGAAGAAACCTCTTCAACCAGGAGATTGTTTCCCCTTCGAAGAAAAGGAAGCTCCCAAGGAGCCAGTCTGTCTCTGCTGTGGAAGGACTGAAACGCAAGCGCTCTCCTGAGCCCGAAGGTAATACCATGTTGTGTAGTCTTTAAAAATATCGTTGGATTTCATAAGTTGCAGTTGATAAACTGTTTCTTTCTTCTTTGAATTTAAATTGCTTGCATTATTTTAGTTATTATTAGTAGGAAAATCAATTTTTTTCTTTCTTAATTTTAAGAAAAACACAAACTTCTCACAAAGAAGGTGTGTGAGACGCCTCTTCACAAGCAGGTTTCCAGTCGCCTCTTACAACGGCAGAAAATAGGAAGGTACGTTACACTCTTTCTATTATCTTCTGATTAGATTTAAAAAAAAGTTGTCTACGAAGAATATTTCCTTTAATTGTTGAATTATTTTCCATAGGAAATCTGACCCTAGTGGGGATTGCATTGTAGAAGAATCACCAGTAAAACCAGCCGAAGGTATTTTTTGTGCGGTCTTTTATATTGATGTACATTAAATTATTATTTAATTCAAAGAAATGTATTAGTAAACCAAAAAAATGCTCTTTAATCTGGGACACAATGTATTATGTGAATGAATAAACTAAATTCAGCATTTATTCCAAATTTGAAATGGCGTTGTCTACGCTGGTTAACCTAGAGATTGACCAGTCATAGTTTTAGGATGATTTTATGTCTCTTAAACCTGGTTGTACCAATTAAAATCGTCATTGTAAAAATGCAAGCATGATATACATCCAACCGGTTTCACTTTTTTCCTTTCTTATTTTCTGTCAGACCTGAGAAGAAGCCCAAGAATTAAAAAACTGGCTAGAAGAGACATCTTCTACTCAAGTTCCCAGCCTCGGTCCAGGAACCTGGAAAGAGCTCTCTCTTCATCTCTGCTCCCGCTGGGCGACAGCAGCGCCTGTAACTTTAATGTGAATACAGTCCAATCTCCCATGCGTCTTCTTTTCGGAGCTGCTGATTCTCCCAGGAGTTCCTGTGACCCGTTTGGTGAAGCCAGAACCACCAGGTCTCGTTTGTCCACAGACTCCAGTGTCTTTGAGGTAATTTACCCAAAATTGTCCCTAAATTTTATATCACACTTGTAATTATATGTAATTATTGTTTTTAGAAATAAACTAAAATAACTTCTGAAGCCTTAATGAAATCTCTTCCTCATATTTGTTTACCATAACACAGACATACAATACAGCGATTTGCCCCTATGGTTTATTACCACTCTGTTCATATAGTTATACTCTTGGAGTATTTTTATTTATTAAAATTTGCAGTGTATAATTCCAAGAGTTGTTTTAACCATGACTAAAATTGTTATTTACTTTTCCTCTATGTGTTGTACACACTAATTTTACAAACATCTGCCCAAAATAAAATCCAGTCTCAGTTTATTGATTTTATAATTGCTCTATAAAGCTTGGATCAATCAGTGCATTTAGATTTTTAATTTTTTTTCCTGAGCACAGACCTTTCCACAGAAACTTTTACGTTTTGGGGGATGCTTGTCTCATTTCCAATTATAAGAAAAGTTCTTTGTTGAATGGAAATAATTTAAAATGTAAATTTCCCCAAAATACAACTTCTCTTTGGAAATCACAATAGATACCAAACAACTGTTTTTATGCTTTCTTGAACTTGGTTTTCTTCTCTATCTAGAGTCCAAACAAAACGCCGGTAAAGTCACCCAACAGACGTGGAAGGCATTTATCTCCTAAGATGCCCAGGACCCCACAAACCCCAAGAACCCCCCCTACCACACCATCATCTAAAGCGAATGTCTCCGTGGTTGCAGACAGTCCCGTAGCCGGTGCTTCTGGACTTTGTAGTGCTCTGAAGGCCAGTCCTTTCAAATCCCCCGGGAATGAGCCTCTTGTTGTAAAGACGCCAAATAAACAAAGTCCTTTAAAGGGTATTCTTAGGACTCCAGTCAAAGCTTCTGGATTATGTAATCTTAGCAGCCCATTGTCTAAGACTCCCAAGAAGAGTGTCACGTGGTCTCCCTCTCCTCAGAAATGTACAGTCGAGGTGGAGCGTCCAACTTTCAAAGTGCCCAAGTCACCAAGTACAGATTCGCTCAGCTCTCTGAGACAAATCCAAACTCCCAGCAGGCCCTGCAATTCAGAACAAAGCACAAACTGTAAGGGAGACGGTTTTCAAACCCCAGATAAAATCTGCCAGGTGAGCCTGATACGGATATCTGAACGTGATTTATTGACTCCGCAAAAAATTCTGAGTGCTTCGATGACCGCCGCTGAAAATGCTTCTGTTCATCTGGAAACGACCCCTCCATTACGCCTGGCATCCTCAACCCACCATACCTCGCCTCACCGCAGAACCAGCACTCTAGGGAAGACGCCCAGTCCCAGTCACCAGATGATAACTCGCTCCGGACGCACCCCAAGGAAGGGGTCAAACACGGCACCCCCCAATGATGAGGCTGACAGCCTTGCAAATAGGCCAGCATCTGTGCAGTCATCTACAACAGAGGAGCAGACTGAAACTTCTCAGTCCTCTGAACCCCACTCGAGTCTTCAGACTGAATCGGAGTCCACAGACGACGACAGTCTGGACATTCTTGACGCCGCGGTTGTCAAGACTCAGTTTAACCAAGGTATAAAGATGAGCATTAGCTTCTCAAGGAAGTCGTCTGTGTCCAGTCCAGAGTTTGCTAGAGCAGCTTCCCCCAAACAACCGCCGCCAGTACCAAACGCACCCAGCCGAAGCTACGGCTTCCGCCAAACCCCCGACCGCCAGCAGAGGGAGGCAGCTGCTCGTTTAGGATATGGAAATGATTCCCCTCGTTTTTCAACCCCCAGAAGCTTGGCGAGGTATAAGAAGGGCTCGGATGCTCCAGCCGCTCTCAGCTACCATGTCGAACTGGAAATGCAAACATCAGGGCTTCCAAAACTCAAAATCAAACGAACGGATTCCATGAATGCGGACGACGTTTTATGTGGCGCTCCTCAGCCAGAAGCCCTGAGCCCTCTAGTCGTTGCTAAACCCCATGTGGAAAGCCCCATGGCCTTAATGTCTAAACACAAAGATCCCGCTTGTTCCTTGCCATCTCTCTGCATTCATGTGACCCCAGCCAAGTGTACTCCGGGAAAAGCCGGTGGTGTCCAAACCTACATCTGTCAATCTTACACGCCCACGCGGCATTCTGCAGCAGGCACATCCCCGGTGGCTGTGGCGGTGGCAGACCTCATCTCCCTCACTCCTTCGCCTCAGGGTATGGGCAAAGTGACCCCGGACAACCTGAACAGCTGGCCTCGGAGGAAGAGGCCTCACCTCGGTGTGTCCGGAGGCAAGGATCGAGTTCTGAGGGGGGAGCCTCGTCTGGAGGAGCTGCTGGAGGAGGCTGAGCTTGGAGTCAGTCGCTTGCAAGACTTCGAAGACACTGACGAACCTCCAAGCACCGTGGCGGAAAAATTGGCTTCGAATTGTAAGAAGTCACCCACTCTGGCTGCCAACGCGTCTCCTCTCTCACCCATGGAGGATTTGTATTGGATGGCCAAGCTGGCTGAAGGGGCAGACTGTGGGGATTCTGAGAAAACGGCCGAACTCATCTGGGCCTCTGAGACTGGAGATATAAAGTCAAGTAAGCACATTTACACTATCTATGACATAACTATATGTGTTTGATTATTAGCAATGAAATATACTTGTTTATACAATGAAAGAGCCCCCATTTAAATAGGCTATTGTTTACTTCTATAAATTATGAGTGAATCAAACTCAAATACATTTATTAGACACAGTGTGGCTGTGGCTCCTTTGGCATGCATTGCTGCATGAATGTGGGGTTGCATTAGAAGTGATCCGCCTGAGGGTCTACTGAGGTTTTAGTAAGCCCAGGTTTCTTTGAGACGAGCCTGAGGGTCGTCTGCTTTTTTTGGGCTGGTATCTTTTATCTTCCTTTTAGAAAATACTCTATAGTTTCTCTATGCCTGCAACCTGTAGCTCTGGGGCCACATGTGGTTCTTAAAAAAACTAAGCCAATAATGCTTAATATTTGTCCGATCTTTAAAAAATGTAATCTAACCATAGCAGCTTTTTTTCATATCTCTTTTTACATATGTGTAACATTTGACAAATTTACTTTTACACATTTTTAGAGGGGTGGTCGTGGATTTTAGCAACTTCGTTATTACCTGCTATTAGCTAATCACGAGTTCATGTTGAAATAACAATAAAAAACTATTCAGTTTTAAACGGTGTGTCAAATTAAAAATGAGATTAGGGTCATACAGGGACAAAAATAACATCAGCTGGAACGTGGAATATCAATGTCTACTTGAGCATTGTAGATCTCTAGCATAGCTGCTACATAAAGATGTCCAAGAAAAGAGTAGTAGCGCAGTGGTTCGTGTTATTAGACGTCGACAATAGGATCATCTTGGAAAGGTGAATTATTGAGATAATATATGCCTAAAAAAAATTGGCAAACATACATTTTTGGTGAGTAGCAACCAAGAGGACATGAGTCAGTTAAAACCATAGGTGGAAATCCCTTAGAAGTTAATCTTGGATAAGTGTATAGATTTAAAAGAAAGCTGTTTATTAAAGTAATAGAAAACTGTGAACAATATGGACCGTTCCGCGAGAAGATTTTGAATAACCTTTTAGGTCTTACTGTCTTGAAAAAAAAAAATGAGATAAAAAAAACATGAAATAAACCTGAATTTTTTCTGTACGACGCTGGTGCTTTGAGCATTAAGGTCAAGTTATTCCACTTGCCTACTTTCCTGAGTTGATATTTCTTCGTACTTGTACAATGTCTGCAATGTAATTTGTTTATATGTTTAATAAATGAGGATTTAACGGATTAAAAAGAATTAAATAAGTTCTTCATTTAAGCGTTGACCACATTGGTCTATGAATACAAGTCAAAGTCAAATTTAAGCAATAATTAATTTTGAGTTTGGCTTCTAATGGTCTGAATTCGAAGAACTTATTCCCAGGAAATACATATGTTGGTAAAGTCGGAAAATAAATCAGTTTTAGCTAATATGGTCATATATATGAACTTTTGTTAGAAATGTGGTGATAGATGCAACGGTTTACAGACAGAAATGTGGAAATTCACTATATACCCGATTGCGTTGTCTTTCCTGGCAGCAGTGACTCCTCCCAGTCGAAAGGGGAGAAAACCAGTAACGCCAAGTGGTATTTTGGCCCTCACCCAGTCTCCATTGCTGTTCAAGAGCAAGACAAGTTCTACTCATAATAAAACACCAAATTCTAAAGGTAACGTTTAAATGTGTTATGTATTTCAATGAGCCTCCTGTTTGTGGTCAACTCATCCTGATTAATTATCTTAATTTTGCAGGTGAAGCTGGATCAGGGAAAACCGAATGCGAACAGGAGCGCTCTCCTTTCGGCCTTTCCCAGCCAAATAGGCGCTCAAACGCGGAAAAGTCCTACAGCCGGAAGAGACTGCTCCACTTAGACTAATTAAAATGTGTTAAAAGGGTTGCAGGCAATCACAGCAATAAGGCCGTCCATTTGTTTTTTTTTTGTTTTTTTTTACCCTGAATCCTTTTGATAGAAAATGTGAAAGGTCATATTTAAGTTGAACCTGAAAGCTGTCGTATCTGCTGTTCAGTCAGAACCATTCCAGTTCTTTGGATGTTTAAAATATCTTGCAGATATAGATAATTATCATATTTTCTTACTTCCTCACATCTGTTTTACAATCAAGTCTGCTCCTGTTCTTATTCCTTTAAATAGTATTTATTTTTTTTTGTTTTAGATGTGATTTTCAGTGAAAGGGATTTCCTGGAATTGTGTAAATATGTTAAATGTCAACAAATTGTTGTAAATAAAAGTTGTTTTTCATAACCATTTGATTGAATGTGACTCAAAAGCAGTTTTAAGCAAAGTAGTGATTCACTGAAAACTTAATTTTTTATTGT
The DNA here is from genome assembly GCA_032876305.1 of Orestias chungarensis. Taxonomy (NCBI): domain Eukaryota; kingdom Metazoa; phylum Chordata; class Actinopteri; order Cyprinodontiformes; family Cyprinodontidae; genus Orestias; species Orestias chungarensis. Next base: position 853,304 of record JAVLVB010000169.1, on the reverse strand, counting down.
ACTGGCTTTCAATAAATGCTGCACATCAATGTTCATCTAGGTTCAAAGGTCAGTGCAGTGAACTCAAACACACCTTTTGTATTTGCCGCAGCATGGCCAACTACATATAAAATTACTTCTTTGATTGGACTATGAATTACTTTAGGTTTTAAAGCTCTGCTCACCTGTTTAAAAGTTCCAATGTCTAAATTGTCAAAGCATGTAAAACTGATTTTTAAAATTATTCATAAATTACCCACAAATGTTCTAAATTGTGAAACCTAAATTCACCTTGTAGAAATTTTTTTTTTTAACCACGGTTATGGAAAGCTTTTCTGTTCGGATCTCTTACATTTGATTTCGTTCAGAGACATGCCAAGATTTGTTTATTTTTAACCTTAAACCTTTAAGTAGCTAAAATAAGTTCCAGTTCAATAATTACTGCAAGATGAACATCTAAAACTTTTACTTTCTTTGCAGGTGTAAAATGTATGCAGGAAATATGTATACCCATCATTCTACATATGTTTAAAATGGATTTTTGCTCCTTTCAGGTGTAGAAAAGGTTCACTTCTCTTATCAACATGTTTACCTAAATCAGATTAAACTGCATATGGTGAAATCGAGTTCCTCTAATTTTCCCTTTAAACGTAATCAGGTGACGCAATGAGGAAGTTGTGGCAGTTTAATGGTATGAATGACTGAAATAACCTTGTGGATAAAAACCTTTTAAATGATCTAGTTTTTTGTGTGTGAAAAAAATGTAAATGGACGATTAGACTGTGTTTTCCGATTTGTTTAACTGGATGTGAAATGAAACCTCGAGTCCCTTTCTAGTCTTCCATCTGTAGATATTTGCAGCATGCACAGCTTTACCTTTATCAAGTTGGCACAGAAAAAGCAAAACTAACTTCCGGTTGACGTGATCATTGCTCGCCCTCTGAAGTATATTTATTTCAAATGTAAAACCTTTCCTCTCCACTGTCTAATAAAGCAAAAATTCAGTTGTAACCATAAACTAATTAAGAAGTTTTCATTTTTATTTATTTTTTATCTTGTCTGCGGTATGATAAGGTCAACATAGATACAGTTGATTTTATTTTTTTCTGTTTTGCCTTAATAAACTGGGAATCAGACAAGGAGGCGTCAATGGAGCAACTGTCCTTGTTTCCATCCACTTTGAAGATGTGTTCGAGACCTCATATTTGTTAAGGACTGTATCATTTTGCAGGAATAAGGACAAAAAGTTTATTTTTGTTTTTTTACAGACACATTTTGTCTGTCATATTCATTGGAATCTGGGTTTTTGGTTATTCAGTTTAGAAAATTAGTGGATTATACCTACCTGTAGCCTATTAGCTTTTCATATAAGTTAAAGCTGCAAAATTTGAAAAATGTGTGCTAATTAACAGAATATATTTTTATACTTTTAGATGAAAGAAAACTATATTCTGAATACATATTTAACACTGAAATAGTAAATACAAACATACATTAAATTTTTCCTGGTACTTTTAATTCAAATCCTAGCAAAACCTTTACTTCCATAGAAACCTTTCCAATTTGTGGAAGTGTGAGTGTGATCGCTTTCTTTTGTAGAATATCTGTTCAGTACTATTGATGGTAAATTAATAAAAAAAAATAAGTTACAAAAATTACTTAGAAGAGAAAATATTGCTGGCAAAATTTGTTTTACTGTGTGTCTGAACCTTTATCCAAATATTGCCTTTTAACCAGCTAAAACCATAAAGTATGATTAAAAGTACCACTCATTTAAATATTTTTTGGTCAAAGTTTTTCAGACCCAAAGGCTCGATGTACCAAAAATATCATATGATTAAAGTGTAAACATTTGACAACAAAAATCTTTTTATAGTACTTTTCAGTTTTAAATAATTTGTGTTTTATTTTGAAGACAATACTCACTTCCGGTCCGTCTCGATCGTTCCACCTTGACCCTCCCTGCTCAACGGTTGTCCCGATAATTCCATCAGAGGCTCTTCATCACCTTTCCTCCATTCATCCCTGACGGCTGCCTCGTTTTTTAACCAACACATTTTTAGAAAACTTTTAAATTACAAAAATGGCCAGCAGCTTCTCGAGGATCCTCTCGTCCAAGAGAAACGTTGGGATCCTGTCGATGGTCGGGGGCTCGGTGGCGGCCGGTTTTCTGCTCCATAGAGAGCATGTCTCCGCGGGAGAACCACTGCGGAGGAGATACCCCGCCAGGTAACCGCGGACTGTCGGTCTCCGTGAACGATGTGTCACTTTTTAAACATTATGTGGCTACATTTCTGACATAACATCGTCGAATTAGACGCCGTTTTATTAATGGAAATGTTAAATAACCGCGATAACGTTGTTTTAAAGACCAACGGTTAGAAGCGCAATTTAAGCTAACGATGGTGGTGCTGGGAAAAAAAGAGCCTTCAGTCCTCTAATATTGTCTTACCTGGACTGTATGTCAGAATTAGGAATTATTACTATTGCTATTACTATTTTTTTAAATAAATACTACTCCTTGTAATATACAAACACAATGGGAATATTAAAATTAGCTGTCCGACATTAATATGCAGAATGTTCCAGACCAAGGAAGCGGAAGCTGCAACTGTGGTTATCAGAAAATGTATGAACCTGCTTATTTTATTTTTTTTTAGATCATGCAGCAACCTTGTCTGTTGTTTCATATTCATGTCAGAGAAAAAGCTAATCAGTAAAGCAAGGCCGAGCTACTTTACAGCTCATCATAAACCCAATTTATTTCCTCCTACATTCATAATCTGTGTTACTCTGCATGTGTTTTTACCAAGTGTGCAACACCAATGGGGGTTTGTACCTACTCTACAAATATAATAGAGATTATTGTTGTTGGATTATTAAATTGGACGCTTTTTTGGGGGGAGGATTATTGGATATTGTTTAAAGCTTGTGTATTAAAAAGATACCATGTCCTACATTGTTGCACAGATGCTGTTTAGACAGATTTTGAGGCAGTGAAAGAATAGAAAAAAAATGTGTACGTGACTCCTGACACACCCTCACGGACAATAAAACAATGTCACTACTGGTAAAATATTACCAATAAAAAGTCACCTTGATCACAGGTGAGATATCAGGGAAAAGGGCTCGGTGCACAAGTTCGTCTCGATTCTGCTTGAATAAATATCTGATTGAATGACTTTTAATTTTTAATGTACAGAACAACAAGGAAATTAAGACAATGCAATCAAATCTACATTGCGTGCCACGTTTTTCTAAGTGTGTTAATTGGCGCAATCCGTGTAAGTCCAAATCTACAAAAGAACACCCGTAGTATACGTAGCGCTGTATCCAAGCATATTATTGGAAAGTTGGCTGATATACCTGTAGCCTTGTGAGGATTTGAGCTTTAAGCGCCAACAAATACAAGATGTGGGCTACAACTAACACATTCCTGGTGTTGCGCCAGTCCTGGCAAGTCGGGTTTATTTGTATAGCACCATTCAGAAACGACAAAGTTCAAAATGTTTTCATATGATTCAAATATGATATTGCAGTGGAAAAATAAATAGAATTAATCTGAGCTTGCAATAGAGACCAGAATGAATATATAAATATTCTGGTTATTAACCAAATGAAGTTTGAGGTTATAAATGGTCCAACAAATTGATTTAAAGTATTGTGAATAATTTTGTTACACTAATCGGTTTCAGAATTGCACAGATGAGTTTCTCAAGATCCTGTCAGGACATCAATCCTATAAATGTTCTTCGGGTGATAGAAAGCTGGCTTTGTAGCTGTGTGTTTGTTTGTGTTTCTGGAGGTTCAGATCTGAGTCATTACTACATCCAGACTTTGGACCTGATCAGCAGTTTAGCTGCCATAACTAAAGCTGTGAGCTGGCATTCGATCGTACCTCTTTAGGTCCAAAACTAAAACTTTCCTTTTGTTTCTGTTTCAAGTTATGGCAGATCCCTAATTTGATTTTATTCTGTGCATCTGCTCAGTGCTTGAAATGGGTTCGTAGTCACAGGTGACGTTGCAGTGCACCGCTGTGTCTGACGCTCCTCTGAGGTCGAACAGCAACGTGCTTCTTCCACTCTCTGTGTTAATGTGGGTGTCATTGAACACTTTGAGCAGAGTTCAGTACTGCAGATCTTCACTGTTGGGAAGCCATTTTACGCCTGAGACACTTGAAGTTGAGTGTTTGACCTGAAGGTCGGTTATAGAAATTTGTTCTTTTACAGCAGTGGTTTGATAACTGATGTTTTTAATATCTTTAAAGCGAAAACCCTTTTTTATAATCTCTTTGGAAAAATCAAAATCCCAATCTAGAGGAAGAGTGGAGACACATCCAAGGTGCTTGATGTCAAGTGTAACATTTCTATAGTCAGGATTTTCGGAGCCATGCCATCTGTTGGGTATAGGGCACTGTGTTTCATCCGGTCTAATGTCAGTGCAGCTCTCTGCTGAAACGTTTTAGAGAGATTCTGGATATTATTTTCAAGCAGAATTTAGCACCTGCCCTCACTGACAGAAGTAACACTAATATAGAAAAATTTAAGTAATACTAATATATGCTTTAGGGTGCATCTTATCGTTTTTGCTTGATTGGCCTTTAGACTGAGCCATAGAATCTTCTGAGTGTGTTCACGAAGATTCGATTCAGATAAGCCAAAGGTTGGTATTAAAAAGCAACCACCATAGAACCTCCTGGGAAAAAGACAAAAAACAACACTGTAAGCGATCTTAAAACTTAAAAAAAACAACTGAAATAAATAAGGTTTATACAATGTTTGTTTCCATCATTCTCTGAAATGAGTGTTTTGGGAGAACCTTTTAGTATTGGAGCTTTAAAAACTTGAATAGTTTCTCAGGACGTATGAACGTTTTAGTATGACCTGATCAAAGCTTTGACCTTAATCCAACCTTTTTTCTTTACATTAGAGATGAAAAATGCACTTGGATTTGCTATTGGGAGATAATTAATCATCTTGGCCATATCTTTTGACAGATTAAGGTGAAAATAACCAGCTACGTATTCTGTTTTTTTTGCAGCTTGTCAAAAAACAAATCCTAAAACCTAATTTCATCCACCTCCTCAACCTAGTTTCCTGTTGGGTTTATCGCCTATATTTGAACATACTTGAACATACTTTCATCTTCATTAAATTCAGGATTCTTTACAACACACTATGCTGTTAGCAAAACGCTTAGATCCCTGTTGCCTGTGGAAAAACTCAACGTTTCTACACATCTTCAGAGCTCAGGCGTGTTGCTAACCGTTGCTGTTAAATGGAGTCTCAAAGATCAATGTTGTCTAGCTTTATCTCCGCCTCGTATTTGCACAGTGCGGACTACCCCGACCTGCGCAAACACAACAACTGCATGGCCAGTAACCTGACACCAGCCATCTACGCAAAGCTGTGCGATAAGACCACGCCCAACGGGTTCACGCTGGACCAGGCCATTCAGACGGGCGTGGACAACCCCGGGCATCCATTCATTAAGACCGTCGGCCTGGTGGCGGGCGACGAGGAGTCCTATGAGGTCAGGACAGAATCCTGGGTTGAAATCCAGTCAATTTACCTTCAATCACTGAACATGAGCACCGGTCACATTATTTAATATCTGTTGTCTGTGTTGTCATTTATAATGAAAAATGCAATGAAAATGGTTTAATAAATAGATTTTATGATGTTTTAATGTCGTGTTTTATGTACTTCTTCTTTTTTTTTTGTCTGATTATCTTTTCAGAGCAGTTTGTCTGAAACAATCATTTTAGTTGCATAAACAGGATTTAAGTCCCAAATCACTTTTCTAAGAGTTTAATCTGTTTCTCTGCAGGTATTTGCAGACCTGTTGGATCCTATCATTAAAGAGAGGCACAATGGCTATGATCCCCGCATCATGAAACACCCCACTGACCTGGATGACAGCAAGGTATTCACTAGCCATGAGGGCCTCCTTCTCAGTCTTACTGGGATAACCAGCCGGGTCATGTTATATTTGCCCAGATTTGCATTGAGCTTATCTGAGATTGTTTAAGCCGCAGTCACTTATCAACATGTGCCATTTTCAGCTTGTGTCATATGAGGTTATATGATTTTGATCAAAATCTCAGCTGCTGATTCACTTTGTTGTGGCAATAAACTCCACATATAAGCAGGTAGGAGGCAAGAAGGAAATGTAAAGTCAGTTTTTTTTAGTTTTTTTTAATATAAACTTACCACTAGAGTCAGATTCAGAAACCAAATTCAAACGGGAACAGGGTCGCTGTGTTTGTAACAGGATCACTGGAACATATAGTATACTAGTAATAAAAAAGAGAAACTGATGAAAGGTGGTTATTGTGATTAAGAACATAGCCACTAATATATAAGAACAAAAAAAAAAACGGATTAAACAACGAATTGCTGAGATGGTCGAAACAAAAAACATTTATGTTGTAGAAAATACTGCAATCACAAACCAGTAAAGGCATAAAAAACCAAAAAGTTATCATCAAAATCAGAAACTTATCGTGAGATGGAATACTGAAGCTAAATGAAGCTGACCTCCAGTTTCCCATGGTCAAGGGCGGCAAAACAAAAATTACCTGAAAATCCGTCTGACCAGTCTCAAGCAAATAAAGTCATAGATTTCAATGAAAAAGGAAGAAAAAAAAAAGACTAACTGCTGAGGGTTACAAAGATAAAAACAGAAACTAAAGACTAACACAAAACTGTTTATTCAACAAAGCAGCTAAGACTTAAGGTACAAAAGAAAGTAACTGAGGTTTTCTACATACACGCAATTTATATTGTACTTGGATACACGTGCTAATGATTGGAATACATGCTAATATACTGTTGAGCAAAACAAGCTCAGATCATCCCTCTTCTACTGCCATTCTTTTTTTTTCTTCCCACTGATAAGCCGTGTTTGTATTTCCCTAACATGATATATATCAGATATATAAAACCTTGATGTTTTTTTCCCCCGTCCCAGAAAAAAAATGTTTTTTCCAGTAAGATTATGTTCCAAATTAAAATGCTAATCCTTAGATTCAAGATGGCGTTGTCAGCCCCTAGAAATGTTTCCATAGAAACAAACGGGAGGATTTCAGTAACAACATCTTTAAGATCCAACCGTAAGATTGAAACCGATGTTTTCCCTAAATGTGTGCGTTCCAGATTCATTCAGGCAATTTCGATGATCGCTACGTGCTGTCGTCCAGGGTGAGGACAGGCCGCAGCATCAGAGGCCTGAGCCTGCCCCCAGCATGCACCCGGGCAGAGCGCCGGGAGGTGGAGAGAGTGGTGGTGGATGCTCTGGCCGGGCTGAAGGAAGACCTGGCCGGCAGATACTACAGTCTCACTCAAATGACCGATAAGGAGCAGCAGCAACTCATTGATGTAAGCGATGCAGGGTTGCTGTTTTGTATCCGGAACAATAACCTGTCTAATGAAGGCATGTTTTAAACTGTACAAACTTCATTCCTCTGCAAAAATAACATCATTTGGTATCATTAATTATTTACAATTCTGCCATTTTCTATTAAACATTAAAAGGTTTTCAGTGTCAATTGTTGTTTTTTTCTAGAATTGTTCAATGTTAAAATGCATATTTAATATGACAATATAACAAAATATTGTTATCTTGCTCATTCAAGGACTAATATTTACATTTATTTTCATAGTGAATGTATGTTTTTAGTCTTGATAGATCTTTTTTAAGTCGCAAAGGAGTAAAGAAGAGGTTTAAAACATTTTACCAGATCCTTATTAGGTGGTAAACCTGGTTGTCTTAAGAGGAAAATCCTCTCTAGTCTATGATGTGTATTAAATATGGCTTTGTGTGTATTTGTTAGGATCACTTCCTGTTTGACAAGCCTGTATCGCCACTCCTGACATGCGCCGGCATGGCCCGCGATTGGCCAGATGCCCGTGGAATCTGGTAAGCAGATATTAAACCATTCAACCCTTCATGGCAGGACATTTGGTCTAAATGAATTCCGTTCTTATTTTAAGTATAAAGAACTATGTCTGAACTTTGCCCAAGCATTACTGCCGCAGTAATTTTCTGGATCCGTGGTGAAAATGCGTTCTTTGGCCATAAGCATTAAGCTTCAATATGTGCTCAGGAATAACCCAGTTTAATGCATCAGAGTGCTGAAATCAATCATTCCCTGCTTGTTTTACCCTGCAAGGCCTATCAGACACTCCTCTCAATAATTCAACCTTTACCTCATCATCTCGTCTTTCAGCTGAACTGGAAGCAGTTTTTTCTTTTCCTCTGATTCTCTTCTCGTTTTACTTCCTCCATTTTGTCCATTGATCTACTTTTCCTCCCTGTCCTAATTTTTTCTCTCTTCTTTCTCTTGTGCTCTCTTGGCTGGCTTTTCACATCAACGCAGACTCCACCCTCTATTAAAAAACATGAAATCGGTTTGTGAGGAAAAATCGGTCTGTTTGCTTTAAAATGTGAAACTCTGTCTGCTCAAATGATGCTAAGAGATTATTTGTTAACATGAGTACCTTAGTGGGAAGCATCAATGCATTCAGCAGATGCTAACCCAAGCTTTAGCTATGAAATAAAAAATAAAAAAAAGGCTCTTGTGGCATGCATTCATATTCTGCATATTATAAGTATCCTTGAGGATGCTGCCAGATGAACATATTTAATAGTTTAATGGTCACAGACAACATGTGGGAAAGTCAGAATGTTTGAAATGAAAATGTAGGTCATTCATAATGGACGTAATAATTTACACAAACAATTTGCACAGATACATGCTTCCTGACTTTTTTGCTGTAGAAATAGTTATAGTGGCCTGGATGCCTCATCTGGACCTTGCCAGTCGAGCCTTATCTGAGCCAGCTATGTGGAATTAAAGCATTAAGTATTTATTCTCTTGATGCTTGTACGGGCCTCTGGGAGGCTCAGGTGCGCATCAGGGTTGCCGTGAAGACCTTGTGTTCACAGGATGATTTGTTGTTTAGTAAAATGCCTTCCCATATTTATGGATATAGTATTTTTTTAATAAACAACCAGGGCTCTTTTTATTATTATGTTTTTTTGTCACTGTGTTCAGGTAACTTAGACAGTCTTTCACTTGACCTTTAACCTTGTTTCCGGAGGGTGTTTCACTAGTCCATGTGTTTAGCTGCAAATTTCTGCCTTGATCGGCACGATACCTGCCAATAATTTCACTTAAAAAAAACAATTGGTGCTAAAAGAACATTTATCCAATTTATCAGATAAACTTACCTCTCTGCAGGCACAACAATGACAAGACATTTTTGATTTGGGTCAATGAGGAGGATCACACCAGAGTTATCTCCATGGAGAAGGGGGGCAACATGAAACGGGTCTTTGAGAGGTTCTGCAAAGGCCTCAAGGAGGTAAGACGTGCTCTCATTTGAGATTAGATCCTTTAAAGATCTAGAGGGAAGAAATGGTGGGAAAACAGAAACACGCCTATTGTATGCATTATTTCCACTGATATTTGCTCAATGTCTCTGTGGCTTGTGTTATTGCAACTCAGCCAACTTGATATACAGAACAATACTGACTCTGCTCTCCATTATCTAAAACAGAAGGTGGATATTGTTATTAAGGACCGTTCTTGCTCTTAGTGTTATCAGAAAACAGGGAACTGCTTACACAAGTCGACCTTCTGCTTGAAAAACAAAGCCTGTTGCAGAAATGGAGAACGTACCATCCAAATATGGTCACATGAATATACATTTTTCATTTGAATGTTTCAAGTTGAAGAGCAAAGGACAAGCACTGTTGCGCAACCAAAAACTGACTCCTTCAGGCTCACTCCTGCATGCTTTCGGTTTGATATCTTACTCCCATATTCATAGTAATAAAGAAATTATTGTATTTTATGACAAGCAAGCTATTTAGAAAACAGTGATAAGTGCTGACCTGAAGTTTTGCCCCCATCAGGTCGAGCGTCTGATCCAAGAGCGAGGCTGGGAGTTCATGTGGAACGAGAGGCTCGGCTACGTGCTGACCTGCCCCTCCAACCTGGGAACTGGACTCAGGGCTGGTGTCCACGTCAAACTGCCCCTGCTGGGCAAGGTGACACAGACGTCTGCCCCATAAAGATTTGTTTGTTGGTGGCTGAAGCAGCAGATGCATGGTGATTTGGGTTTGACCTCTCTACCTTGCAGGATCCCCGCTTCAGTAAGATCCTGGATAACCTGCGACTGCAGAAGCGTGGGACCGGCGGTGTGGACACGGCAGCTGTGGGCGGCGTGTTTGACATCTCCAACCTGGACCGCCTGGGACAGTCTGAGGTAGGAGAAACAGGATGAGTAGGAAACATCCGTATCTTTGATCTGCAGCGAGTAATTGGGATGCAAAATATATTGGCAGCAATGTCGGTTATTAAATTTACTGGAGCTCAGGTTGCTTGTTGAAACACATTTGATCGCCGAGGCCTGATTTATTCTTGTGAACCTCTGCTTAAACACGTCGAAGTTGGCTTCAGCCGAGCTAGGGACAATTTGAAATTTTCTGTTTTGTTTTTTTTACATGGAAAGTAAACATGGCAAATCCCTCTCTGATTGTCTATGGAGGATAGTTGTCATCACAGCCCTTGTTCACTTTAGAGCTGCTCAACATAGTCGTGGTAAAATATTTAGATATTTTTACAAACAGATCTGACGATTCTGAATCTAGTCAGGAAATGCATTCCAACATCATTTTTTACAAGTCTAAATGTCAAAGCTAATATGTCCTCCCTACTACAAATTTCCAAATAAGTAGGAAACGAAAATCAAATAAGGAAATCTTACTTTACGCTATCCTTGCAAGTATGTTTCAGTAATAAAATGATCAACATCAGAATGTGTTGTTTTTTTCCCCCGCCTATAAAACATACATGCCATAGTCACAGTTAAATTTTCACTCCAAATGTAATTTGTGCCAATTCTTAAATTTAATAAGAGAAACTAATTTATTTTAAAAGGCATAGGAGAGGATCTTTTGCTCATTCTCATTTTCGCCACACTGCACATGCGCCACCTCATCTCCAGTAACCCCCCTGATATCGGGAGCGCGCACGTCCTCAGCACATGCAGTCTGTTTACATCTGCGGGACTACAGCCTCTGGCGCGGCATCGGACTTACTACAGAACTGATTGCTTTTACAGCAATGAATTAGCTACCAAAAGGTCATTTGTTTAGGAAAACGCTTGAGAAAGAACATTTGACAGTAATTAATGATTATCAGAGATAAATAATCACGCCATTGGGTAGTAATTCCACATAAGGGCTGCACAGCTAGCGTTTTCTGACGGAACCTGCGTAGCGTTTACAACACAAATCCTTCTAAATGAGCAGGTATAAGCATATTACCTGTCTAGCAGAAACTCAGCGACGAGTTGATCGGTTTTGAATCCCTTTTCGGCTTTCAATGGCCGCCACAGCACAAAGCAGTAATCTCCCAGACGAACTCGTGTTTTGTTCATCTCTGCAGCCGTCTTTCTTTTTTTCTCAGCGACTTCGAAAACGGTTTTCTCTTGTGAGCTTCCATTTTCGCTACCTCTCTTCAATGGTGAATGATGCGTCTTGTCCGTCCCGTTTTACTTCCTAAACACCAATCTGGGCATGCGCGAATTCAAACGAGCGCGCGTTGTACGGGTCGGGTGGGTGGGGACATTAGTGATATACGCCATTGCGTAAATTTTATTTCCGCATTGACAGCCAGTTATTTTTCACCACCGGTCGTTTTTGATTGGCTGTCATTTTCAATGGGATTTTCCATTGAAATGTTTCTACGGAAAAGATCCTCTCCTATACCTTTAAGTTTCTATTAATTTTTTTTTGTATGAAATATTTTGATTACAGAGAGTTTATGTTATGTTCATGTCAGAACCTACACAATCATAAAACACTGAAAGTCTTTAGTTAATTTAAAATTGATTAATAACTTAATGTTACAAGGAATATTTGTAAATGTATAAATTCAATTTATTTATAAAACTCAAAAATAGCCCATCCCTAAGTGGACCATCTGACTTGAGGCTATAAGAATGTGTGTTATAATTTAATACAAACATTAACTTTAAAATGGTAATGACTTTCTTAGTCAGTGAATTAAATAATGTTAAATAGTTGCAGATTTCCGAGGAACTCTTTGATCTGAGTGTTCTGGTTCTGTATGTTTAGGTTAGAAAGGTTTTGCAGATCCTAATGCAAAGACAAACGAGGATTCAAATATGGCGCGTCTCTTTCGTAGGTCCAGCTGGTGCAGACTGTGGTCGACGGTGTCAACTATCTGATCGAGTGCGAGAAGAGACTGGAGAAAGGCCAGGACATCAAGGTTCCTCCACCTCTTAAGCAGTTCAAGTAGAAACTGATCCTCAATTGCTACGCACAAACCTCTGGGCACGCACACACATGCACAAACACCCAGCCTTGTGCTCATAGATATCTAAAAGTATCTATGTTATTGCCTCATTAATTACTATTATTAGTGTCAATATGCTACCTATCTAATCAACCAGCCGTCCCTGCTCTCCAGCATACTCTATTAAGTTATCTGTGTATTTAATACAACTAACCAGCTGAGGAGCTTTTGAATTCCTGAAGCTCTAGTGCAGAAGATCTAAAACGCTCCAAGTTCAGATCCTAATCTTGGTCTAGAAGGATAACTGGGATATCTAGAGTTATAGAAATGTGGGGGCTGTTTTAGTAAAGCAAAGATCTGCTTCTCTACATGGCCTAAAAATAAATAAATAAATAAAAGAAACACTCCCTTTCCCGTTGCTCCCACCATTAGTCCGCAGCATGTCCTGTACTCTCCCCTCACTCCTGTGTGGTGACCACCCTATTACCTGGTGCTTGTGTGCTCCATCCATCTGTGCTTTATTCTCCCTCGTGGATTGTGTGTACGTAGTTTCTTTTCAAACTTTTGAAATGATTTTGAATGTAGATTTACAAACAGAAGATTAGAGAGAAGTTCTTTCTCCAGAAGATGTTTGTGTGTATGACATCTCGGTGTCGAACGCTACTGTTCTAACACGCTGGCCGGGACGGGCTCCGTACTGTAAGCTCCTGAAGCAATATCATTTGAGCCATAATAGATTGTCACACTATCATGTCTTTTATTAAATAAATCATTTATTTAACAGTATCTGCTCGTCTGTTTGTTTTTTCTGGTGCGTTTTTAGCTAGTTTGAGCTTGTTGAAATCCAGTGAGGATTTACATCCATAAACCAGAAGCTCAAGCTTTAGGTTACCAAGACAACTAAGCTTTAAAGTCAGAATTCTGATTAGCATAGTTATTTGATGCAATGTGACCACCTTTAGTAAACGGTTTAACAAACTGTATTATATAGCACAGAAAAAGAATGATCACACAGTTCCTATTATTCGTACGGACATGAGATCCGAAGATGATCGAAATCTCTTCCTTACAATTTATGTTTTATTTAGAATTTTAAGTCATAAAACAACTAAACGTGATGCATAAGTGTAAAGGGTAAATAATAAAAGCTTTTAAAAAAAATTTTATCCACCCTTGTTTGCAAAGTAGCTGAAGGAAAGTCAATCACATTGTCTACTGAATATGCGTTTTCTAAGGTAAGCCACAGGTTCTCAATTGTATTTAGGTCTGGGCTTTGACTAGACCATTCTAACGGATGATCTGATTATGCATGAGAAAGGGGAGCCTCTCGTAGTTTCAAGCTATTTCGACTCATTCAATCTCAAATGTTCTTCTTTCTAGACTCCCCTGTTTTTAGCTGCATCCATCTCCCCTGTAACTGCTGCGTTCCCACAGCATAATGCTGCCACTATTTCATGCTGCCCTTGTCTGTGGCCTGTCTTCATGCCACTTTCATTAAGACTGCGTTTAAAGAGTGCATGAAAAACTGTTGTTTACTCAACAGAGACTTGGACTCTGCAAAAGATGCTGTTGAACTTTTTTTTAATCAGGAATAAAATGTATTTAAGCATAAATAATTTTAAACATTCACTTTTACATTGACACCACAGTGTGACACGTCTGCAGTCTTGGCACTTCTTTTAGATGATGGGATGAAGGGATGTTCTGTGAAATGTTTAAAGCCTAGAATGTATTTTTTAGAACCCCCGCTTTAAGCTTCTGTTCATTCATTATCCCTAACCTGTCTGCTGTTATGTTGTTGCCGTTTGTACATAAATATTCTCCTATAAAAACTCCCTTTATCACCGATCATCCAAACTAGAAACATGCACCACTTTGTTTTGGTTTATCACACATAATCCACAAGCTTGCATAAAACATATTTGGGGTGATGATATGTGTAATATTCAGTGAACATAACATAAATGCTTACAGTTTATACACAGTCTGCATAAACTCTAGTAATAGTAGAAGATAAAAAAATGTTTACAAATAAATGTATTAGGATTTTATTTTAAATCCCCTCTACCTCCTAGTCTGAAATCCTTAACCCTGACGTCACTGTTGTCTCCGTTGCCTTTTACAGACTACAGTTCCCACACTTTTCCTTTCGAGCGTTGATTTGAAATAATGTACAGTCCTGTTTTTAACACGTTCCCTAGACCTTCATGTTTCACCGTGCAGGAATCAGTAGCTGCATCAATATGCTCCAGCATGTGCACAGAGCCTTGATTTGAAAAGCTGTCAGCGTGTAGGAAGTCTGCAACGCCTACTTTGTCCCATTGTGACTGAATTTGTTTTGGCTGTTGTTGATGTAATGAAGCAGCCAACAGATTTCCCAGTGTTTCGGTCTGGCAGCTGATGGGACAACAAGGCTCTCGCTGTTAAGAGGAGACACGGCTGAGACGTCACCTGTAGGTGGTGTGAGGCATGAGAGAGCAGTTTCTCCATCTGAGGGGTTTTGGAAGTAGAAGGTTCTGGTGTCCCAGATTACAGTCTCATCTCCTCCATTGCTACCAGTGTGGCAGAGGAGCAGGACGGTTGTCATGACAACTCCTCTGAGAAGCAGTGGGGTTACGATGGGGGAGGGACGGGGCTATTGTGGGTACAGATCGAAAATATCTTGAGCACAAATCCCTCATCTACTTCATAAATGGAGAGTGGCTTCTCTTAGATTCTTCTAGCAGCTAGATCATGTGTGTGAACTTCTGTCTCGACTATCTCGGGTTTACTGTTTACAGTAAACAACAGCAGAGCTGGAAGAAAGGCATCATGGGACTAAAGGATAACCACGATTTGCCGATCTCCTGAAGACCCACAACAAGGTGTTCTACAACAGTTTGACAAGGTTTCCACTAGAGAAACGTATAATGGCTTTCGCCAAGCAACCCCATGAACAGTAAACATTTTCTTACTGTTTATTTAAATGAATAAAAAAATGCTTAAAGTCTCCTCTTTTTGGATGGAATGGTAATGCTTTATGACTATGGGAATCTGTAAGGGAGCAAACATTAGATTTTCATATCTTTTGATATGAAAGCTAAAAAATAATTCAATGTAAAAACAGCATTCTGTACATAAATAAGTTCTTTGTTTCAGATGACCATTTATATATAATAGCTAAAACAACAAGATATGACAAAAAGTAAAATCTTTTTAAAAGATGTAAAAACATTTATGTATGAAATTTTTTTTTGCTGTTTTTACCAGCAGGCTGCATTTATCTGAAAACAAAGCTTTGCTCACAACAACGTCCAATGAAGTTATTTAAAACATTTTTAACATGCATTTACATTTTTTATGCTTGATTTTTATACCAGTCAGTAACAATCTTTTTTTTATCAAAGAGGCTTTTATTTTGGAGTGTATGATTCTCCTCTGTGTTGGTATTTAATTGTCTTGCAATGAATATTAATTCTTGCCCCAAAAGAAAAATACTCATTCAGATTGATGAAATGAAGTATTGAAGGCTGAGAATTTTGTTTAATTTTTAGATTTTGATTGTAATATTTTGAGAGAATGCCAAGTATTTTATAATAAAAATAAATGTATGTTCAAAATAAGAAGTGTGCAGCAAAAAGAAACTACATTCAACCAGCAGAGGAATAACATCCTGTTATAGAGCGCCATCTGCTGGCTAGCTACATCATTTCAACGTTACAAATCATAACCTTTCATTTCAGGTTGGATTTTACTTGAATGTATGCTTTGTTCTTAGGAATTGTCTGTGGGTTTAACTGGAATTAGTTAATTTATCATAAATAATATCGACTTTTTAGATATGAAAAAATATTAGACAGAAGTTTTTACCAGCAGGCAGCATTTATCTGAATACAAAGCTTTGTACACAACGTCCAATGAAGTAATTTAAAATATTTTTAACATGTATTTAAATTTTTTATGCTTTTTTTTAATATACCATTCAGTTACAACCTTTTTTACAAAGACACTTTTATGTCTGAGTGTAGGATTCTCCTCTGTCTTGGTATTTAAGGGAATGATTGACAGCTCAGTGTCATTATTGTTAGTGAAAGAAGTAAACCAGGCAATTCAGAACAAGTGTAGGGGCCAAGGAAAACAAGCAAAAGAAAACGCAGGAAGAAAACAGTTCAAGGTTAAAGGTAACGCATTTGTTGGTGTTGTGGGCTCGGTATATATTGATGTGTATTGCCTTTTTTAAGTTGTTGTCAACTTTATTTGTCCATATAACTAGAATCGGATAATTCTTTAGCTGGCTTGAATCTGTTGGTCTTAAAGTCTGATTTTGTGTTGAAAGATTATTAGGCAGTGGTGGCAAGAATACAAAAACCACATACATACTCAAATAAAAGTACAGTTACTTTGATTAACTGTAATTGAAATACAAGGGAAGTTTCTACTGTAAAATGCTACTAAGTTAAAAACACAGTTTTTTTTTCTTCTTTTTTTTGAGGATGTGGATAAACGGTCTGTGTTGCCATGCAAATGACTGACTACAGACCTCTTTATTCAGATTCTAGAGTTGTTTTCCTTGTATTATAATTATTTCACTTTAACAATGTGATAAATTTAAAAGCTTAGGAGTCTCATCATTGTAGTTTAGTGGCCTCAAAACAACATTTTGGGCCCCCATAAAGCTAGAAATGGCCATGGAACATAGCATACTCACCCTGTGTTGTCTGTATACACCTTTTCAGAAGAGACCAAGGCAACAGGTCTTCCTGATATCCCTCTGAATGAACCACAATACAGAATGCCTTTAGGAAAGGCAAGGGCAAGGTAAAAGTAGAATTCGATTAAATCAAGTCAGAAGAAATAGATGCAACATAAATATTTGATGTCACTCATTTCACAGAGTGAAGCTCCTTTATTAATTACGCATAGAGTGAAACATTTCAAGCCTTTGCTTATTTTAATAGAAATGTAGAATATTTTGAGAATCTCACGGGAATCTCACTAGATCAGATTCCTGCCTGCTCCAACACTCCTGAATCAAATGATTGGACCTTCCTTTTCAGGACACCGTCAAGTTTTGCAGAGGCCTGATAATGAGTGATTTATTTGATTCAGGTGTGTTGGAGCAAGGTTCCAACACAAAATAGAAAGGGTTACTCAGGTTGACGCTGTAGGCTACATAGTTGTTGGGAGGACGGCTGACTTTCGATTCTGACACCCTCCAAAAACCACAAATGGTTCTTTTTTTTAAAAACACAAAAGAAGGTGGTTCACAGATAGCTTTATAAGCATATTTATATTTTATTAAGGGTTCAGTTGAAGGAAAAAATGAGGGATAAGCAACAGGCAAAGGGTTTGCCATGTAACAGAACTTGATTATAGTAGCAAATCTACAACAGACTGACTCAAAAACATAATTAAATGCACTCGTCAGCATCTCGACATCACTAATTTACTGAATGCAAACCTTGAGTAATCTAAATACAATTGTTAAAAGTATAAACAAAAAATTTTCAAAATACTATCAGACTGGCGGCACTGAGGTCATAAAGTAGACAATGGCTTCATGTTAAATCTAATTCATAATTGCTCTGAGACCTACCCGATTAGTACAGTTGCTTTAAAAAAAACACTAAAGATGGTGTTTTTATTTTTGGGGGCTTAATTGCCTTTATAATTTAGAGAATCTCTCTAAAATGAAACGAAGTTGTAGCTTAATTTTTTTTTTCTCTTATGGTGAAAAGTAAGTTGCATCTTTCATCAGGCCGTCCAAAAAAATATGAGAGAACTAATGTGATTTGATACCTTTCCTGTTTATTTAATCTCATTGAATCAGCCAGCATTCAAAGGTCTGTGCCCAACACAGGTCAGAACACTGGGAAAAACAGTAAACAATCTTCATTATGAGAACTCATTTCGGAAAAGGTTACTTGTCACTGATGTCTCTAGTACACCAAATCCAGGTGGCTTTGGTTTTTCCACTACACCTACGTAGGACAGAAGCTGCAGATTCCAGCTCATCAGTGTGCTAATCGGACGTTTTTATGTGAAAGCAAAGCAGAGGTTTAGCTTCCGTTTCAAGCACTAGACTGAGGATTTGCAACAGGGCTTCCCACAGTGGCTCCTTATAATGCCAGATACAGAAAAGCTGTAAATAAAAGTAACTAAAGAGCAAACTTAACAGGTTTTTGATTAACCTTTATGGAGTATCTGCAACAAATGTTTACATTAGAATAACATTGGTTGTACAAACGTCTTTTTTTCTGAAGCTCAAGCTTTTTTTTCTCTCTCATTAAAGAAAAGTTGTATTTATGTATTTCTGACATTTTTTTATATTTTAATTTTTTCGTTAAATCAGAACCCTAAGTCAAAGATCTGTAGATCCCATTTTAATGTCTTTGGAGGTGCAACTTCCCCCAGCTTTAACTCATTTTGGAGTTGAACTAAATGTGGAGCATCTGTTTATCTCACCAATTCACAATTAAATGTAAGTTTTGGACATTGACAGTCCCACTGTAAAAAAATATATGTATTTAGGTAATCTAGTCCATGTGATGGTCATTGTCTTGGTGGGGTACCTGTCTCGCTTTCCTCAAGCCTTTTGGAACCTCCATATTTGTTCCTTACTGTTACCCTGTTTTTAGCTTCATCCATTTAACCATCAGCTCTCAAAGAAATTAATAAAATGCTGCCACTGCCATATTTCAAGGATGAAATTGCATGTTCAAGTGCAGTGTAGTCTCATGTGACTAGAGCACAATGTATTTCTGGAATATGACATTAGTAAAACTGTAATTAGCACCAGTTTGTTTTGGAAGGTATTGTTCTTGTAGTTACATAAAGACCAGACTTATATAGTTCTCCAAATTGAAGATTGAATCTTTGGCAGATTCTCCAGAGTAAGGATGAGCCTCTTGGATACTTCCGTGGTATAATGCTCTAATTGCTCAGGTGAAAAGTCATGATTTAGTAGTTTTACAATTGTAACATACTCTATTCACTTTTGAAAGATGATTTGTGTGCCTGATACTGCTCATTAATATTCTCACACATTTTATTGGAAACTGGTTGCGCTGGATTTTATTTAGGGGTGTCATATTACAGGGGAATGAAAAGAAATGCGTGCCACTGATCGCTAATTTGTGTTTATCAGGGGGAGAAAATATGTAAACCATCACTTTGTTCAGGTTTATTACGACAAAAAATCTCCTTAAATAAAATATATATGGCAAAATGAAAAACAGTTCAGGGGTGTGAATACTTTTCAGAGACTGTAGTGGATTCCATTGAACTTTTTTCAACACAAACTACGATCTACAGTCGCGCTTAATTAACCTTGAAGTTCAGCAGGTGTTACTGGTTCATTCAGAACATCAAATATCTCTTTCTGCGGTCAATGAACCATTTAGTCGTTGTTCACTTTAGGAAAAAACAGTCCAGCGTTATCGTTTTAACTTCCGGGTTTAATGAGCGAGCGTTGACTTTTGTCGCATCCTGATTGGCCCAATTGCCCCCAACGCTTTATTTCCTGATCTCCCATTGGCTAGTCGGTGCTGATTGATGCAACGACCGGACCAATCGGAGGCTGCCACACTGCGACTCGGAGAGGAGACCCCGCGGCTTTGCGAGCATCTTCACATCCTCCTCCTTTCTCCTGCGCTGCAGTCAGTCTCGGTCGTGCCTCATAACCCTGCTCCTGTCTTGAAGAGCCGCGGCTCGCATCTGCAAACCGAGGTTTTTTTTGTGTGTTTCTGAGGCTTCTCGAAGTGCCATGTTGAGGCTGGTACTTTTGGCCGCCCTCGCCGGGTTCAGCCGGGCCAGTGATGTGCTGGAGTACACGGACGACGACTTCGAAAGCGGGATCGGGGACCACGGTCTGGCTCTCGTGGAGTTCTACGCGCCGTGGTGAGAATGCTGCCATCGGTTAGCAGACAGGGAAGAGGAGGACATTTTTACCTCGTCACCTCGAGCTAAAAACCGTCTCCTCTCTGCAGGATTGAGTGTTATTGAAACTGTTTTTACAGTCTTACTGTCTGTTAATTATATTTATATCGGTAAATTTTTAAATTGGGTTTATTTTACTCCGGTCTGTCAAATCCTGCTTGTTGGCAGCAGACCAAATGTTAGCATTTTAGCTAGCAGTGCTAGCGTAAAGCGTGTTTTTTCAATGAAATGACCTGTTCAGGTGCTTTTATAGTTTGATGAGACTCCCAGCTGTTAAACGTCAGCGCAAATATCGATTCCAATCTGGTGCAGGTGTTGTAAAACCTCTGTAGCACCAGAGGATGAGGCGACATGGAAGTTGGGGGGCGTGTCGTGTCATAGTTGTAACGCTCCGATTGGCTGGGGGAGTTTTGGTGTCCACCTCTGATTGGTCAACAGCATGCATGACGTGTTTCTCCGGTGCCAAACTTGAACAAATAAATGGAAAAAATGGTCAAGCTTCCAATTAGAAAATGTAATTTGTACAACGAAATGTTTCATTTAAAAAAATAGCCTTTGAAATTTTTTGTAACTTTGTTGTTTTAAAAAAGGCTTAACTTGTTACTGTGTTTAACAACCTTTTTATACCTGGTCTAGTGAGTCTTTTTTTTTTTTCTGTATTTTTTTAAATTAGGAAATTTAATTTAATAACAAACAAACCTGCAGCTGATTACCTTTACATAAAGACAATCTTGACTTTATAATGGCCTACTTTTATATAATTAGGAACTATAAAAGTCTTTATTTCATTGTGAATTAAGTGTTTAAGTAAACTTTGGCTTAATAAAATGATATAAAAATACAGAATGCAAGTGCTCCAAACCTTTAGGGTTACCAGTTATGAATGTTTTTATACTTGCAGGAAAAATGCAGCAACAATACATAATTTTTCTAGTAAAACTGCATGTATTTTTATTTTCCAGAGTGGTGTGACTTAAAATAATTGAAACATTTTCAACCCCCTCCAGTGTTTGACAAGCCTACTAAAATGTAATCCTATTTATGCAGAAGTATCACATTTCTTTAAGAAAGATTAGCAGATCTCTCCCTTAAGCTTCTTCCCTGTCTTAAATCAGATGTGTAAATAGTTCCCCTGTTTGACGGATCCACGTCATCTTTGTCCTTTAGGTGTGGTCATTGTAAACGGCTTGCACCTGAGTACGAAGCAGCAGCCACGCGTCTGAAAGGCACCGTCCCACTCGTCAAGGTATTGTGCAATACGGTTTGTCTGACTTTCCAAACAGTGTTACGCTCTGCTTTTCTAACGGTTGTCTTGCTATGGTGTAGGTTGACTGCACAGCCAACAGTAACATATGCAGCAAATATGGTGTCAGTGGTTATCCAACCCTGAAGATCTTCAGGGATGGAGAGGAATCTGGTCCCTATGATGGTCCCAGAACTGCAGGTAATGTACAGAATTTTTTTTATTAGGATGTTATGTGACAGACAATCATGAAACTGTTTGGAAGGAATATGGGAGACATTTCAAGTATAGTAGAGTTGGGTTATAAAATAAATTCCCATCTTTTAGATGTCTGGTGCACTGTTTAATCATCTGGGCATTACATTTAGATATACACAAGTATAGCAAACCTTTTAGTGCATGAAGACAATGTCCTACCCCTAAACTGAATCTCTGGACAAGACTGCATTCCTGAGAAACATCCAATTTGCTCACATATCCAGTCTGAACATGTGTTCCGGGCTTTACAGAATTGGCTTTTTTATAGAAGTAGCGAGAAGACAAAGGTGTTGAATCCCATTTGCCACTATGGTCAGATTTGGGATATAGAGGAAGCTAAACAATGAGCAATCCTGGAGAAAAACCTGTCAAGATTCTTAAATCCCAAATGGTTTAGATTAGGCTTGAGATCTACTGCAAAGCTGGTCAAGGTTAAGTAACATTTGCAACTGTAATCAGAGTGAGAGGGGGTTCTAACACGTGTTCAGACAAGTACAAATAAATCAACTTTAGGGAAAATTTAAAAAAGGTTAAATGACTGGTGTATACATAGGGCATGCCAAGGCATAGTTCAGGGATAAACATGTACATTTGGTGTATGTTGGCACAGCAGGTTTTTTTTATTTTTTATGTTTAAAACAAAAGTTCATCAAACATCCAGGATAACATTAAGTTATTGATCTACTATTATTTAAAAATAAAATTTTAATCTTATTTTTTTTAAACTTGTCAATTATTTTTGATTGGGAAAACCTGGTTACCAAAAGTACTTTCAGTTGAGTTTTGGACAACGAAGAAAATGTGTGTGAAAGAACAGCTAATATAGTTCCTTTTAAATAAAGGGGAAAAGCGGCAGTTGCTTTAGGTGGTACAAATTTACTGTTATCCAATGATGTAGAATTTGCTAGGCCTCACTTATGTTTACAAAAGCGATGCACTTTTTTTTGGGAGCTTGTAGTAATCAGTTTCTTTTTGCCTTGTAAAGATGGGATTGTCAGTTTTCTGAAGAAGCAGGCAGGCCCAGCTTCAGTGGAGCTCAAGACAGCCGAGGACTTTGAAAAGTTCATCACAGATCAAGACTCTGGTGTTGTTGGTGAGTGACACTTCCTCTTTTGCCAGTGTCTGTTTCTGAGGTTTCTGGTTTTGTGACCCGACATTTTCAGATTCACCAAAATCAAACGCGGATGTTAGAAAAGTTTTCTGAATGGCATTCATATCTTCAGGTTTCTTTGCTGATGACAAGAGCACCGACCAGGCCGAGTTTCTGAAGGCCGCCAGCGCCCTGAGAGATGACTACCGTTTCGCCCACACCAACTCTGAGGCCCTTCTCAACAGCCAAGGTGGAGAGTGAGTATTTTATCTGAACTACATCAGTAAGCTCATGCACAGGTAATGTTTTTTTGTATAGTTTGCTTTTATGAAAATAAAAAGTGAAACTGTTTTAGTGTTTGCATGTATGTATGCATGTATGTATTAAAATGAAAGCGGTCACATCAAGGTAAGGATTTTTCCTCTCATTTCAGGGGAGTCGTCCTGTTCCGTCCTCCACGCCTCAACAACAAGTTTGAAGAGAACTCTGTGAAATTCAGCGAAGACAAATTCACCAGCAACAAGATCAAGAAGTTCATCCAGGAGAACATGTGAGTGCTGCCGACCTAAGTAAAGTAACTAATGAGATAACGACATCATGACTTAACTGCCCTGTGAAAAATGAAGCTAATCTGGCGGTGTCAAAAAGTTAAACTTTTAAAAATCGGCCAATAGAAAAAGTATTTACAAAAGCTTACATGGTCGAATGAGACGTCCTCAGTAATTCTCTACACCAGGGGTGCCCAATACGTCGATCGGGAGAGGATTGCAGGTTGATCACATTAAAGGAATAGGATGACTGCATCCATCCTTCTGTTTGTGTTTTGATTCACATACCGGGCAGCAAATTGATGCACGTTTAAATTTATGCACACATGTGGTCTCTGTTGTTCAAACGTTTTTTAGAGACTGTCGCATGAGGACATTAGGAGACAGCTGCTGTTTTTCAGACCCTAAACTTACAAGATTGAGATGCAGGTTTCCTATCGAATATCATCTTAATAATGGTTTCCTTTCAATGTTTGTGTCAAATTTGGCTCAAATGTGTAAACTTTGTTCTTATTCAATAACTAAAGGTAAGAAACTTTTACCAAAAAATTGACTGCTTGTATGTTTTCTAATCTCTTTGGTTCCCGTTATGTTTTAGAGCTCTAACCTGGTAAAGATTAAACTTTATTTTTTTTATTTTTCCTCTCCATCTCAGCTTTGGAATCTGTCCACATCTGACAGAGGACAACAAAGACAAGCTAAAAGGCAAAGACCTGCTGGTGGCTTACTATGATGTCGACTACGACAAAAACCCCAAAGGCTCAAACTACTGGAGAAACAGGTAGGTGACTCGACATCACACAGTGGCTGAGGTTCAGTAAGGGGGAAATGTGCAGATATATTTTTATTCTTTGTCCGCTGCATTATCATATGAAATGAGTCATTTGAATCCTATCCAGGGTGATGAAGGTGGCTAAAGCCTTCCTGGACCAAGGGAAGACGCTAAACTTTGCCGTAGCCAACAAGAACCAGTTCGGCCATGACCTGTCCGAGCTCGGCCTGGACGCCGGCTTCGGAGAGCTTCCTGTCGTGGGCATTCGCACCGCCAAGGGAGACAAATACGTCATGACCGAGGAGTTCTCGTAAGTTCACATAAAGAGTGTCAGAGGTTGGCTCATCTAAAGTTGTAGCTTTAACGTCCATCTCGAGGAATTCACCTCACCAACTATAAAAGGTTTGATAGTTTTAGGTTGGCTACAACTGGATCTGTGACTCGTGAAATCACTGATTTGATGGTTTACTGTTTATCTCTATGGATTCAGTTTAACACCTTAGACCTATTTGCGGGCAGATTTCGGATTTGCCCATCCAGTATAAAGTTAACGTCTGTTTGTATTCCTTTACCTTCAATTTTTGTTTCCTTGCAGCCGAGATGGAAAAGCTCTGGAACGTTTCCTGCAAGACTACTTTGATGGGAAGTTGAAGAGTTACCTCAAATCAGAGCCAATCCCAGAAGACAATGATGGACCCGTTAAGGTGAGGGGATAAAGCTGGGGATAAATATAAGTTGATTCTCAATGTGGGCATATCTATTCTTTATCCTTTTTTCTTAAAAATGGGTAAATTATGCCAAATTTCACAAACACCTGTGTTGTTAAACACTGGTTTGAATGTAAATGCAAGGAAATCATTCACTGTACAAACATTGTCAGGAAATGACTAAAACACAAGTTAAGGTCTGGATTCTATTAAAGTTTGAGGGACTTTTGCAATATTCAGACTTGACGTCCTACATCACTTTCTTTCCATCGAGGGGTTTTGGTATAGCCTGGTAGCTGCGGTATAAACTGCAGTTACTGATGAGAGAATGCTCACATTTTTAGTTTGGTTTCCAAACACTAAGTAAAGCCAGTAACTCGGCATGCTTTCCATCACCAACCGGAAACTTAATCCATTTAGCAGATTTTAATTCTGTAAATCTTTGCATTTGCAAGTAAACCTTTAATAATGCAGGATAAGGAGACTACAGGCTGAAATGAATGCATAACTAAATGTAACAGTTGCACAGACAACACTGTGCTTCAGAGTGCTGCAGGTTTGGACGGAACAGAGCCTCGTTGTAGACGTTTGGATATCCAAACGTCTAAAAGGCTGATTCATTGTGCTTTTTTTTTGTCTTCAGGTTCTTGTGGCTGAGAACTTTGACTCCATTGTCAACAACGACAGCAAAGATGTGCTCATCGAGTTTTACGCCCCGTGGTGTGGACACTGCAAGAGCCTGGAGCCCAAATTCAAGGAGCTGGGAGAAAAGGTAGATATCCATTTCTCTTATTATTTTAACCGAATTATTTTATAATTTCCAAAGAAAAAATACATGTTTTACACCAAAACTGCTTTATATAATTAGCTTTTTATGTTTGGACAAGTCCAACGCCCTGGAAACTTCTCATTTAGCTCTATTCTTACTTGAAACTGAGTTTTTATTGTTGGTATAAAAATGGAGGCAAGCAGCAGCTGTGAAGATATTTGTTCCATTTATGGACTCGTATCTCTTGGTTGATTTTAAATGTTTCACATCTTTAGTAGTTGAAAGCAATGGATATTTAAACGTGTTTTAACAGATAAGATGGCAAATTAATTTAAAATCTAGTGATACTGTACTTGACTGTTTTAATTTAGTCTTGATCAATAAAGTAATGATTGCAAATTTTACTACGATTATACTAACTTAATTGATCACATAAACATCAGTTTTATTCAAATCTGTAATGTATTATAGGTAAATGTCAAATACACTGAGACTTCTGATTTGCTGCACTGATGCTTTTAAGAAAAAGCTTTTTAATGCTTCAGTGAAGTAATTGTGGAGCAGCTTTTACTCTGAAATACTGAAGTTATTTTTTAACGAACAGTTGATAACAAAGGAAATGCCGGCCAAAATTTGATCTAAATGCCTTCATAACTTTCCACCTTTTTTAGAAGGAGAAATAATTTTTTTTATTGGACTACTAGATGTACTGAACTCACAATGGGTTACCTCTTGTTCTGCAGCTGGCTGACGATCCCAACGTCGTTATTGCCAAAATGGACGCCACAGCTAACGATGTGCCGTCTCCGTATGAAGTCAGCGGGTAAGTCCTGCATCTCTAAAAACTTTTGTGTTTTTCTGCCCTTGCTTCCTTTTATATACTGATTTCTTTGTTCCTCCAGATTCCCCACAATCTACTTCTCCCCTGCTGGACGTAAAATGAGTCCAAAGAGATATGAGGTGAGTTGTGGATTCTTGTAATCACCAGGCTACCTCGGTTCACGCCTGCACCCTGCTGACTGATGCACTGTTCGCCGTCTTTGCAGGGAGGTCGTGAGGTGAGCGACTTCATTTCTTACTTGAAGAAAGAGGCCACTAACCCTCTAGTTGTGCCAGAGGATGCCAAGAAAAAGAAGAAAAAGGATGACAAGTCAGAGCTATAAAGGCTCCAAATAGAAACTCAACACCCCCCACATCACAAAAGGAGGAGGAGGAGAATCGGGGAAGAGATAGAACTAAATTCTATTCCACTCTTAGTGAACTACCAAAAGCTCTGAAGCCGAAGTCAAAACGACCCGGCCACTCCTTCGATCCTCTGCTGCTCTGGAATCCTGTGGAAGGTGGAGAGGTGGTGGCCAGGGTCTGCCTGCCGTTTTATGACAATACAAAATGTTTAGGGAAGAGGGACAAAAATGAGATTTCTATTTCCTCTGGTCTGTCTACTACACCTCAGACTGATGCACTTTGGTTTGATACCAGTTTCCAGTCATCTGTCGCTTGTTTTGTTGTCTCCATCACAGGGGATAACTTTTTTTTTCTTTTTTTTTTCTTGTTTGTAACTGGTCTTTGTTTTTGTACATTTGGAAGGATTGTGAAATAAAAGGCCCACAAAACCTACATGACTTTTAAGATCTTGTTCCTGATGTTTTAACCTCCCGTGGTAATGCAAAGTCTTGATTAAAGAAATTTTTTATTAAAAAAGCCAGCAAGATTTCACTTGTTTCCAACATTCTTCCTGTTGGATGTATTTGTCCCCTTCAAATAAAATGACACGTGAAAGTACTTTAAATGGTAAATAATTGACTGCTTTCTTTGATAAATTAACAAATGAAAAATTTTAGCTTAAGTTACATTGAGGACAATGAGTTTTCGGATATTCCATCGACTTAAAAATGACAACTTTGTGAATCTAGCAATATGGTTTTATTTAGTAATATTGTAAATGACTAGCTAAATACAGCATATCACTAAACCTTCACATGTATGCCAGTACAAGCATCTTGCAGGGGTTTGCTGGACTTAAACCATGACATCTTGGTGGTTTTAAATATAAAATGTTTCTATAACCTAAACCTTTTAAACATCTAAAACTAGTTTACATGTGTTGTGTTCGATTAAAAACTAGTATTGGGTTAGTTAAAGTCGTAAAACTGATCTAACGGCTGAAATTTTTTATTGCAAATTTTATGAACTAGCAGAAACCTGCCAAACATTCCGCAGCTGTATTAAAAATGAATTTAATTCAGAGGTGCAGTAAGCTTTCACAAACACTAGAATATTTTCACC
This sequence comes from Orestias chungarensis, assembly GCA_032876305.1. NCBI lineage: Eukaryota > Metazoa > Chordata > Actinopteri > Cyprinodontiformes > Cyprinodontidae > Orestias > Orestias chungarensis. The sequence goes on along the minus strand of JAVLVB010000169.1, from coordinate 825,404 downwards.
AAAAAGCTATTAAATAGTTGTTTACAAAGTGGCTTAGATCTGCTTGTGAGAAAGGAAAGCTTAGGGTTTATTCTGATTCACCTAATGTTGCCTTTTTAGGTTTAAATCTAGTCTATTTTTAAGTCGTGTGCAGGAGGAGTTGGTGGGAAGTTTCTTCTTCCAGAATCAAAATTAAAGCCGTTTTTCTATTTATTTTCAAGTAGTGCTATTAAGTTTTTGTACAACTTACCTTGTTGCTTTCTGTAAAATGTGAATCCAGAGGCTGAAATGTGAAAAGCTACAGACACATTGTGTGTAGCTTCATAAGTGATCCAAGAATAAACATGGCAATGGGCTTATTTGTACTTTTGCTCCCAATTTTATACCAAATAGGTGATGATTAAAATGATTCTGTCCTGCATATTCTCTCTCTCAGTTTAGTCATCATTTCACTTTACTGATGTCTCTGAGGTTGTTTAATCTGTAAACAGAAATATTTAAAAGACGTTTAAAACACAGCCTGAGTAGTTAAACACTAAGTAATTCTTTCCCTTTAGTTTGTTCCAGTTTCTTTAAAATATGATATTGTAAAAAAGTAAATTTTGATCTGCTGCAGGCTATTTTTATCTCTGTATTTTTTTTTTAACCTTACTAATGGATTTTTTCTCATACAGGTTTATTCTAAAGTCTTTGGGTGACTGTTTTATTTCTTTAAAGACTCAGATCCTTCACCTAATTTGAATGTATTGTCTGTACATAACTTTAAATGTTATGGATTCATCTTTGTGTCTGTTTTGGTCTTTTAGATACAATAATCTTTAAAACAAAACTATAAACAATTTTCTTAAAGGCTGGAGAAGTTGGAGCTTTAGATACTTGTTTATATTAATGTTAAATTTATTATTACAGGAATAAAGGTTATAATAAAGCAAAACAATTGGAAAAAAACAGAAAAGAAAAGTAGTTCACAAGTACGCATACTGGACAAAATAGAACATTAACATTATTTGTAATAAAAAAAAACATACGACATGGAAATGTGACAGTGGAGAGGATGGGGAAATTAAAACATCACAGGAATTACTAGATGGAGATAAAAATATATAAACAAATATGAAAATTAAACTAGATATTGTATATTTATTTTAGGAAGATTCTAGAAGATGAGATTATTAGGCCAGAATTTATTTCCCAACACTGTAAATAGTTTTACAGGCTCTATTTATCTCTTTATGCGATCCACACTCCTTACCAGCAGATGGCATTGATGTTCCATAGAGCCGTTTGCCCACCATCATTAAAACGGAGAAGAAGAGAAGCAGCCAATCACGTGGCGCCTGTGGGGATCTTGCCTGGACTTGTTCCTGTTGAGCACATGTTTCTAGAAAAGGTGCGATCCCAGGTCAGTTTTGTTTTTTTATGTTTAAAAATAATAGTTTATTTGTTGAAGACTATGTTACATAACGCGGACATATTTGCAACAAAAGGAGTTTATTTGTATTCACTATTTTTTGTGGCTAACCTGTTTTTTTTGTGTTAGCTCCGCGCATTTCTCAGCACCTAACCACTTTTCATTCGGATTTCTGCGGGTTAAAATTAATTGAAGCTACGAATAAAAAGAAGATGGACATAAATCAGAAACTTACATTTTAATAAAGTTTAAACACAAATGCGTGATTCGGCATTTAATCTGCTTTGTACAAATACTGTTTAGAAATGGGAAACCTGGTTTTGTTCAGAATGTTCCCATTATTGTGTGATCTGGACCCTTGATGCTGTTTAACTTGTCATGTATTGTATTTGACGTCCCTGTAAGTATTCTGGGGAATCATAATCCTTGCTTTCTGATTTTTCCTGCCCAGACATGATCATGAGACACTTGTTACATGATGCCTCAGCCGACAAGAAGAAATAAAGCATCTGCCTCCCATGGCCTTCTTGGCAACTACAGATATCTGTGCAAGAAATACATGTTGATTCGTGCAATGGAAAGCGCAAAAGCCAGGAAAAAACGCCAGGATATGAGGCTCGTCTCCAACATGAAGAAGAAAATGAGCAGCAGTGAAACCCTGGATGCGAATGAACCGGCGAAGAAAGCTAAAGTAGATGGTCCAACCCTGGAACGACTGAGCACTTCAGGCTCTGCGTCAGAGCCACATCACCACAGCGTGATCACGGCACTCAGAGACAGCTGGGAGGTTGACAGCGGTTTCTCTGAGAGCAGTCCACCCGCCAGTGGTAGGAGCTCTCCCTGCCTCGGTCCGAGCCGGGCCTCTGTGGTGGCGTTGGACTGCGAGATGGTTGGGACCGGGCCGGGGGGCCGCTGCAACGAGCTGGGCCGCTGCAGCATTGTTGACTATCAGGGCAACCTCCTGTACGATAAATACGTCCGACCGTCTCAGCCTGTCACTGATTTCCGGACGCCCTGGAGCGGGATCCGCAGACATCATCTTGTCAACGCCACGCCGTTCGCTCAGGCCAGGGAGGAGGTAAAAATTGCTCTCTGGAGACTGTTCCTTTCCAATTTCCTGTATTTTTTTACCTCGCCTAGCTTACTTTTAAGTTTGAACAGCGCCCCACTGCTTATATTTTTATAAATCTAAAATAAATGTGTTATTTTTAACATGTCTAAACAATTTGCACCAGTTGAAATGTAGAATCTGAAAAACATCTACCCTCCCTTGCAGATCCTGGGTATACTTGAAGGCAAAGTGGTGGTGGGCCACTCCATCTACAATGACTTTGAGGTGTTGAACATGGACCATCCCGGTCATATGGTCAGAGACACGAGCGCCACACGCCTCCTCAGCCGACTGGCCGGCTTGCCTCGTGGACGATGCTCTTCTCTCAAAATGCTGGCCAATAAACTTCTGAGCAGGAGGATCCAGGTAAGTGCTGGCAACATCTGCTGTGTTCTGTCAGTTTTATATAAATTAGGGAGATTTATATTTCAGTTGTGTCTGATTATCAATATTTACTGATGTAACTTATATTTTCCCTGATCCTTTTGACATCTTTAAGAAACAACGAGACCACTGATATTTTTCTGCTTCAATTAAACACGCCCCAATCCTGGCACCACAAAGATCACATGATTAAAAACATGCCAGAAACGAAACGAAACACAAACTGCAGCAACAGGAAAATAAAAATCTGTTGTAAATATTGATCAGCTTTACTTATCAGAAAAAACTCGTATTAAAAGACTGACTAATTCCGCCAGATACCGATGTTATTGCAGATATTTTGTGAATCAAATAATAAAACCATATTAAAATGAACCGGTTTTAATCATCTGGGCTTGCAGATGTGTCTGCCAAATATACTTTAGAGCTTCCCTCAGTACGTTTACCAATTTCTCAGGTTGTTCTATTGAAGATGTCCATGCTGGGGATGAGGTGTATCGTTTTTGTGATACATTTCTTGTTGGATTTATAGACACGATAAAAATGAATGATATTTAAATACACGTGAATTGGTTTAATGCAGTCACTGTGCAGTTTAGTGATGGTAATTACACCTTTTTATGTAAGTACTGTCTTAAAGTAGTGTATTTGTAGTTATGCTTTTTAAGAGGCCTAATTGTTAAGTTAATTTTATCTCTATCATGATAGTACCACGAGATGTCGTGATAAAAGTTTGAATCTCAATCGCCACCTTTAGTCATTGCCATTGGCCAGAATGTATGTCACTAAGCTGGTCGCTTTCTGTGTGTTGTTCCGTCCAGGCTGGAAGAAAAGGCCACTGCTCGGTGGAGGACGCCCAGGCCGCTCTGGATCTCTACAAGCTGGTGGAGGGTGAGTGGGAATGGGAGATGGAGAGAAGGCTGGGAGACGACGACGGCGCTGCACACGAGCCCAGCGTCCACTCCTCAGATCACTACATGCAGGACGAGTTCTGGCCAGACGAGGTCTTAACAGACGGCCTGTAAGGACAGTTCACGATACTTTCCATGGAAAACGATGATGATCAGAACAACATCCTGCTCGGCACTGGTTTAACATGCAGAAAGGGAATGTTTTATCTTTAATCTTAAATGGTGTCCAAGATGAAGACATTACAGCTAGAAAGCATTTTCTTGTTGTGATGCCAAATATATGAGAATGGTTTCTATCATATTTATATTAATAGTGCAATTAAAAATAAGTTTACTGTGTAACTTTGATCTGCTTTTTGATAAAAGGGTAACTTAAAGCAATCAGGAACTTCAGATTTAATGCATAAAAGTTTAGCAGTGATAACAGTATATTTCCTCATCCTCAGTGGAATTTGTGGTATTAAAGTAAATGTGGAATAAACTAAAGACAAGTTATCACCTTCAGCTTTTAGTTAACTAGTTTAATTATTGGCTTTTGTGATTTGTTGCAAGACTGTTTTTTTATAGTGCTCTGTAAACAGGAACAAACTACTACACCAGACTAGACGGAGTTTTAGTTCCAGATATAAAAGGGGAAAAACGTTCCACTTGTTCCTGGTGGATCTGCAGTTGTTACATTTAGCCTGTGTTGATTGAAATGTGAAACTTCTAGCTTTCACTTTATGCTGCTTTTTGTTCTTCAAGTGGATTTTACCTAATGAAAGATAAATGTTTGTTTAAATCACCGTGACTTAAGTGACTTTTTTTATTTATATATATATATATATATATATATATATATATATATATATATATATGTAAAGTACATTTCAATACAGTTACAATTGTTCAAAATGTGTTGTATAGTTAAAAAAAATCACTGTGATCTTTGCTTGATCGAAGGAAAATCAAAAAGCCAATTTGAGAAAACTTGTTTAACCGAAACCCAAGGAAGGAAAGATGTACATTTAACAGGGAACTGTTTGCACATAAGACAGTCAATAATTCTGGTTAGTCAAAAGTAAAATTGTCGGGAAGATGAGAAACAGAAATTAGGCAAGGTATGAAATGAAATTAGAAAAAAAATAAAGGACATGGACGAATAAACTTGAAATGCATTTTTGAATAATAAATATATAAATTGCCTCAGGACTTCAGGTAATTTATGGTAAATCTGAGTCCCTTTCATGATGAACTGCAGTATCACCATATCTTTTTGTTTACACTTTAGGACTAAACATTCGAGCATGAGATGGGCTCTAGGAGCATGTAGAACAGGTTTATTTTCTTCTGAGAACCATAAGGGGGTGGATACGGGATTCCTGGGCTGTAGAAAAAGTTTAAATTTGGGTTTCTTGATAAAGGATTGAGATCTCTGGAAAGCTGAATCTGGAAAAGTTTTAAGTGTTTACACAAACTCAAACCGTAAATTCCAGGTTCAGTAAAACATGGCAGGGCTGCACATTGGAGGACCTTTAAATTATTCTCATCTTAAAAGCCTTAATTAACTTGATTTGTTTAGTAATCCGCAGAAACCTTTCTGAAAAGTTTTGCGGTTAGTTTCTGTTTTAGTCTTGCTGCTACACAAATAAATCTAGACGGTTTTTTAATAACGTTTCTTCTCTTATGCTACTTTAACATATTTCACTTATCTAGGAAGAAACAAGACACAAATTTACAAAATTTATGTGTCCTGAGAAGAAATAAGAAAATAAAACTAATACAAATATAACTATTTAAACTTTTATCTGCTGATTATTGATTCTTATGTTGTTTGTAAACTATTAAGCATTGTCCAAAACAGCTGGTGTGATTCTCACACATAACCTGATCACTCACATAAATGAGTGACCTCGTCTCATTTATTTGTTTTTTGCAGAACTGTTGTTATTCGCTTAAATTTTGTCGAAACACTCACATTAGTAGTAGGAGATTTGGATCCAAATTAGTTGTATATTTACCTTTAGAGGGTTAAAGCAGTGATTATTTGTAGATCCTGTCACATTGTTGCATGAGCAGAGAGGTCAGATCATGTTGCTTTTGAAGGTGGAGTTATGGACATTCATCTTCCAGTTACGCAGAGCATAAACATTTATACTAAAAATAGAGTCTGGAAAATTAAGACATTTTGTCAACAAAAATGTTTGGGAATCCTAGGAAATAATGCATAATTTTCAAATGAGGATCTAAAACCTTTCTTGTGCATTCAGCAACAAAGTAAGAACATGAAAAGATTGTACAGAAGGCTTTTTTTCTACTGACATAAATATTATTTAGGTCTGGACTTTGAGCTATTCTAAGACACGAACATGGTTTGGTTTAATTACTGTACAGTACGATTGGTGTATTATATACTCTAGGTGCAGCTTTAAAGCAAACTCCTTTCTGGCATTTAAATAGTATGATGCTACCACCACCATGTTTTAAGGTGGGGAGGGTCTTTTTTTGCTTCATGTCAAGTGTCCGTTTTTTCATGTCCTTAATGAACTGTTACGTCATGTACAAAGGCTTCATCCATTTCATAATCATTTCACTTAGCCAATCCCGTGAAAGCATCAACACATGTGAAACCATGTACCACATGTGAAAGATTGTCATATGAAAATCCACACACACAAATGTGGATGTTTGCAAATAGTTTTCACTTATTCCAATGGATGCTTCCCATTTCATGTGGCTCATATTCCACACACGTGTTAAATTATTCTGTTCATGTTTTCCCTGTTCCATTCACATGCGGAACATGTGTTCACATATTTGTCGGATTTGTCAAAACATCTGTATCACGTATGTATGAATATGTGAAACCCATTTTATGTGACCGGCGAGCAAACGGAAAACGAGCAGGAACAATTTCCAATAGTTATGTGGAAAACATATTCCCCACATGTTTAGTTAGACATGTGAAAAACATGTGATGCACGTTACACATGAGACTGGAATATGGGAGAACGTGACCCAGATGTGCGAAATGGGAACCCCAATTAAATAGAATGTTGTTTTTGTTTTTGTTACAAACACACCTATAAGATTGTTTTTTCATGTGACTCACATTACTTCACATGCGATTTTTCACATTTGAAATTAATAAGATTTTTCGGTTAGAGATCAAATCATAACAAACGGAGTTATAGGAAGAGAAATACTGGATGATGCTGTGCAGAAGTCGACGCAGCAGTAGGGCCACACATAAAGCCGTGGCTCTCACGTTGTTGGGAAATGTTTTGGAGAATTATCCAATTGAGCCGGTGAGATTCTCACAAAACGCTGGACCAGGAAATTGCGTCATCTGATAACGCTGGCTCCAAATTGTTTACAAAATCCACCTTTGTATGGTTGGACAGAGCCAGTATTATTCTCTAAATCGCTGTGAACACCTAGTATCGGAGAGAAGGTATTAACACGCACAAAAAAAACCTTTATTTACTTTAAAAAAACACTTTGTTCAGGTAGCAAATCAGTGGGTTTAGGAGTGGGACTCTTGTCAGGAATCTTTTTATATAAATTGTGCATATGCTAAGCAGATGAGGACACTTATGCACCTATTAGGCAGAATTTGTGAGAATAGTGCCCTGCAGGTGGAGCAGTGACCCCCAACACAGTAAATAGCTTTGCCGGGTTCTATTACATATTTTTCAAGCCCGAAAGTACAGCTTAGAGTGTAGCCAGAGAACAAAGTAGCATTGTTTCCCAAATCCTTCTAATTTTGTTCCCCGAAAATGCATTATCGAGCCGAACAGGCCTGATTTAGCAGATTACTGGCTGGGCACCCGCTCGCATCTGTGGTGTTCAAACCAGGGGGGTGAGGGAGGGTGAGATGGAAAAACTTAAGAATTTCACAAACTCTGTTGCTAAAATGCTTCTTCAGCTCAGAAAACAGAAACACTCCAACTGCTTTCATGTGCAGTCGTGATCATATCAACTTGACTTTTAGTGCTGGATCCTGACTGGATCCTGTAGTGGCTGGATAGCTAAATTGGAATGTCACCAGACTTCCAATCCAAAGGACATGGGTTTGAATCCAGCCCAGGCCAAAAAATACACCACAACATCCAGTGTGGGTCCTTAGGCAAGTCCCTTTGCGCTACTGCCTACCTGGCGCTTGCAAAATGGCTGCCTCAGTGTGGTTTACACCAAAAACAATTTACTACGGGATCAAACATTAAAACTGTGCCATATTTCCATGTTTATCCTCAAAAATCTAGGGGGGAAAAAAATGAACAAACATCAAACCTACGGTCAAAACATGAGTGTGACCGTGTAATCATCGGAGTCTGCTTTGATCATCTGGGAACAGAAAACGTTTAGTAATCGATCGAGCTATGAATTCTGCCATTTTCCTGAAAAATAGCAAACCAGTAATCAGTTCATGATGTTTGGCTCAAGAACCATACTACTGAAAAGAAGAAGAAACACCCGCAGTCCACAGCGTAGGGGGAGAATTTGTAAACTAGATAGCTATTAGTAGTTTAGTCTCTTGTAGAGGAAGGGCAAAAACAAAACAAACAAAAAAACTAAGATGCTAAAAAAATGTGTTAGGTTAAATAAGCAATGTAGAAGATAAAGCAAACACGTAGAAAAACCCAACATTCCTCCATGTCAGATGAGACCCAACTTAAAATTTCGTTTTTGAATTATATGAACAATATTGGCGGAAAACTTAACAGTCTGTACACACCATCCCCAGACGGAAACATGGTGGTGGCAGCATCATGCTGTGGGAAGTGGTTTACTCCAGGAGGGGAAAGTAAACCTAGAGCAGCTAAGAAGACGGATGAAGCAAATGCAAGGAGATTCTGGTGGAAAATCATTTCTTCACAGGTTCATATTTAGCTGCAGGCCAACAAGCCAGAAGATGGGCAAAAAAAAAAGAAAAAGAAAAAGAAATGCCTAAGATGAAAGCTAATGCATGTATAATAATGCAATAATGCAGAAATAATTTCTTTTCTTTAGTCCAGAACGATGCTACATGAAAAAACAACGTATTACTTTGGATAAATATCCTCATAAGAAACGGCTTTGTCCTACTTCACTTCAGCAAAAAGAGGATTTATACATTTCTATGACGAATGTTAATATAAAATTAAGTTACAGGGACTTGTAGTGTCATTGTTTTGTGGAACTTCAAAGCAATTTTTAAAAAAACTCAAAACCTACATTTGTCATTAGATTTACTTTAAAAGCTTCAAAGAGTACTTGCTGCCCCTCAGGTTGCAGAACCCAGAGCAATTGTGAATGAGTGGCAATACAAGCTGATGCTCACAGGAGATTCATCATTCAGTCTGTAAAATACTTTAAAGGTGAAGCAGAACAACAGGGACTTGTCCACTTGTTGGAGGATCCTTAACTCCACAATAGTCACTTAAATGCTTTTGGAATGTGATCAAACAGCGCCCAACGTCTAAAGTTTATTCTAAAGATTGCATCATCAAAAATGTGCACTGGATCCCCTCTTCTATTTAGGTACACCTCCACAAATGGTCGGAACATCCACCCTCACTAGGTCTCTAGATGCCAACCCCCTTCTCCACACCTAAGGCCATTTTCATTCTGATTGAAGGAAAAACAAAATCTGCTGGTCGTAATCTGGTGTGACGCCACTAATCACTACAGCACTACAAATCCCAGGTCCCTTCCAGCTCTGGTTCGCACAGACCCCTGAAACTCTCCGCCGCGTCCGTCACATCTGCATCAGGTAGGTCTCCTCTCCTCAGCCTCTTGTTCCTGTATGCATCTATGGTAGCGATGTAAGTATGGTGATCAGAAAATTATGCGGGCAAAGATTCCTTGTGATCTGTGTTTTTTTGGATAAGCACTACTGCCTCCATAGTTTTGAGTCATTCCTATTTAACGCAGCAGGCCTTCATTCATGCTGTCCTAAATAATTAGTAAAAATATCTTTAAACCTTCGATAAAAGTAGGACTCAGATGTTTGTGAGTCAAAGAAGGTGTAAAAACTGCTTATCCATCTGTGTTTAAACTAAAACTCTTCACACAGGTTGATGTAAAACCAAACATTATCAAGTATTTGAGGACATTTATGTTTCCAGGGAGTTCAGTCACTGACCACGCTCAGAATTAACCTGAAAAGGTTGTCGGCCTTAAACCATCTGAAAAAGTAATCCAGAAATAGGCAGGTGACAAATATAGCACAGTTAGGAGCTGAGAGGATGGAATGAAGGGGATTAATATGGAGCACAGAGCGTTGATTGTCCTCTTATTTACAGGAATTCACGAAATCCCCGGTTTTCCAAAAGCTGATCAGAGGAGCTGAAAACATGGCTGTAGTCGTAAGTGTTTCCCACCTTTACTTCTAAGACTCCACCATAAAATCAGTCAAACTCCGGACAGAGTTTCTTACACCTTAACTTTTTTTTGTTGTTTTCATTTAATATTAAACAAACAAATGAGGTTCAGTTAGCGTTTTTAATTCAGCGTGTTTTTTGAAAACTTGATTTAAGGCTGAGTCCACACATACTCAAGCAATTGTGTTTTTCCTAAACGTACCTGTGTTAGACGAAAAAGTAGTGCGACACTGCAAAGTCATTTACACTTTTTTTTAAATAGAGATCATAGCAATTTAGACATGTATAAAAAAACGTGAGGGAGGGATTGTGAATAAATGATGACCCCAATATCTGCAAACATATCTTACAGCAGGACCATCAACTCAACTCTTTGGTCGTCCACAGCTACAGTAGTATTAGCTTCTAATCTGTGATCCTGGTTCGCACGTCCCCCTGTGTCTGTATTTACAGGCTTTTCTGGACTCATGTCAGCAAGACTTAAAAATAAAAGAAAACACCACACACAATGAGGCCTATTGATTATGGCTCCCTAATACTGGGAAACAAGCTTTCTTACCAACGTGAATTATGTGTTTAAATCTCAGAGTAAAACCAGCTCATGTGACAGAATTATATTGAAATAGCGAGGAATTTATCCAAAGCCCTGCATCTGGTCATCTGTATGGATGCATTTGAAGAAGCATTTTTGTTTTTATACATATAAACTCAAATATAAACATACATACACATTTTATTGAGATAAATGTCCCATTCTGAAGTTGCAGCCAGCGCAAACGACTCTATTCGTTTGGATCTGTGGGTTTCCTATCACAGATCCAGCTTTCATGCTTAGTTTGGTC
>JAVLVB010000169.1:798171-814322 GCA_032876305.1 Orestias chungarensis | reverse complement strand
CCCCCCCCCATCAGAGTGGAACTTACCGCATGGTGTCGGAGGAGGAGCAAGCTCTAAGAGCCAAGCTGGAGCATCTCACCATCAAGGACCACGGATCGGTGTTCGGACCCTGCGCCAAGCTACCAGACCACACCAAGCAGAAGGTATCCAGATGTGTTTCTGCCCTAGAATATTATCTTTGTGAACAACACAGGTGGCATTGCAGTAAAACAGTCACAAAGGCCTGTATAAAAACAACATCCAAAACAACAACTAAACCACATTTTTACAAAATCATTTGGTGGACCATTGGGCCCGTTGAATGAACTAAGCCAACAATTCAAACTGAAGCTCTCTTATCGGTGGATCAAAACCGAGAAAGAATTATCATGCAGCTATTACCCTCTATTTTAGCAGGTTCATGTTAAATCAAATCATATCAATTTATACTAATTTCATTAATAATGTAAAAGAAATGTTAACAATTTTGCCTTTTTTCTATTTCCATGTTCTCCCTGTTAGGCTGACTCGGCTCTCTAAATTATCCTTAGGTGTGAGTGTGTGTATGAGTGGTAGTTTGTCTCTGTGTTGCCCTGCGATGGACTGGCGACCTGTCCAGGGTGTACCCCTGCCTCTCGCCCGTGGTAAACTGGAAATAGGCGCCAGAAAGACCCTCCTGACCCCAAAAAGGACAAGGCTGTACAGAAAATGAATGGATGGATGGATGGATGGATGGATGGAATAGTGATTAGATTAAATTAAGACAAAAAACACAAAAGTATCTAAGGCTGTACAATTTATCCTAAATATATCATCCTCGCGAAATTAGTGGGAATAATATCTGCACCACAAAGCAACGTTTGGAGGGAAGTAATTGATTGCTAATTATAAAAGCTCACAACACAAATGACATAACCAAAAATGCTGCAGGTCACAGAGCACAGATTTGATATTTTCATCACGATATTTACCAATATTTTCTCCACACCAAGTTTTTCAATGTCGTGCAGGCCTAAAATAGATTAAACAAATAAGTGGAATTACTCCTGCAGCAGTTCTTTAAGATCGAGATGCTGCAGTGACCTTTTCAGCTTCCCGTCAGCTGGATTAATGCTGGATTGTAACCGACAAATGTTTTATTATTAAAAACCAAACCCAATCGCTTACGTTTTTTTTGCGAACTCTCGACCTAACGGTTACGTTCGGCTACCCGATGCAGGCCAAAGACGAGCTGAATGAGACCGATGAGAAGAGAGTGTCTGCAGTGAAGGAGCTTCGAGCGATCATTAAGGAGAAGGCAGACACTGGAGACGACCTGGCCAAGGGGGTGCAGGACACCTTTGGAGAGAAACCGGACAGCCTGCTGGTCCGCTTCATCCGCGCCAGGAAGTACGACGTGGCCCGAGCCTTTGATCTGATGAAGGGTGAGTCCAGCTGACACGAGGGTCCATTGGATTCACTTCACCCTTACCGACCATCTTTTGGCTCCCTGTTCAGGATATGTCCGTTTCAGGAAGGATTACCCTGAGCTGTTTGAGAATCTCACCCCTGAGGCCGTACGCAGCACCATAGAGGCCGGCTACCCCGGCATCCTCCACAGCAGGGACAAATACGGACGCGTGGTTCTGCTCTTCAACATCGAGAACTGGGAATACGAGGAGATCACCTTTGATGAGGTGGAGCGCTTTGACCCCTTTCTCCATCTCTCACCAGATGAGAAGAACAACTGGGAGAGGTTTCCTGCAACTTTCATAGTAACCTTTTTTGCACGTTCAGATCCTGCGTGCCTACTGCGTGATCCTCGAGAAGCTGCTGGAGAACGAGGAGACTCAGATCAACGGCTTCTGCATCATTGAAAACTTCAAGGGCTTCACCATGCAGCAAGCGTCTGGAATCAAACCTACGGAGCTCAAGAAGATGGTGGACATGTTACAGGTGGGACATTATTCTCAATCATAGGCTTCCTGTTCTCGCTTTCCTGTTTGGGGTCAGGTCATCTTCAGTGTGTTGCTCTCTGTGCCGCTGCAGGACTCGTTCCCCGCTCGCTTCAAAGCCGTGCACTTCATCCATCAGCCCTGGTACTTCACCACCACCTACAATGTGGTGAAACCACTCATGAAGGGCAAGCTGCTAGAGAGAGTAAGTCACACACACAACCTTCCAAAACTCTCTATTCAACCCTTAAACGCTTCTGAAAGCTGAAAAAGACTAGAGACTGAGTCAAAGGCTAATATTTTTACCTACAACGTACAGCTGGAGCAACAATGAAATGACTCAACATACGCACATAAACAAATCAGTCTCTAGATGTGCAGCAACTACTTCAAATACTTTGGTAACCTTTATAAAAACAATATATAAAAACAGTTCTCTGCTCACTGTGAGAAACCTTCAATGAATTGAAGAACAAGGTTGTTCACAACTTCAAATGCACGAGTCCCCAACACACAATTAAAGTTTACGTCAAAGTGAGACCTCTGGTTTGCTCACAAGCTTCCTTCTTGTAGTCTGCGGCGACTGATGAGTCATTCTGAGGTTGAGCAAACAGAGTTTACATATTTTAACGGGACATATTTGCACTTCCCACCTTCCCCCCCTAAATATACAGTATGGTAGTTTGTGTTTGTGCTTGTTTTCTTCTGCCTGCATTTATTACATTTTAATCCTGTTATGCTTGTATATTCTTTTCTATTTTCATCGTCAAAGTACAAAATTAAGGGTATATGATGACATTTTTTTTAAAGATATCTATTAAGATTTCATGATCAAGTAATCAGCACTTAAGGATTTAAAAAAAATACTTTTTTACATATGCATGACACATTAATTGGATCGGTACTTATTACTTACACTTGAGTAATATTATGTTACAGAACTATTTAGTAAGTACGACTGTCCGTTATTCTAGCCACCTCTGAGACGTACTCTAGTGAGAGACACCTGCAATTGCGTTCAAAGGCATTTATACAAAATTTTAGCTGGTTTATCACTTAAACAATACATTCAAGTTAGTTGATACATTATTAAAAAATTAAAGAAGCGCATAGGCTTTTAAATTTTTTTTATTATAAATGACATGAAAAAAGGATTTCTGACTGAACATCACTAAGAGGTGCTCTGTTTGCTGCAGGTGTTCGTCCACGGAGATGAGCTGGAAAACTACTACAAGGAGTTTGACCCCGAGATTCTTCCGTCCGAGTTCAATGGAAAAGGTTCCAAGTACGACGGCAAGGCCACAGCAAACAAGCTGTTTGACTAGTCGTCCTCCAACCGGCTGCAAACTGGCGTTGGGGTGAATGAAACAAAATAAAAATAGAATAAATTAAAAAAAAACAGCTGCATGGCTGTAGGAAGAATTATCATGAATGCAACATAAGAGAGTGAGAAGTGTGGAGACAGTACCCAGTCATTTAGGAGGGAGGCAGAAATGAGCTGACACCTTAACGTTCCAGTTTCCAGGTTCCAAATGACCTTTTATCCAAAACTATAGCCACTTAAATTCCCACGGAACCTGATAGGAAGGAGTCATTTTCCATAATTATTCATTTTCATTTATTTCTTTCCAAAAGAAACTGTTTCCACTTGCCACTGATTTCCCACCACAGAACGTTTCTGAAACGTCGTCATCAGGGAGGAGATCACAACAAATGCTGAGGTCACGGCCAAGTCACTGTGACACGACTGGGACGCAAACCACTAGTGGGCGGTGATATTCTCTGTGGTGGACACAGGTGTATTTTTAATTATTCCTGTTATTTTACAGACCAGAAAAAGTCTGAAAGCAGTATTAATCAATTAGCGTCCACTTTTGAACCTAATGTGTTAAATTGGGGGATTTTGGTTGAATTGAAATAAACCAACATAATTTGCTGTAAACACTGGTTGGCCCTTTTTTTCTCAGCTGCCGTCTAGTCCTGTCTCAAGGCTGACATTTAAAGGAGTGCCTGCCTCCTACTCGTGTCCTTGTTTAAATTTAATTTGAGTATAAAAGTCTGTTCTTTCTAATCCACAATGTACATCAGCAAGAATGTCAGCAAATGTTCAATAAACTGTATAAAAATACAAGTTTTGATCATTTTATTGTTGAAATGAAATCCTGAATGATAAGATCTGTAAAGCAGAGGGTTAATTTAACCTGTTAGAGACCAGTAGTCGTTCATGAAATAGAAAGAAGTGGCATAAAAACAGCTGATCCAATAATAGAAGCATAAAAAAACCTAAACAAACATTTTTTTTTAAATGGTTTCTTTGAAAAGGTTATAAGCAGCTAATATGTCACCAGTAGTTAACATTCTTTGCATCTTTGGTGAATATTATGCTGATTTTATTGGATTGGTCATTTATTAGTAAACACTGTTTTATAGATTTTTCCCCACTTCCTTACTTTTATGTATAACAGGAATCTCTTTATGTGTTTTATTCACAAAACAAGCTTCACAAAGATCAGAAAATAGTGCAATAGATGTATCCACACAGATAAGATATTGACTAAATAAACCTCTTTACAAGAAGCTTGACAAAAAAAAAAATCTTTATTTAACAGTACAAAACAAAAGTACAAAAAAACTATTACTTTTAAGTCTCACCTCTGTTTCTGACACGATAATAAACTGTG
The DNA here is from genome assembly GCA_032876305.1 of Orestias chungarensis. Lineage (NCBI taxonomy): Eukaryota > Metazoa > Chordata > Actinopteri > Cyprinodontiformes > Cyprinodontidae > Orestias > Orestias chungarensis. Next base: position 809,728 of record JAVLVB010000169.1, on the reverse strand, counting down.
ATAAATTTCAGCATTTTATCGTTTTGTTTAAAACTACTTTTTAGCTAATCAGGGTCACTCTAAGATATGTAATGTACAAGCATGTTAAAACAAATTCAGCTTTTATGTCTAATCGGAAGTTTGAGTTCAGTCTTAAGTTTTGCAAGATAAAGTTGCTGTGGAGCAGTTCTTGGAATGATCAAATCTGTGCAGTGTCCCCCTGTCAGCATATTAAAACATGTTGGTTTAAAGTGCTCGTACAGTACAGTACAGTCAGGATTGATTGATTGTGCAGAACAATTATGTTAAAAAGACAAAGTTGTTCCAAGCTGTGATTAGCACCAAAGGTTCTCTTGATATGTTTAATCATGTTAAGGAAATTCTGAAAACATCCTCATTTTTTTATTCAGTGTAAACAATAAAATCAGTCCTGCTGTCTCTGATCAGACTAGCGTGAAGCAGAAACCAACAGTAAGGCAAGTTTACCTCTTTAGGACTTTTCTAAATAGAAAAAAGGCTAAATTTAGTGCAAGCTTAAATGTAAATACATTTGCATTCATGAGTCCGAGTGTTTTCATTTTAGCTGTTGAAAATTTCAAAAAACGATATAGCAGATGGCAACAACCAGCAGAGAAATTAACTCCCAGTAGATTAGTTAGATGAAGCAAAAACTCTGAGCTCACATGACACTCACATGTGTTCCTCTTACCCTTCAATATTTCGATTAATTACTGTAAGTTAATGAGTTTATAAGCAGAGCGGATCAAAGTCCTCTGTCTCAACATATAATCTTGAGTCCTTGTGTGTCAGCCTCAGATATGTAAGAGTCACCCACTAGCATTTAGCGCTGAACTTTGGGTTTGTTGGTCTGGTGGCAGGCTTGCTGCTTCTTCTTCCAGTGGCAGATGCCGTTGGTGTACTCCACTATGACTTTGTCCATCCAGGTGAGAGGCTGTGGGAAAAGCACGGCCCCCTCAAAGAAGCCCATGTGGCCTCCATGCTCAGTCAGGGCAAACATCACATTGGGCATCTTCTCTAAAGTGATAGAGTAGCATAGAGAGAGAGAGAGAGAAAGAGAGAGAGAGAGAGAGAGGCAGGTAAAGTCTCAGTTCTGGTAAGAGGTTTGCTTCCAACCGTCATGTCCTTAAATATCAACTATGTTCACACAGCGGCATACGAAATATTTTTGCAAATACGCAACCAATATCCAACGTTTTCACAGCAGTGTAAGCTGCCCAACTTCCATCTTTTAACTCCCCCAGTTAAATCCAGATTGTCCTACTTTACCAAACGGATTCAGATACAACTCAGACAGTTTCCAAAATGTCTGCAGTCTGTAATTTTACATCCCTGACGTGAAACACACCTCAAAATTGTCCACCAGAGGAAGCCAGACGTGATAAATCGTGACATAGGCAAAGCAAAAACATCTATGTCCTTCTGGGATGCTGTGTAGTCGTCAACTTCACAGAAGTTTGGCGCGGTTGGATTTATTAGTATTATTAACGACCACAAAGAACTATTTTGGATTTCTTAAATAACATACTAAAAATTCAAATTAAGCACCAAGACCTGCTGTGTAAATGTAGCCTTAGACTCAGTTTGTAGTAATTACGACGCGTATAACATTGTAGATTTTGAAAAAACTAATATTGGATACAAACAAAAATTAAAATTAGCTTTGAAATGCATACTTGTAGCAAAATGTAATTTAACAGGTTATTCCTAAAAGTGTGTGAAGTGTGTCACAAAAAACCAAATAGACTGTACCATTTCTGCTAGAAAGAGAGGTCTTATATCCAACCAGTGTCAGGAAAGTATTTGTAGTTACAAAATATGTGTGTTTAACTTGCAGCCTTCTGAGGGACTTTAGAACGGATCTTAGCGGGAAGTACCATTGGGTGCAATATCACAATCAGACAGGACTCTGATGACTCATTCATTTCTCCGTTTCAAAAGGATTTTTTTAAATCAGTTGACAAGATGTTTTCTCCCAGTGAGTGGTAATAACAAATACGCTGTGAAAACACATCAGTGCAATGTCTCTTTTAAAAGCTGAACTGGCAACAGACTCAATTTTTGATAAATACATGTTTAAACATCTAAAAAGAGAGATCAGCACTCACGCTCGCTAGATATGTTTTTGTCACCATCATTACTAAAAGACCACATACAGAAAGCGTCCAGCAAACCAAAGCTGGTGTAAAATCTAAAACAAGCCGAAACTTCTGCTTCTGCTTGGTTGGCAGGTCTTTCCCACCATCAGCAACACTACTTACTTCTAGTCGTTGGCAACAAATCTGCCAGTTCCACCCACCCTTTATCACTTTGTTTATGTTTTTTTTTGTCTAAATCATCAAATTATTAAGAACTAAAATGTTGTGCGTCAAAGTTCGAAAGTTTGTTAAAGTAATCAGAACATAATGAACACATTTTGTAAGGTACTGAATAATTTTAAGCTAGTCCGTAATGAAATCAAAGCTGACCTTAGAGTAACGAAACCCTAGCAAATGACTGTCTTATGAAATCATGGAGAGGCTTTAGGACACGCCTGGTAAACACAAGAGGTTTTAAAAGAGTCCAGAAAATGTCAAATATAATGACAGTTTATAACAAAACTAATGTAATCTATGTATTTAACTTCAGGTTTGTTTATCATAGGAAATGGCAAAGGTATCTCTCGAAAGATGGAACAATAAGAAAGAAGCATCACTTTTGAGACGTGCTGATTAACTCCAAGTCCTTGAGGTTAGAAAGCCTCTAAGCAATTGCTCTAATCTTTAGCTCCCTCCAAAAGTTTTCAATCAGAGCCATTTCAGAACTCTGGCTAGGCCCCTTAACAAATTAGGATTACCTCTAGTAAGTACAAACGTGATGGTAAAACAACAAACCAAACAAACATTCTATATGTCTAGCTCTCTAAGGGTATCACTAGTTTTTGGCTGATCTGTATATGCCATGTTTTTGTAAAGCCTGTGCAGATTATGCCTAAAAAAAAAAACGAGAAGATAAGCCTACGTGATGAGAACCAAAATAGTTGATAAATGTAGTGAATATGGTGTTAAGCGTTTAAGAAAATGTTCTATCAGTCAATATTGGTAACCATAAATCCAGGTAAGAATGTAGATTAACCAGTAATTTTGAGAGCTTCACTTTAAGGCTCAGCTCTCTCTTAAGACACTGCATCAATATTTCTTTTTATTCTCTTACTCCTTTTTTTCTCATTCATGAAGAAGACCCCCAGATCCTTAAACTCCCAGACCTGAGGCAGGACCTCGTCTCCACCATTATGCCAAAAGTAATTCTTTGTATGTCCGATAACGTACTTGGCAATAAAGCTGATTCCGATTATATCTGACTTGTCTCCAGTTAAAATGGTCTTGAGGTGCCTATTCCCATCCTGGCCGCTTTGCACCCTGATGCCAACCGCTGCAGTGATACCTCTAGATTAGTGTCTGATGAAGCCAACAGAAACATATAATCTGAAAAAAGCTAAGATCCGTTCCTGAGGTTCCCAAAATAGATCAACTCAACAAACTGGCTGCCCCTAGTAATTCTGTCTATAAAGGATATAAACAGAATCAGTGACAAAGTTACCATTACAACCTTGATAATGACCTTAATGCCGGCAGCGCGGACCAAGCCTTGACACCGGTCATACAAGGACCTGATGGCCGACTGAACTGTAGTATTCTATTTGTGTACAAATATGTTTGCCTGTACTCTTTGTTTTTTTTATGTTTTTCTTTTGTGAAAATGAAAACCTTTGACAAAACTAAGAAAATTTATTTCATAGCACCATAGAGAGCATCACTCTACGAGTTACCAACTACCAGCTGAAAACTGCACAAACAGGCTGAGTAGTTACGTAAACAGTAGTTTACACAAGTACTGTTGATTGCCATCCTAAGAGTTCCCAGTAAAGGCTCCTTTTGACCTTGATTGTCTCAGCCAAGTTTACTGGATAAGCATTTCCAAGCATGTCATTAAAGCTGCAACCATCTTGTCTGTGCAACACTAAATAATTAAGGTTCATTACGTTCCAGCATGGCGCAATGGTGAGAAGTGCTCAGTGTGGTAAGAAGTGAACCACAGGCCTTTCACCCTTTCTACTACTCTAAACACCTTGGTTGATATTTTGCTTAACACAATTTACCTCCATTTCTAACATCCAATTAAGGAACATTACAAATATCTAATATATTTAGATTTCAGTATAATTCAGGTGTTTTGTGAAGGAAAAAAAGGCAACAGCAGCATGAAAAACCTATCCTAAAATGATGGAAGGGGTCTAAGAGATATGAGTCTCTCTATTTCAAGTTTTAAAGTACAAGAAAAAACAATATAATTCAATGGGGAATCCATGTTAGCTGCAGACCTCCAGAGCTCAGGTAGAATAATCTATTGACAGGAAATCTTCACATGGAAAGACAAAGACCATTAAAAAAAAAAAGACAATAGATTTAGTTGTTGGTTGTGGTGGAAGACCTCCGAAGAACTTTAGGCTGGGATCCTACATGCAGAGCTACAATGGAAGTTTTCATCAATGTTTAGGTGTCAGACTGCCGCTCCGTTAAAGTTCAGATCTACATCAAATTGAAACCTTTGTCAAAATTTAAATATGAATCAATGCTTAGAGATGTTTTCCATTCAATAATTCATTTGGAAAGAAGAAAATAGCAACACGTTTAGGCACTAGATGTTCATAACTGGCCTGAACACACCACACTTGTAGCTGTACCTGTAGTGGAAGATGGAATTGACTCAGGGTAGGTTTAGTTTTTGAACACACTCTACAGTGCAGCAGTTTTGTCCAGGTAGTGTTGAAGAATTTCGTTTGTCTGACTGATAAACATTTGAAATCCAGACAATTAAGACGGCATCAGGTTGAAAAATATTTACTGTTGAAGTCATGTTTCCCAAAAAAAATAAAGGTCACGTTTATAATTTTACTTCCATCTGTCAAATCTAGGACCCTCATATGATTTACCAGAACACAGAAACAACTGTATAAGACATGGCGGTCCACACTGGCATGGAAACACACACAGACCAACACACTGCTCTATATATAATCCAGCAGCCAAGGTGGATCACATGTCGCTGAAAAATTCAACAAGACTCCCTTGACACTGGGGTGTCGAGGAGATAGGTCCGGCAAGATTTTATCAACACTTAAGATAATGCGATGCGTTTCCAACCCGGGAGTAAAGACAATAGGTTCATTCACTACTTGCTGCTCAGGTTATTGAACCTGCAAGGCATACTGACTACATAAGGTGTCAGTGCTGGTGGATGTCAGAGATGAATCCCAGCAGTGACGTCAGAAGAGTTGTCTTAAAACATCTAGATTGGTTCAAAGCACAAATATGAGGGAGGACATAATTTCATTTTATAACCGCACCAAATGTCAATAAATAGGTCTGTGTTCTCATTTTTTATTAACTAAAGCAAGAGAACTGTGAAGAAAAAAAACATTAGCACTACAAAGTAAAAATCCAATAACTAGTTCCAGTGTTTCAGTGTAGAGACAGTAGAGGTATCCCAAATGTCAACAATGCACTTTCCCAATTACGCCTTTATAGGAGTGGACAGAAAGTTGTTGCAACCAGTGTTAATTGTTTAGAAACGTGCCTAAATAATAGGAAGAACATGAGAAACTAATGTTAACGTTATTACATTTGATGACCCCAAGGTCTCTCAGGAAATGCCTACTAATGGCTGCACACCATGCTGCTTATCACATCTGTCTGACCTGGAGAGGATCTGCAGAAAGGCTGTATTTGATGGCAAAGGTGATTCCACAAAACACTAGGGATACTTTTTTCCACCTAACAAGTTCAACTTTGCTGTTAATGTGTGTGCGACTTTGTATGCTAAAATACTAACATCAAGAGGAAGGTCTATACTTTATCACACTGCATTTGAATCATTTGTCAGTTTGTTTTGAGGAGACCACAAACCTGCAAGCCTGTGCGGTATGGCCAGAAGCGACCGGTGAACTAGTGGGTCATCTGAGGAGTTCACCAGGAGGAGCGGTACGGAGACCTGGAGGACAATTTCAGAGTCAGTTTACTCCTAGACTCCTTTAGACCGGCCGGTTTTGTGCATCTCCATTAATTTCAGGATCATTCATTCAAAAATAAAAAAAATACATTATCCTAGAGAGTAAAGAAGTGATTCTATTACAGATAGTTCAGACTCACATTGTGAATGTAGTGCACGCAGCTCTCCATCTCATAGTATTCTCTCAGGGAGCCGTAGCCGTGGAACTTTCTGCGGTTAAAAATCGTCTCGTAACATCAGAACAGACAGACGGTTGCACGCGTGTCGACGTCCAGATCCGACAATATCTCACCTCATTATGTTGTCGTCTATCTGCATCAACGAGGTAGCTGCGCACAGTTTGCTGATGTCCGCGTCACCAATGTTGCTGGAGCTCATGCCCAACAAGCTGGTCCTGTGAGCCAGAGTTAATAAAATATTGAGGCGAGGTATGTGTGACGTCAGGGTTTTCTTGATTGTCTCACTTCTTGGTTTTGTCACAATAGTTTCCAAGTTGTTGCACAATTAAAATTGGAAATTGGTCTTTTACCTGTGTGACAAGATGAGCTTCTTCATGTTGCCCGCCAACACAAAGTTGTAAAGCCTGCGACACTGGTCCCACTGAAGGAATGTCTCCTGGGCTCTAAACACATACAGGGACACACAAAACAACACTGCATGAGTTTGATTTTCTAAAACGTCTCGCCCTTAAATGTTTTTCACAATTTGTCACATTGCAGCCTCACATTACAAGAGATACATGGAAAGTAGTAGTTTTAATTATATGTGAAACTGCTCGAGTGTAATGGGATTGGATGTAAATGATAAAAGGACTTGATTCATAAAGTGCATTTCAAGTCATACTGACCACTCAAAGCGCATTCACCCAATCTGACTCTTGAACCAACTCATACATAGATATGTATGCCAGATCATCAATATGGTCCATATTTTTTTTTTTAAGACATAGTGGCAAAAGAGGCTCTTTGAATGAAAAAGGTTGCCGACTCCTGCATTAGGTGGTTTTCTTCCTGTACTGATCTGTGTTTAGCTCTGTCCATCTCCCAATCTTGAATGAAAGCATGATACTCCCACCACCATGCCTTCAGAGCAGAAACTGTGTCTAGGGGAATAAGCAATCTTCCTATGTTAAGATCATGGATTGAACGTTGGTCTATGAGATGCTTAGCTTGGGATATTGTTGAGTGAATTTAATTGATATACTGAAAATTTTAAGTAAAAGACTGAAGCACAAATCAAATTTTGTTGACTAACCTGAGGGCGCTGTATCCCTGGCAGACGCTGACACAGCACAGCACTCGCTCCTGGTTGGATCGATTCTCTCCCAGGAACTTGCATACGATGTTCCCTCCCAGACTGAGGCCCACGACCACCAGCTGTGTTCGGGGAAAAGCGCGTTTGATGTGGGCCACCATGGCCCCGAACTCCCAGGTGCACCCTGAATGCAAAAAACATGCTTTTCTAAACATATGGCGCATAACAATACATAAATATATAGATGTATACATGTAAAAAACAGATTTAACTTTAAAATGCGTGAAGCCAATTAAAACAAGTGAGTTCATTAGTTTGTCTTTCCTTAGGAATCCCTGATCGTTGTGGATCACCTTGCAATAAAATAAGCTGTTAGCCCTACTTACCATAGGTAAACATGCGCGGCGAGGTAAGCTCCATGTCAGGTAGAGCTCCCAGATGGTTGAGGACGGCGCAGCGGTAACCCTGCCGCTGGGAGTAATCCACAAAGGTTCGAATGTAGTTCTTCTCACTATGGTTACCAATCCCAGGACAGATTACCATGGTAACGTCGTCTAACATACAAACAAAGAGAGCGAACAAAAACATTAAATGGAGTCACGAGTGAGTGTCAAAGTAAAATATTGCATGTTTTTGCGTGCGAGTTGATGAAATCGGCTGATCTAACTCATGACATCCTCTCTAATGGAAGTTAATTAGAGTTGTTGATACATTCGTTAGCCTGATGTACATAAAACACAAACCAACACCCAGAAGTCAATAGTGAAGACGCGAAAGGGACATCTAAATGAAATTACATCCATTTAAGGTCCTCTGGCACACGGATACAAACACTTTTTTTAACGCTCACTACTGACCTCCGGTGCTGTGATCCCCTAAGGGTTCAAAGAGGTCAAAGGTGGCCGTGGCTCCGTCCTGCATTGGGAGGAATGTGCGAACCCCGGAGGGCGTTGGAGTGTTGACACGACCCATCTTGCCATAAAGAGCTGTCTGGAGATGACCGCTCTTTCCCCACAGCATTGGAGGAATGTACCTGAAGGGAATCAAAAATGTTGTAAAAGTCATCTGAGTTTATTGGCTTATTAGATGTTTTAGTGCTTTGGAAAACTCACTCCTTGGACAGCATTGGGCAGGACTTCAGCAGGTACCGGCTGAGCATCGTGTCCTGACTGATGATCTCTGGGGCTGCGGTAGAGCTCTTCAGGTTGAGACAGCGCACGATGAGGTAGAGGACGGCGGCCACCGCAGCCAGCTTCATGCCGTCAAACATGGCTGGCAGCTCAGAGCCAAAGGTCTGAATGTCACCATCCCCCAGGAATGGCATTGTGCCTATTTTAGACCTGCAGTTTATAAAAACTAAAACAAATAAAAACATGCATGCATTGCATTGCCATGGCTTAGTATGTATATTCTGTGAACTTCTTTATGTAAGTTTTCCTTTTCAAGCTGTGGGCTGTCTGTGAATGTCATCTAAAAATATAAACTTATGAACGGCGACAATTTTTGTAACCTGTCGCATACGGTAAGAAGGGTGGCAAAAATACAAACTGCTCAAAAACGCAAAAGGTTTTAATGTTTTATTGTTGCCTTGTACATACTTGCACCTTGCAATACTTCTAACAAATGTAATGGTTTCGATGATTTTTCACCTTACAAAATCCTTTTTTTCGTGTCCAAAAGCCAAGTCTCTGCTGAAAATATAAATAAAAATACCACTTTTAAAGAAACTCGTGCCTCCTGACAATTGAACGAGGATCCATACTGAATTAAACAGGAAGGTAAGGACAGCTTCAAACTTAACCAAACCAACAGATGCTTCAATCTTTAAGAGTACTTTTTAAAATATCTACAAATATTTATAGCAAAAATTTGATTTTACAAATTAAATTCACTTTTTTTTTTAAATTAAATTTCTGAAGGGACCTCCATAGGAGTTGCATACATAAAACCAAACCGCTACCTTAGAATTACATCTTCTGTTACCTTTTAATAAATATCGCCTTACTGCCCTCTTGATTTTGAGGTCCAGCAATATGTTTGAGTCCTTATAATGTATATTTGTAGGTTGCTTATGTACTTTATAATTCCTATGAACCAGATCGTCCTGGAGTTTGCTGATCTACATGAAGACATACATATTCACAGTATGCTAGGTAGTTCCTTCAATATGTCATCTATATGCAGTTATAGATGCTATAACCATAGACGCGTTTATTAGAAAGAGGAACTTAGTCCCAATGTTTGTCTCTTTTAGAACCTAAAACAAATGTCTCACAGACTAATTATAGTTTATAAAAGAAAAAGAAGACATTATTTGAAAATACCTGATTTAGTCCACAGCAGTTTCCCTTTAAATAATCAATAAGAAACTTTATTTAAACTTTGTTTTAAAAGTTTTGACTCACCTGAACTGAAAATGCACTTCAGATCTGAACTAGTTAAATAAGTGACAGATGGGTTTAAGTTTAAATAAGTTTAATAAAGAATGTTTGAGGTACCTTCTTTACAGTTCTCCTGAATGCAGGAAGCCTCTGCAGGTTTGGTGTTGGGGTTTTTTTTTTTTTCCAGGTAAAACTGTTCCTGTGAGAGACTGAAGTATCCAGGAATCACAAAACTACCAGAATGAAAAAAAAATACAAATAAAAACACCAACGGTTTTGTAAGGGATATGTAAAGAAAAACAAAACCACTTCCTGACTCAGATTTGCGTTGGATAGTCAGTCAGAGTCGCTCAGTGGAGAAAATGACCAGCAGAGCCGCGATGCGTTCAGGTTCCCCTGACAAAGCTCAGACATTACGCCTCGTTTCCTCCCGCGACACACTCGCGAAGCGATGTCTACAACACTCGAACTGTGGGTTGAACTCGTTGCTCCATTGGCTCTTAAAGTAGTCCATTTATATTGTTACACTTACCTTCCGTGTGCGGTAAACTTCAAAACTCCGTGAGCCGAGAAACCAGCGGCAACCCCGAAAGGCAGCAGAGCAAACAACAGTGATACTTCCTACTGAATCGCACTTTACTTCCCATCCCTCCCCGTGATCACCCGCCAGACACACGCCCTGCGACTGCTCAACACTAATGTCATAAATATGTGCTCTGATGACAGGAAATTCTTACATAATCCCCCGGAATAACGCTCAACACCGCTGACTGGGGCCAAGTTGGGTAGTTTCAATGCAAAGTGCAGATGTCTGCATAAAAAAAGCACATCTTCAAGTAAACGCCCTGTTTTTACACCTTAATTATTTACATCATAGTAAAAGATAATTAGTGGTTAATCCTGAATTTGAAAGAAAAACAAATGTTTCGTCATATTTCAGTGGGGATGGTTCAGCCCAACACACAAGCACGACCTGTTGAGATTTTTAAAAGTAGGTAAAAATCTGATTTAGTTTTTTAATACAATGAATGTAATAGAAAAGCTTGCTCTCTCAGGTTGGGAATGCCACAATCTCAGACGTAAATCTTTGCTAATGTGCCATGCTGCTTTTAAAATCTGTGTGTTGTTTCTTCGATTACAAGAGTGACATGTACATGTTTCCACATATTGGATGTTTGTGCATCACAATGTTCCACATGCAAATGGAACATATAACATTTCATTAATATACTTGGTGGAAAGTGACCAATAATTATTACCAGCTCTTCTCCATCTGAAGAAAACGATTCCTGCAGTATGATGCTGCTGCCACTGCGTTTCACCATGAGGAGGATGTCTTAGGGAAAATGTGAAACATTCTGAACATCCTATATCTTATCTGACAAGAGCAGCTTCCTTTACACGTTTTATATTCAGCAATGCTTGTGTCTCTCATTAAAACATGCATTTTTTCCAGATTCAGATTTGGTCTGAACTTTGACTGGACCATTGTAATATATGCCTTATCAAAACCCTTCCAAAGCTTTGTTTGCATATTTAGGGTTGTCCTTCTGGAAGACTTTTTTCAGGTTGTCTTCCAGCATTTTCCAGCATTTATCAAAATCCTTTTTCCATCGACCCTAATAAACTTAGTGAAATCCTTTACAGTGTGGTTTCTTTCTATCACACACATGACCAGAAAACCTTTTATCCACCTAATTTGCATGACTGCTAGTTGTGCAAATATGTGAAATACACACCTGTTGTGTAGTTTGATTTGTTTAAAAGTCATTCGTGACAACACCCCCATCCCCAGTGGAGACAAGCTGTAAAGAAAACTCTGCTTATGATGCTTCAAGAGATTTGAGTGGAGTGAGGAAAGCTTGCCTAAGGAAAAT
>JAVLVB010000169.1:770326-789636 GCA_032876305.1 Orestias chungarensis | reverse complement strand
CTCCTTCCATCAGCTGGTCGCCCTTTTTGCTGTAACCAGTAATGGCTCTCATCCCACTCCACACCTCCCTCATGTTGTTCTGCTGGAGCTTGCTCTCCAGCTTCCTCCTGTAGCTGTCCTTCCCCTCCTCAATCCTCACCCTCAGTTCCCTCTGTACTCTCCTCAGCTCTTCTTTGTCCCTGCTCCTGAATGCAGCCTTTTTCCTGTTCAGTACTGCCTTGATGTCCCTGGTCACCCACGGTTTGTTGTTGGGGTAACAGCGCACAGTCTTTGTGGGGATGATGTTGTTGGTGCAGAAGTTGACGTAATCCGTGATGCAGTCAGTGAGGTCATTGATGTCCCCTCCCTGTGCGTCACAGAGAACATCCCAGTCTGTTACCTCAAAGCATCCCTGGAGGGTCTCCTCAGCCTCCGGTGACCATTGCTGAACAGTTCTGGTGACCACCGGTTGCCTCTGGACAGCAGGGATGTAGAGTGGCTTCAGGTGCAGAATGTTGTGGTCGGCTCTGCCAAGTGGAGGTAGAGCTGTGGCACTGTATGCATCCTTAACATTAGCATACAGCAGGTCTATTGTGTTATTGTCTCTGGTTTTACAGTCCACAAACTGCTTGAAGGTGGGTAGGGTTGAGGTGAGAGTGACATGATTAAAATCCCCAGAAATGGCGATGAAAGCGCTGGGGTGCAGGGTCTGCAGTCTGTCCCCTCGCACCAACTTAAAGCCAGGCAAACTCACCACAGAATCGGTAATGTTGTCGTGCAGCCACGTCTCCGTGAAGCACAGGAGCGATCCCACACGGAAAACACTGTCCCTCCTCGTTAGCGCCGTTAGCTCGTCCATTTTATTTACCAGCGATCTCACGTTTCCCATGACGATGGAGGGGAGATACGGCCGGTATCTCCTCTTCCTCAGCCCCCGTCTCTTACCGGCTCTGCAGCCCCGGTACTTTCTCCTCAGTTGTTTGGGGATTGTGTGTCTCTTCCTTCGGAGATCCCTCAGCTGGTTCCTTGTGTAAACAATGTGAGCCTGACGCTGCTTCGCCGGGGCCACGCTGGAAAAAAGTATTCCAGCCACCAGAAATGCCAAAAACTCGCCGCGCTACATAATTGGCTTAAATAAATAATTAGACACTAAGAATGCCATAAGAAGGCCAAAATACCCTAAAAGACAAACTAACACAGGTAACAAAAACGTAGAACAAAGTAAAAGTAGACAAGACGACACGGAGCAACTCTGGCGGCAGCCGTCCTGAACGGCGCTCAGTAGCAAGTCTGTTCTCCCAGGGCAAAAGTAGGACGATTCCTAAACTTTTTATTTTTTCATGTTGACTTGGTGAATATATTTATGACAAATGATATGCAGAAAACACGGTTTTGCAAAATTTCCTTTCATATCTCATATCTGAAAAGTCTAAATTTCAAAAGGAAACGTTTGTGAAGTTGAAATGGACGGCCTCAATGTGGCACGACCCTATTGGCTGGCGTTTGCAGCACAGCCAATCGAGGAGCACCACTGATTTTCTGAACTCTTTAACTATACCCAGAAGAGATGGGTTAAGAAAAAGCATCATCTTCTGTAGTAGAGCTAACAGTTTCTGTTGTGCATACAGTAGGACTTAACATTGGGGTAAATGGTGTGTTTAAACTAATAAGATAAACAGTTAAGTGTTTTATAGAGAGGTTTCTAAGTGTTTGCTATTTGAAGTGGTTGTTGGTCCCGATCCCTCATGATTACCAGGAGGTCCACTGTATTTATTTAATCATTATCTTACCGTTCCCCTCCTTTTATGCATAGGTCCAGATCTCAATCGTGGTTTTTTTTTTTATCCCTGACTGGAGCTATCTGAAATTTAGGAGAATACCTTTATTCTTGTCCGGTCCTGACACTGAGCCGTACTTACATGGCATATTCTTTTGTCCTTAATGAGAGCAGCTAAAAGTAAAGGTTCATCATTTTTAAAGGTTAGATTATGCTAACTCTGTAACATTGTATTCTGCATTTAGATGTTTGAAATATTGACTCATTATTTGGAAGTCACAACTCAAAACACAACTGTTAAAGCTGGCATTTGCATCCCAATGTTTGTTGTTTTTGTTTTTTTATTGCTGTATTCTTACACTGTTGTAAAAATGTAATTTGGTTTCTTTAAAAGGCGCAAAAAATTAAATGGAGTATTATGTACTTTGATAAAAGTTTATTCTTGGTTACCAGTACATTTTAGATCTTTGTCTTTAATCTGTTTATAATATATTCCCATAAAACATTGCAGTTTTGCAAACAGATATTTTTTATCCCTACTTAATACAGTAGCATCACAATGTTACTAAAAGATTTTTCTGTAGTTTTTCCCCCAAAAAAACCCTTAAGTTTTAGTTTTGCATGTTGGTTTGAAACTAATGTTTAATAAATTCTGTTTTTATAAATAGATTTGTTTTCACATTTTTATTTTAGAATGTAAAGGATTTTAAGAGGTCAGAGCTCTTTCTTTTAGAGGTCTTTTGGGTGTAAACGCATTGCGTGCGTTGTGGTCGTTTGTTGAATCACTTCTAATAACATCCACTGCGATCTTCTACTGAAAACATTCTCTTTGCCGTGCTTCATTCAGAAAACATTTATCTTGATTACTTCAGCCAAGAACAACTCCCCCATAAAATAAACTGCCAACATAATAAGCCTATCAAGTTTATATATTAATGTTTAATATGGTTGCCTTAAATGCTCTTTTTGGTACTTACTGTCTGGTGTTAGAAAAACCCACAACAACTATTTTCCTCTGTTTGGCTTGTTTATCTGAGGACCGTGCTGTCGTTCACAGCTAACCGTCTTCGCTCTGGTATTTGAGACTTTTTCTCAAGCTGAGGCAAACTGGGAAAGGCTCAGACCGTGACTCATATGATTTGGGAATAAGACAAATCCCTCTGGAAATGGCTTTTCCTGCCAACTACAACTCTGCATACCTTCCTAATGGTGGTCAGGACCAAGTTGTCACCACACTGGGTACCTTTTTTAAACCGTTTTTTCCCTTTAGTCTTTGGTACATGCTAAAGCTTGTTTTTGTTATTGTGGCTTTAGAAAATAGACTTGGGCTTTATGATTATCTTTAAATGGCTGGTTCTGTGTTTTTCCTTTTTTTGTTTTTTTTGTATAGACAATAAGACAGAAAATCTATCCCTTTACACGTAGATACATGTATGTGTGCATAGATATGCATTTAAGTCTTTTAAGTCTGTAAAAAAGGTGTGCATTTCTTCATAAGCTAAACCTATTTTTTCAAGAAATGAAGACCTATACAAAAATATAAATCCCCATCTGTTTTAACTTGGAACCCCTTGATTATGAGACACAGTTCTTGTTTCCTATGAAATGAGAAAACCCCCTTAACAATACAGGCAATCGCAGAACGCAGCTTATAGTTAAAACTTGAGGCGCACTTCAGTTTTTGTGTGGCTCATGCAGGTTTTTCTCTATTCCTCATTTTATTCATGCGCTGCTTATGTAGACGTTCTCATCATTTAGGGGGAAAATTCTTATGGTTTGATTTCGGCAGGCAGTTTTACCGTTTTATCACAAATTTAATTTCTGAGGCTGGAAAAAAAAAAAAACCCAACAACCTTGTTTTGTGCAGACCGCACATATTTACAGAGATTGACTCCTTTTGTTTCGAATTGTTTCAGAAATCTGTTTGGCATATGAGGGTTTCCTGCAGGGAGCTGGCATCGGAAGGGAGGTCTCATTCCCTCCCAAAGATAAACTAGCAGAGACTTTCTGATAAAGTTGACTTGTTTGTGCCAGTTGCGTGAATGGCTCAAGAATCTCATGAGATGTAAATGTGCTAAAAAGACCTTGACATTGGATACATCACTGGTACCTTGTGATATCCGCAGGAAATGCAGTTCTTGGATAAAAAGCCAGATGGGATGCTTCCAGAATAGATTGCTTGTTTTCCTTCCTTTTAGTCTGGATAGATCTATATCCCAGATCCCCCCACAGTTTCTGATAAAATCCGAGTAGGGTCCAGTTTGCCTTGAGTTATATGCAGCGGTCTAAGTATCTCTTATTTAACCGGCGATTTGTGTCTGTAAAAGTATTGCACGACAAAAAGGGAAAAATGTGTTACATGTATAAATGTATATCTACTGATAGCTAGTGTCTTTGTAATACAAGGTCATCTGTTAAAATGGTCAACCTTAATATAAACTGTGTTACACAACAAGACAGTGGTCCCAAGAGATGCATCATACTGTATCTAGCTTAAAAATAACAAAATCTTGGTTGAAGGCTGGTCTGTTGAAGGTAATAACATTTATTTTATCGCTTATCACTGTTGCGTCAAATTTCTTTTCACGATAAGAAGTGGGATTTATCAGCAGAATGATTATATAAGTTTAACTTTGAAAACTCAAAAACTGGCTGAATTTATTTGACTTTTTCCCTCCTTTTTGTTCCAGTACAGCATCAATAATGAAAAAAAAAAAAAGATTAAATTCAGTTATGTGCAGTTTAGTGGGAGAAATCAAACTTCTTTACGTAACTGGTACCTTAAAGGAGCCTTAGTAACAATGGCATATTTTGTCTAGAGCATTTGTGTTTATCATACCTTTTATGATGATAATGTTAATACCACAAAATACCATAATAACAAATTACAAACAAAACGCCCGACCTTAGTTTAGTCAAACAGCAGACCTTGTTCTTGAATGCTTTCTTTTACACACTTCGACGAATGCCTACAAGTCTCAACAAAAATCTTTGTTAGAAGAGTGAGCCACGGTGTGAAACAGTCCTAGATATTAGAGAGTTATCCCAAGTTATACCATTAAAAAAACTTGAATATCAAATTTTTTTTTTGTTCTTTTGTCTTTTCTCTACTCTCAGCTGAGCTGGATTTTATTATTATGTCTGCTTCCTGTTATGCAGCAGGAGCCTGGTGGTGGAAGCATCTAGTGTTTGTGTTGTTTACTGGGTGGTGAAGGCTTACTCAGCTGTTCAGCCCATTACACTCAACCTGCTGTGGGCTGTGTGACATTTAGCCTAACAATGCAGTACTATTATGTTATTTTTTTTTGTTACTCAAGAAAATGCAGGTATGTCTAAACTTAAAATGCAATATTACCTACCTAAACATCTGAAAGCTACAGTAAATAAAATGGTCCTTGTCTTGTAAGACCTGGATATGTGTAAATATCAGGTATTTTTTCCTTACAGTTTAAATATGGGTAACTTCCAATGTCGGTTTCCCCTTTCCCTCCAGGTGACCCCTGTGGTGTGAACGTTTGTAACAATGGGGGAACGTGTGGGACTGGCACAGGCGCTCCATTCATTTGCATCTGCCCTGATGGCTTTACTGGTGAAACCTGCAATGAGACTGAGACGGGTACGTTCACTTCCAACAGCTAAACTGAAATCCCTGCCTCATGTGTGAGAAAGTGCACATATTGGCAACATCTGTATGTTTGCTATTTTTTTGTTCTTCCCAGTTTGAGTTATTTCACTTTTTTCTTTTATTTCATCTCGTTCCTTTGTTCTCACCTAAAAGGACCATGTAGCCCCAACCCCTGTAAGAACGATGGCATCTGTGAGGCGACAAGCCAGTCCAGCCGTGGGGATGTCTTCACTGAGTACGTGTGCAAATGTCAACCGGGCTTTGAAGGGGTTCACTGCCAGACCAGTAAGTTGGTGCTCCGTTTGATGGTTTCCACTGTGCTTAGTGGAACTTATATTGGGCTATTTTTGGTATTTTGAATGAGTAAATTGAGCAAATTTTAGGGAAGTGTCGCATATTCACAGGTTTCAGCTGTTCCCTTGCAGTTATGTTCACCAACCGGTCAAAAATACGTTTCCCTTGTTAAATTTACTATACAACTGTTTAATAATGCCTTTATAAAAAACGCACAATTTGTAAAACATTCAATTTAGCTAGGAAAGAAATAAAGACTAGGATTGCCAGAAAAGCACGTTTATTTCAAGCTTTGCTATGATTCTATCACCGTTGTGAAATCTGGGTTTATTTATACTACTTTACACAGTAATGGTGTGGAGGCTCCCCTCACATGAAATGTTCCGGTAAATCTTGAGCTATTTGCACTTCTGATGTTTTGCAGTCAAAACAGAACCATACTTTATTGTCGTTTATTGCCAAAAGCAGAATAATGTTCAAGTTTGGCTGGTTTTCTGACCTGCTACTGGAACTCGGGTTCATGAACTTTTGCTGACCTCGCAGTACTTGAGGGTTATATTGAAGCACAGCCACATGTTGTGAGAACTGACCACTACTGTTGTCCTTTTGGTAGCTACACAGACCACGTTGACTCAGTCAGGGTTAGCCCAGCAGAAAGAGGCAACAGTGAAAACGTGCTGCGCTCTAACGCCTCCTGTCATGAACACAGAGACAGATGGCAATTGTTTGCTTGGAAAGCTTTGACCAAATGTGACAAATAGAACAAAGGACTATATTGGACTTCTGTTTGTTTTTTTAAAAAGCTCAAATGTATTTTGTGTTTGATTATGAATGCCTTTTCCTCCTAGGTGTCCAGGGAGCAAATTTGAGTTCTACAAAAGGTAAAAATATAAAGGATGCTAGGAAGAAATGAATGTGCGTGTCTGCCTTGCCTCGTCTTTTTCCTTCTTTAGATCTTTAGATGTAGATGTTCTTTCTCTTCTTGGCTGCATGGAGAGGCGGTGGAAGTCACAAAACACACACAAACACAGATGGGATAATCACCGGCTTTTTTTCTGCATTATATGCACCAATTTTTGATCACTTTTACACAAACATTTAGCATTCATGCCCCACAAGTTTTGATGCAAGTAGATTCATGGCGCCTGAGCCAGTTAAGTCCATTCCGCATCATCATCTATTTTGAACAAGAATCCCTAGAGTAAAACGTGCAGACTATCTTATTTAACTCTAAGTACAACCGAACAATTGTTTTGCATGTTTGCTAATCCGCAAAAGCCACAAATGAAGGCTAATTAAAATCTACTCATCCACAAGTCGTGAAATTTACTTTTCTGTTGGTCTCCATAACATCTGCACAGAAGAGCTTTAGATGAAACCTTCCCCTTGAATAACATGGAAACTTAATGCTGTGATAGAGAACTGTGGGGCCAGAGTTTGTTGACTGCTCATGTCTCTGTCATTCGCAATATCAATATTCACCATCTTCTCTGCTAGCCAGTCTGTGTTTGACCCCGGATAAACTGGAGATGGTGGATGGATTGATGTTTATTTTATTTTTTTCTATTCTCTTCTAAACCATTTAAAGGAAAACAAATTCTGGCCTGATCACGTGGAAGCTGCACATCCCACACGAACAACCGCACACGGCTCACGATCACATGTACAGACGGTTTATGATAGAAATCCACACACTCGGTTAATCCCTCGTCCAAATCCAGCCAACCAAAAGTGGCGGTCCACAATGGATGTGAGAAACGTCAACCCTGCCGCTGTTGCCGGGTGAACAAAAAAAGCTAAGGCGGAACGGTGAATTAAATCTGCCCTCTTTACAATGTCACACTCGCTGCTCAGGTCTGACTGCGGCATTTCTGACTGCCTTGTCAAACTGGGCTAAGTGCCTCCATGGGTGGCGGAGGGAAGGAAGTGCAATCAAGTGTGTGTTGAAAAGTGCGGATCAAAAATGGAGATGGAGAGAAGAAGATGGGAGAGATGGCTGTAGCTGCTCACTTTAGGCCAAGGCAGATGGATGGAAACACTGAGGGGGAATAAGCCTCCTTTGCGTTTATAGTCTCCCTAGCCAAAAGTTTCAGAGCAGCTTTAGGCAGTTATTTTTACTTTTTGGAAGTGCCAAATTGTGTGTAAGATTATACTAATCTCTTGGTAGCTTCAGAAGAGGTTTCCCCTCCTCCCAGTAAGTGGTTGTGTGGGCAGACTGGGCTCTACGGTCCCTAATGAATACATACTGGGTGTTGGCATGCATTCTTGGCCCCTCATGATTTGGATGCAGAGGGATGAGCATTTCCTGTTTCAGAGTTATATATGCTCTTATCATAGATTATGGGAGAGTTTAGTGTTTATAGACAGTAATGGTGTTATTGCCGTTCGACATGCAGCAGGAAGAACTGCAGCATCTTTTTCATCATGGCTCTTAAACGCTCAATTTGACACAATTTCTAATGGAATAATGAACTAGTTGTTGAAAGTAATGATAGTCTAAGACAAAGTGAGATAATGGCATAGTTACAAATCATACAGTAGATATGAAAATCATCTGGTCAGTGCAGATTCATTAAACTAAAACAGTTTCTCTCAGGGCTTATTTTACCTCTACAGGAAAGCCAGATCAGAACAATTTTAGGTTCTGCTTTCATGTCTGCTCCATAGCCCACAAAAAGACATTTGGGAACCTTTTCTTCTTCTTAATTGGGTGTGACTTTAGCGATTTAGTTGGTATATGAACCTTCTTAGACAGTTTGGTACTAGTAAAAATCATAGCTACATGATAATTTCATGTTTGCACTTGTGACTCCTTTTTCATACCCATTTGGTTAATGGATTAAAGTTTACCTGAATATCATTTAGTTTTAAACGCATGCCATTCATAGAGAGTGACGACCATTTTCACAGAGTTGAAATGATTAAATATTCCTTGGGTGGGGGGGACTGGTTCTCTATTACTGTTTCAGAAACACTGATGAACCTAATTATCCTGAGCTTGTGGCTGCACGTTTCAGAATTAGTATATTTCTTCTATGATTGGTGAAAATAACAGAGCTATTTATAGAAGGAGCTTGTGGGCGGTAAGATGAAACCGTGTGTGTTTTAGCTGCTTAGAAACATCACATCTGTCTCGCTGGTTGGCTTGTGCGTTTTACTCAGTAATTGCGTTAAACCAATGGGGACTGAAGCTGTAGTTGTGTCTGAATTGTTGATGTTTGCACACACAAGTAAAACTGAGCCTTGTTCTTAACAAAATGGATTATAACATTCATATTTAAAGCGGCTTTATTCACACTGGAAGGTTTCATAGTTTTTTTTTCAGTCTGCTTATTTGCTGTCATTGCTGAAAAATATGAAGATTTTAGTTTTTTACATTGTCTAATGGTGTTTATGGGCGCCCCCATGGGGTAATGGAAGGAATTGCCAGGAAGATATAACATAGTACATTACAAATCTCCTTAATGCTTTGGAGGATTTTTTTTCTCTCTTTTTGTTATATAATCATCTTCTTAATCACATGATCTCCCAGTGCAGCCAGACCTTTCATACCACATCAGCTTTACAAGATTACTAGAGAAGGGATAATCTTTTTTCCCTACTAACCTTCTTTTCTCTGCAGCCATGATCCTCTTTGTTTGGCTTCAGTTTCAGTGCCTTCCCAGATTATTCATGCTTACTAAAGCTTTTTTTACAAATCGCTATTTTACAGCAACAGATTTCAACTGATTCATTCCATGTTATCGCTGATATTTTCCAGTATTGAAGGCAATCCAAGAAGAAAACATGTTCGGAACAGCAAATATTCAAGATAAAGGTTTCGTCTTGGGGCAACACAATGACAATAAGCATGCAGCCAGAGCAACAAGCTGGTGTTGATTAAAGAACATCATGTGTTTACAATCCAAATCAGACCTATTAATTTTGAGGTCTGGAGTAAAATGTGTTTATTTATCTTACAATCCTGCATCGGTTTAAGATGGGCTATCACATAACATCCCAATAAAATGAATTGAAATGTGTTGCTGTATCTCCGCAAATGTAACTTGTTCAACAGCATGTCATCTTGTGGGTTTCCTTCATCTAACTCTTTTTATATAAAATGGACAGAGGCTTATGATCCCTCTTGACTGTAATGTGATTCTGCCGCAGATGTAAACGACTGCGCCGGCCAGCCGTGTGAGAACGGCGGCACCTGCAGAGACCTGGACGGAGATTTCAAATGCCACTGCCCCTCTCCATACGTGGGCAAACATTGCCATCTGCGTAAGTGTAACTGACTTTCACGTGTCACAAGATGCTCCTGCTTCATAGCATAAACGGCTGCTGACTGATTGATGGTGTAATGGAGGAGATGGAATGGAAAAAGGAGAAGTGAAAGAAGAAACCAAAGATAATTGGGTTGGGATGATGGCCGACTGTTGAGGTTCACGATGATCGATATATTGAAAATATATGCCTCGCTTTAAATAGGAGATCCAAACTTTAAATCAACTTTGCTGTTTTGGTGCTTTGTGTCTTGAATTTTATTTTATGGTCTTTAAAGTGCTGTGGGTTTAAGTGTCATGTGATGCAAAGAAAAATCTGCAGAGCATTAGTTTTCCTACGTTGGCAACTCTGAGAATTTTTTTTTTTGAAAAAGGTCATTTAATTTTTAGGAAAAGTTCGACTTCCATCAATTGTAAATGTTGACGGCTGAATGTTTACACTGCCCCTCTCTACTGCAGGATGTGTTTCTTTTCTTGGCATGGAGGGAGGAGGCATCGCAGAGTCGCAGATCACAGCCTCATCGGTCCGCTACAGCATGCTGGGCCTGCAGCGCTGGGGCCCTGAGCTTGCCCGTCTACACAATAAGGGACTAGTCAACGCATGGAGTGCAGCTCCTCATGACAAGAATCCATGGATAGAGGTGATTAGTGAACTATAGAAGTGGTTTTAATTATTCAGATTGAAATTGGATTCAATCTAAGATTATCCTATATATAACTTTTGTTAAACGTTAAGGAAATATTTCCTTTTTATTCCATCTTGTGTTTAATCTTTTTTTAAACTCAATATTGCAAATAAAATATGACGTTTCTGCTACATTTTTCTAGATCAACATGAAAAGAAAGATGCGCTTCGCTGGAATTGTGATGCAGGGCGCCAGTCGCATGGGCACAGCAGAATTCATTAAGGGCTTTAAAGTGGCTTCCAGTCTGGATGGCAAGACGTACACTATGTACAGGACTGAAGGACAAAGAAAGGACCAAGTAAGGACACGGTGGACGAAATGCAGCGCCGCTGTCTCCAAGAACGTTTTGAACTGATCATAGTTAATTATTTGCCAAGACTAGTCTTTTTTTTTTTTAAGACACACACAAGCCACTAGACTAATAGACTGATTTCATGTCTTACAAATTATAATTAACTGGAATGAATAGCAAATAAACTCTAATCTAATTTAATTATTTTATTTTATATGCCTACAGAATGTAGTTTTCCATGAATTTATAATCACCCATAAACAAAATCCTCCCTGAAAAAAAAAAAACATTTTGCCATAGAGATGGCAGCATCATGCTGAGGTGATCGGTTTTCTTAACAGGAATGTTTAATAGCCAACTTTCAGAGCTTTCAAAGTTGTTATTTTTTATTTGCTCTATGGATTCTATCTGAAGTTAAGCTCTAGGCGTATCTGTACGGCGGCTGAATGTCTTACTTTGGAAAATCATGTTTTGTTGAGTGTTTTTCTTCCATTTAACCAATTTTGCATTACTTTGTTCATCACACTAAATCTTGGTACAATATTTCAAAGTTATAAAAGTTTAAGGTGTACAGTTCCTTCTAAAATATTTATATGTAATATTATTACTGCTTAAGAATAACTGTTCTGCTCCATTTTTCGTAGGTTTTTGTTGGGAACGCGGACAATGATGGCACTAAGACCAACCTGTTCGACCCTCCCATCATTGCACAGTACATCCGCATCATTCCTGTCGTGTGTCGCAAGGCCTGCACCCTTCGCATGGAGCTGGTGGGCTGCGAACTCAACGGTAAACTCACACAGACACCCACTGAGAGTCCCAGCTTAGTGATCGGTTCACTAATTATTGAGCTAAACCGTGTATACTGACTCCAGTTGGCTAGAGCTCTTTTAATCTGCTAGTAATAGGCTCATGTTTCCTCAGAAACTGAATAAATTTCAAAGGTTTACTACCCTATGGGAAGGCACTGCTCAGTAGCTTCAAAGACAGTTAAATGCTCTAATGATCAAATCACAGATTAGTATATTCACACCAAATGAGTAGAAATGAACTAGTTCTAAACGGATTAATACAGTGTTATTTATTACGTTTTTCAAGTCTTGTCAGACCTACAGCGAACGTCTCTGAACCTTCATTTTCTTTTGTCAGTTGTCCTTTTCGTCTCATCATCTTTTGTTCACTAACATTTCGCTCGCTACCAAACGTAAACGCATGTATGATTTTGCAGTAGTAGCTTTATTTCATTTATTTCTATCTTACTTTAAAGTCTTTATCCTTTAAGCACCCGACATACATATGAAAATTACTGTTTATATCATAGCTTTTCTTATATTTGCCTAATTTCATTTATCTTTACTTCATTTAATTAATTTTTTTTGCAAAGCTCTGATTCGTGCATCTCTAGCTCTGCTATATTTATTTGTTCACCCTATCTCGATTCAACGCTGCCCTCATTCTGCTTATTGTTTGTGTTTAATGTTTGCCGCTTCATATCACTGGCTGTCCTGAGCTGCTTCTTCTCCATCCCCTATCATTCTTTCCTTCTGTTTATTTCTCTGCTCCTTTCCTCCTCCCTGATCTCACCTTCACAGTATATTCAAACACTTCAGGTTGTTCAGAGCCCATGGGCATGAAGTCCCGGCTGCTGTCGAACCGCCAGATCACAGCCTCCAGCACCTTCCGCACCTGGGGCATGGAGGCATTCACCTGGCTGCCACACTACGCCCGACTGGACAAACAAGGCAAAACCAACGCTTGGATCCCCGCCACCAATGACCGGTCTGAATGGTTACAGGTAGGAGAGGATGCACTGGAGACATATTTTGTGTAGTAATCCGCTTCACTGCTTCTGTTAGAAACTTTTTTTTTTGTGTTGTTTAGGTGGATCTGTTGTCTCCCAAGAAGATAACGGGAATCGTCACTCAGGGGGCAAAAGACTTTGGGTCCATCCAGTTTATTTCATCTTTCAAAATAGCCCACAGTAACGATGGCAGGACTTGGACTGTGCTGAAGGATGAAACCACAGGCAAAGACAAGGTTGGTCCACAACTCTCATCGAAACCCTCCCGAGGTGTACTGAGAAAGAACCGAAATGCATAAATAGGCTTATTGGGAAAGAAATCTAAGTTGAATGAACTTCAACTACTTCAGCCGTGCTAGTTTCTAGATTGCTCAGTGCCTCTGATAGTACGCTCTGATTAAGTGATTTTAGGAATTTCCAAAAGCCATGTTGGATTAATGTTTAAAAAAAAAAAATTTCACCTAAAACATTAAATCCAAACGTCTGGAATCAAGCACATGATAAAGCTAAGTTAGTTAGTGGAATACTGAAAAGTTTATCAGTTGTAAATGTACAACTGCTTAAAAAGTATTTAAGCTCGTTAATTTTTATTCTGTAAGATTACAACCAAATTCTAAAATGGATTTATGGGACTTTATGTGAACGACCAACAAAAAGTAGCACAGTCAGAGAAAAAGTTGCTTACCAAGATATAATCGTACACTTAAACTGACACACACCATGGTAACTTTGGTGGAGCTGCACAAACACTGCTCAGGTGGAGGAATCTGGTTTTACGATCGTTGTTTAAGTTGAGATGATTGACTTTGTTATCAAAATGTGACCAAATTTGTGCCATTTTAATGAGAAGAAGGAAACCCAGTACCCAGTTTTTACTAAGGAAGCTGAATAAACTTTTGAAATTGATGTATTTTGTTCATTTTTCACAATTAAACACTTGTCAGTGGTCCATCACATATAATCCCAATAAATTCCATTGACATTTGGTGGGGACGTGATCAGGATGCATTTAGCATCTACTTTTAAAAAGAATAAAAGAATAAAGAAACTAGATTTTCTGCAGGCGGTCTTTGTATATATCTGCATATTTTAACTATAATAATTTCCAGTTACATTCTCTTAGAATCTGGTGGTTTTATTATTCATAGACATTTAAAAGAACCGTTGAACACTTTATTCTTCGCCACCTCAGATGTTTATTAGTTGTGGAGTTTTTGAACACTTATGCATGTTGTTTCAAAGAACGTGGCGCCAACTAGGGGCGTTGAAAGGGAATAGCACAATTTTCACATCTTCACTTTTGTCATTGAAAGGGCGACCTTAATTAGAACGTTGTCATGGTGAGAGAAACATAAAACATTTTGTTTTTACCGAATTCTTATTTTAACGGGGTCCAGGTTTGACAGTAAATTTTCAGATTTAGATCATAAATAAAACTACCAAAAACATTCTGTCATGCTATAGTTTATTTATACGTTTTAAATCTTCTGCTCTCCAGATCTTTCCTGGCAACAGTGACAACAACGTTCACAAGAAGAACATATTTGAGCCGTCGTTCTACAGCCGATATGTCCGAATCCTGCCCTGGGAATGGCACGAGCGCATCACCCTCCGAATGGAGCTTCTGGGTTGTAATGAGTAGCCCAGTCCTGAACCTGCTCCAACTTTCTCTCTTTTCCCTCATTTCTTTCCTCCTGAGCCATACCTGCACTGCCTTGCTTTCAGCCCTAGGGGGCAGCAAACGAAAGCAAAGCACACCACCACAGTCCTGGCAGGTCAGATATGGGAGTCGTTACCTCTAACCACTGTGAGCAGGATACACTTACCCAAACTCTCCTTTCCTCTTTGGTTTTGAATCAAATCTGGGATCACTTCAAGAATTGCAGCGGTGTCAGTCTGATCTGGCTGAAATAAAAGTGGTAATACCCTCCTTCCTGTGTCAGAAGTCACGGGTAACAAAACTGCTGGTTTAGAAGCTGGTGCTGCTTGAACTCTGATCCTGGATCAGCTCTACCTGGAACATTGAACTCCACTAAACCTTTATTCCACCATGTATAATCCCTTCACCTTAACTGTAGATTATGTTTAGACAGGTATACCGTGGTTTGCGTTAGTCCTTTAAAAAAATATTTTCATTACAAGTATTTTAGCACCTTTGCTGTGATTCCTTACGAAAGGATGGAAATTGTTTATGTAAGTTTACATTGGTGTGAGAAAAGAGATGACAGACGATCTTAAAATGTCTTAAAATATGTGCTTTAGCATTCTTTACATATCTCAGCTGTGATTTACATGGCAAACTCACTCCTCTACATTCACTTAGACTGTTTTGTGACTTTTAATATCTAGAGAGTACACTCAGCATTTACTAAACACTCAGGAAGTGTAAAAAAAAGAAGCAGTAGTGTAGATTATTCTTAAAATGCCATATTTGTAGTTAGGGATGGAGGGGGGGGGGGGGTAGTAAAACCGAAAGCGATGTTAAAACTCGTAGCAATAAAGGAAAGTTGAGGCCCTGATATTGTTGGCTATAATTGGAAACTGAAACATCTGTTTGATTAGTTAACATAAGCCGGATAATGGTTGCATATCCATAAACTAGGTGAAATGCACTGATACGAATCATTTACGTTAGCATACCAAATAATTTTTATAGGAAATTATTTTGTTCTTCCCTGTGATGCATTTAATTAGCAGAATTTTCCCACAACCAAGTCATTTCAGTATTATTTCTTCTCTCACCATTACCATCCCTTCAGATTTATTCTTTCATTTCTTGAAATGAAATGAAATGTTACAGATTTTCATTTACCCAAAGTATTAAATCCAGAGAGTTATGGTGCAAGCACTGCGGCTAGTGAAAAAAGACCGATGGGTGTAATTTCAGGTTACGGTCGCGTTCCTCCCCATGTACCCCAAATGCTACTGTTACTCACTCCATGTTTGTTTTTCTGTTTTTTTTCACTTTATTTCACTTCTTATGGCACTTTGTGTTATTTTTGTATTATTAAAATCGAACATGATAAATTTGTGTGTTGTGTTTAAAATATGTACAGGAAATTTGCCCCCAGTTGAGACAGACTGAGGTAGGCCTGTACATTGGGTGTGGATATTTATATATATTTTTTATTTGGCTCGTTTATGCTTGCTGCCTTATGATTTGCTGTTTATTTGGGTTCTGCCGTTATTCCTGTAGTTCAAAGCTGGGGCCCTGCTGTGCAGATTGTAATAAAAACCAAATTAGAGCAGATTTTTTTACGCTTTCACTGGACCTGACACAGCCATCAGCATCTGCCGCCCCCACCCTCCCAACCCCCAGCACATTCAGACCCTTTTCATCCCATGAATTATGAATTTTGGGCTTGTGCAATATTATTCGGAGTTGGTTTTGATAACAATGAATATAAATTGAAGATGTTTAAAAATGCATGAGGGGACGGCCAAGTCGCTGAGATGCTGATGTCAGACACTGTACAATATTTATTGTAGCAACCCGATTCACGCCTGAATGCATTTTATTGACATTTTATTTTCATCTGCGTTATGGTTACTTGCGGTTTCTGTTTTGTATGAATCGCTAAAAATTAATGTTTTTGTGTTTTGATAAAGTATTCAGAAAATTATTTTATCATTGTTATTGAGTTGATTTGATGTTCCTTTTTTGTCTTTCCCCCAATGTTCAAAAAATACCTGATGTTTGATATTTTTGTCAATATAGAAAAAGTTTAAATAAAGAAAAAAAACGAAAAGTCAAAATTTATCTTGTACATTTCTTGAACGTTGTTGAACGTGTCAGCTCTGAATATTTGGATGTCACGGACAATAACGGTGCACGATTGGCGAGGGCTGTTTTCCATTTAAAAGGTGAAAGATTAAAAGACCTGGAGCGCCGAGGCTCGTTTCGCCTGCTTAGCATTTTGGCGCCCCGAGGGGCCTTATCCCTCTATGTGCGCTCTGAAATCTTTTAAAAGGCATCTTATAAAAAGCAAACCTTGGATTCTTCTCTTCCCGTTACTTTGTATGAAGGTCACCCTTTGGAAGTCTAACACATCTGTGGGGTTGGAGCCGCATGGTCAATATCGAGATGGATTCAGATGACTCTGTGAAGGTTAAATTCAGTCAATGCTGAGACAAGAACAGAATATGATACTGTATTGTCCCAATGGGGAGAAATGCGTTTGTATCAGCTGTAAGTTAAAGTGAAACTAATCAAATTAAGGGTAAAAAAAGTCCAAATAACAGAAAAAGAATCTGATGCTATAGGTTTGTTTACAGGGACATGGATTTAAAATGTATCGTTGAATTGGGTCATGGCACTTACTAACATCAGTGGGAGCTTTTTTTTACTTGAAGACAACAGTGATACCAACCCAACACGAATGTTGGATGAGCTAGTACTTGAAAACAAGTGGGTCTAATCTGGAAGAAACCATTCTAAGGTGTAAACCTGCTACATGCTATTTGCAATAAATTAGGAGCAAAAAAAAAAGGAATATATATGAATTTCATCCTTAGAAGTACTCAGAATCTAAACGCGAAACACACCACAATCCATTACCTGTTATGCTGAAGTCCCAAAACTAAGAAGTTGTGCACGATGGGAGGCTGAAAATGGAAGGGGATAAGCATGTACAAAAATATATATGAATGATCATATTTTTTGTTTCTCTAAACTGTTTTCCTTTGTGAACAATTACTTGTTGAAATACTTAAGCTGTTTTCTATTTACCTTTCAGAGAGAATGACAAGATGAGCTCTGCTAATAAAGACACACCCCTACACTCAGATAAGCACAATAAATCAGCTGAAAACCCTGTTGCTGTAGAGATAACGCTCCTTTTTGCGTCCAGAACCAAGTCCTTATAATGTCCTTATAACAACTGTAAAACAGTTAAATCAAGGACTTTTTGATCGCGTTGATCTTTTTCTCCACTTCAGTCTTTCTTTTTTTTTTTAATGCAAAATATATATGGCTTATATCCTCTTTTTTGTGCAACAATTTTACTTCTGAAAATGTCACAATTAGTTTGGTTTACCTTTGTGCAGTGGATCATATGTATGTTTGTAAAATAGGATACTGAAATCACATCAAATGTAATTTTACTGCACAATAAATTTTGGATTTATAGAAGCAAAAAAATAAATAAATTGGGAATAAACAAGTTAAATAAACATGAACAAAACAGTTTCAGACAACCAAAATTGTTCTTAAACAGCATTAAGGCAATCCATAAAATGCAGTTCTGAATGTATAATGAAAAGTATTTTTAAAACTTAATTTCAAACAAAAAAAATACAGGAACAACTTTTACATACAGTGGAGAACAATTTATGAGCAAAAATATAATATTTAAGGGAATTTAGGGTCCAAAATGACACTTGTTTCTTGAAGGGCATGAACAATATTTTCTTCATACAGCAACCAAAGGATGGAAACAATATAATCCACAATAAGGATAAACTCATTTAAAAGCAGAAAAATACATTGTTTTCTAAAACAATTCTTATAAATTATTTATCTTTGTTGTGAAATAAGTCACTCCTGGTGCTGATCCTTGGTTGCTGTGGCTTTTCGCCTCATCAAAGAAACATACCTGCCTTTTGCCCAGACACCTCTGGTTCCGGTTTTCTTTTTAGCTACATTTAGCTGCTTACATCCTTTTTGTGGACAGGTTTCCAACTTCTTGCTAAAGGAGGACGTCTGTACAATGTGATGCTCACACCACCCTGCTTCAAAGGGATGGTTTTAGCCAGATGATGAGCATTTTCTGTTTTTCCACATGTTTGGACTTAATCCCCTCTGCTACAAAGATGTACAGTAACTGGTGCATTAGCAATAGTTGACCCTCTCAAATACTGGAAACTCTCCGAAATGGTTGTGAGATCAAGGAAGGTTCCTGGTGGTTCATAACTTCCTTTTCTAAACGATCCAAACAATACTATAAAGACAAATGTTTGCGTAGATGGACTCCAATCAGGTTACGAAAATGTCTGATTGATGATGACACGAAACCGGAGGCATGTGTCTAGAATCCTGAAATAAGGCCGTAATATGAGACTCTCCATATGAAAAGAGACAATATTTTAGTCTTTTGGACAAAAGCTCTTCTGTTTCATTTCCTGGCGGCAAGGTTGCATTTTAGTACCAATCTAAACATCTCCTTGAGAGATGTCACCTTCAAACCTGAGCTATTTTTGCTAAGATTAATGTGTGAAGGCTGGTTCGCTTGGCAGGTGATGAGAGACTTTCACAAAGTGGTGATCAAAAATGTACCCCTTAGATTGGTATTTTGTATTTGTAGTTGCTTCCAAAAGTACATTTGAGAGTTTGGAAAAAGGAGAAATTGCAGTGCTTGCCTACTATTACAGTTCATTTCACCTTCTGTCTTTTAATCAGGCTGGAAACTGTCTCTTCTGGACCCGCGCTTCAGGCTCCTGATGACCTTTGATTGAAACCTTCCTCTCTAATCACTACAGTGACACTAAAACCGCACTATCTTTCTCTCTCTTTCTCTCACACACACACACACACACACACACACACACACACACACACACACACACACACACACACACACACACACACAC
>JAVLVB010000169.1:694169-770226 GCA_032876305.1 Orestias chungarensis | reverse complement strand
TCTTTCGTGTTGTCTCTCAAGGCTCCAGGTCGCAGCTTGTCTAACCTCTCGGGGCGCTGAATGCGGCTGGCTGTTGCTGAAATTACAACCCTCCGACGCCTCAGTCACCCAGCAGTTCACATGGGCTGCTGGTATTTAGGGCCCCAGGCTAGGGTCTTTTATCTGTTTTTTTTTTTGGAAGAGGGCTGGTCTGGTCTCTTCAAACACAGAGAGATAATAGCTATAGGGACACACAAGGAGGGGAAGGGGCTGTCGCAGAGACTGAGGGGCCGCAGTCAATAACAAACAGGGAGGGGAGTCTGGAATATAAGGAGTTTTCTCTTTACTGTGGCCTACGCCTTCCTTAATGTTGTGAGATTTGATTTGAAAATACAATAATTATGCAAATGAAATGCTGAACTTGAATGTGAGTCACAATGTTTTGTTCGCACACTCTGAGCTGCTTCAGAAAAAAGAAACAATTAACGTTCTGTTTGTAACATTTATGGGAGAGTTGTAAAAAAAAAGAAGCCTCAGGAATTCCTGTTTGCAATTTCGTCATGTACACGAACGAAGGTGATCTGGTTCTGAACGCGCAAAATGCCGTGCCTGGTCCACGGCAAACATCGTGCCCAGGCTATCATCCCTAGGAGGAAACCCTGTGGTGGCAGAACTATACTGTGGGATAGCTTGGACAAGGAAGCTTTAGGTAATTGTTGTACCAAAATGGATCAATCTTTAAAAAAAAACACAAAAATCTATTAAGACTTGCAACCCGACAGTTGAATCTACCTTTGTTTGAAAGGCCCAGTTAGAGTGTTCACAATTAGAGGATGGTCTAGTGATTGACCACTTTAAACTTCGTTTAGTTATGTAATAGGACTGGATATGCTCGGGAATCCTACAACTGACTTTCCATCTCCTGACTCTGGGTTCCTGGGAATTTGAAGAATGTTTGTTTGTGGGGAGGATTAGAGTTTCTTTGTTGAGCATTTCAGAGCATGTGTCTTTTTAAGTGTGGATCTCTTCATTTTGGGACTGTAAAAAAATTTATTTAGGAATAAATAAATTAACTGTGATAAAAACTGATGTAAAAATATTCCCATAAGCAATAGTTGTAATTTCCCATAACTTCAAAATAAATATTGAATTCACTCTATGCATCTGCACTACCGATTCTTGGTTTAAGCATACATTTTACCAAAAAATGTGAACAGCAACTTTATCTGAATGCTGAGAATAAGCGACAGGAAATGGTGGTTTCTTGTATGTTTCAGAGTAAGATAACAATGCTTTACATAGCTTACAGACTTGTCTTTCAATGGAATCTGGTAGATAGAGCTTCCAAGATAAAGTCTAGCTAGTTCTAGGGATTTCCAAAGGTGTTCCACTGCAGAAAGATAAATTAAAACACTCTGGTGAGGTCTTGGCCTGCACTTTTGCCTGATCCCTGTGGCAAAAATGCCGTCATTCAGCAGCCTCCTGATCTACCTTAACTACTTTAACTAGTTTGTTTCAATATGGAGGAGTACCAACAATGATTTGTGGTCTTCACCCAATCTCTTAGGCTTAGTCCAGCCATCCTGTCGATCTGATTTAATCTACCTACATCGGGGATCTGGGGGTTTTGGTCAGGATCCTGTTGATATGGTCATTTACTTATAAGCCCCGAAAGGTAGACTTTCAAATCAAGGGTCGCGGTTGTTGTCCAACAAGCCTCCAATATATTTAAAAATATTTTGCTCTATTGTCCATTCATGCATCCAACAAATTTAAACTCCTTTTTTTAATTTTTAGGTAAAGATTGCCTCTAAGGACGCAATCTACATTGAGGACTCAGAATCTGACCGTCAGCCTGGCCACTTGATTTAAGATCAACTACACCAGTAGAGCCGGATCATCTTCAGAAATTGGCCCTAAGATTCCTAATCAAGACACAGTCTTATCCATTGTCCTACCTTGTAATCTTTTTCAAAACCCCAAACAGGATCTTTGACAAGGGATCACCCACCATCCCAGGAAGCAAGGTTGACTCTCTGCCAAAAATCTAGGCACAGCTCATGCTTTTGTAATACAAAGACTGGTAAGCCCTTGAAAAAAATTTCAGGCACCCCATGCTCTCGCAGCAACCCCCACAAAACGCCTTAGGGGAGATAGTTTCAAGCCTAATCCAAATCCACAAAAGACATTGTGGAGGATTAAGGAGATCCTGAGAGTGCTTTTTCCGCTGCTTGATAAGATCGCCTGTCTTTGTCAGACTAAATTGAACACACCCTTGTACGGTCTCATTTCTCTTTCCTAAATTGCTGAATGTCTTTCTAAACCTCACTTCGGTCCAACCTAGGAAATCCACCAAATCCAAAACCATTCTTGGAACATGACTGTTGTTTTCAGAATAGTAACCTCTTTTACATCTTCCCAATTCATTTTCACATTTATTTTCCCATGGTCAATAAGGATCTAACTCACTAACCAGGCTTGATCGCTTCACATCTCTGCCCTGCTTTTTAGGTCAATGTCCAGGAGATCACACCAATTCCTAACCAATTGTGGTGATTTATTCTTGTTGAAGACAACATAAATGCTGCATTAACAATTTTCTCATGAGTCTGAAATCTTTGCTGACACTTCTAGATGATTTTGTCTGAAACAAAAGATCACGTCTGGTCTATCTGAATGTAAGCTCAAATAAACCTTGAATTAATTCCCACCCCTAATATATGTGTAGTAATCACTCTGCTTAAAATACTGATTTTGTTGATATGATCCTGAAAAAAGTCAGAGACAAAGTAAACATGTGCAGTATTTAAAATATAGACCTAATTGAAATGTTATAATCAAAATAAGTTAGTTAACAGGCAGTTATTTGTTTTGTATGCTTCACTATGTAGACCCTTGATGGATTGATGGCTAGGGTGTACTTATCTTGAGATCATGAATGACTGAATTGATATGCTTGTCCAGTTGTTCATGGGGTCAAGCCACTCTCTTGACCTCTCTGGTTAATGTGACAGCGTAAGAAATATTTTGCAAGCAAGAAAGACATAATTCTGACAACCAAAGTTACAGTGCCAGTGATTTTTTTTTCTGTTTTTTTGTTTTTTTTTTGGTCTTGGATGACTATCCTGGTGCAATAACTTAGCATTGCATGGATTTAGAGTCGATGTCGAAACAATCTCCTTGTTCTAGTAGAGTTGAATTTATGGCTCCATTCATTTTAGCACATTGTTCAAGTCAGTGCATAAAAAGCAGAAAATCCCACTTCTGCCACCATGTTGGATGTGTCAGTGTGATGATATTCTTATAAAAATCTGTTAGTTTTTATGCCAGATTTAACTTGACTCATATCAAAATGTTCACTTTTTGTCTATTCTACCCACAAAATTGTTTGAAAAACCCTAGAATGATTCATTTGTATTTATTAATTAGTAAAATTTATTGTTTGCAAATTTGAGACTTTTGGAGTTCCATTAATTTGGTCTCTTTATTAATATGGATCCTAGACATGTTAGAATAACAGTTACTATTACATTATTGTAATGGCAACTGGTAATTCATGGTAAAGTCCCATCTATTCTTGATTTGGGTCACTAAAGTCCCTAGATGTCAATAATTTGGTTTTACATCAACCCAGTTTCTTCCTAACAGGTTTTCCCTTTTATTTCAAGCCTCCTTTATGTTGTCAGAAAGGTTACATGTGAAGGACTTCTTAATTCAGCCTGTTTTCAGCCCCAACGTGTCTATCAAAACTGAACCAAAAGATGGAGATGAATGACTAGATATACACGGCAGATGGTTCTAAAGTGTAGCTTTGTCTGGTTTTCTACATCTGACTAGGTGTGACAAAAGCCAATAAAATAAAGTTTGGAGGGACTTTTTAATTAGTTTTTGCTTGAAACTTCCATGAGCTCAAAAAACAAGTTATATCTTGAAGTATCCTATGGTAGCACTCCTACAAATAGTTTCAAAGTTAGGTTTTTAATGAGCGTTTATATGCTACTACTTAGGTTTATCCTTTTAACCTTTCAAAAAAGAAGAAAAAGTGAGTTCAGGTGTTTTACAATTATAAATCAATGTACGTGCGCGGGCGTGTGACGGTGACGTCACTCTTTTAAAGAGACAGCCATCGTTTTACAGCCGGCTGCGGGTGTCAGGACTCTGGTGGCCGCGGAGACGCGGCAGAGGATGAGGAGGAGAGGAGGTGAGCTGAGGTCTCTTTGGAAGAAAAGGTCCTTTATCTGTAAGTCACTGTTCCCCATGGGGAGACTTTTTTTGAATGTTTGTTTTACGCTCCTGATATTTAGCACGTTTTGTGTTTAAGGCTAGTTTTTAATCTGGTTTGTTGAATGAAATTCACCGTAATACAAATAAATAAACAAGTTTATAGACGTTTCTGCTTGTACATTTGACAAATATGTATTTCTTATCTGCGACAAGTAATATATCTATCTAAAATAAATAAATAAACCTATTTAACGCCTTTTCACATTTCACCAGATTATCCTATGTTATTTTAATTTCTTATTCTGTCCGTTCCAAAACTGTTAAAGGAAAAAGTATTTCTTCCTTTATAGTTGGAAAACGGGAACATATTTAAGTTTTCATTTAACTTTTTATTTTACTCGCACGAATTACTGTTGATTGAATGATAAGACAGAAACATGTATAATGTGTGTCTTTTTTATGTTTAATAAGCAATTTTGACACTTTTAAGCTCAAATGTATGTTCATTATACTTACCTTACATATTTATATTATGTGCTTGTTTATTTCTCTTGTATTAAATGTATGTTTCTGACATAAAAAATGATATCTGAGTTGATTAAAGTGTATTTTTGCCCGTCAGTGCTGACGGCGTCATGCTGCATCTTTTCCGCCCCCTGCTGGCCGCCTGCCTGTACCTGCTGCCGCCCCTGGGCCAGAGCAGGATCTTTGGGTTCAACAACGGGTTTCATTACGAGGACATGAGCAACGGGAACGGAAACGGTGAAAGTATGTGCTTTTTGGGGGTATCCGATTCAATGAAATAACAGGACTGCAGATTTGCGTCTGAAAGTCAAACGGAGCTGCAAGCAACCTTTGATCACATCATAGGAGACCTGACTGGAAAGGACCTGGATGTGGGAAGAGGAGTAGTCTATAATTTATGGCAGACAGCCAGTGTTATTAAACCAGTTTTCTAGTGATTGATGTTGGTCTGCTGTATGTTAGTATGGTCTTAGGATGTTGTTACATCCTCAGTTCCCCTTAATTACTGCCTAAGTTCATGTTTTTGCAACGCTTCCAGAGACAGTAAAGAACAACTGCAGTCAACAAAAATTAAAAAACGAATTTGAACTATATCAGACCTTTGTAACCATTTCCAAATCCCTAAAATACAACGTATTAAACTGTCTTCCTCTGTTCATCTAAGATTTTTTTTAAATGACACCTACTGTGATGTTTAACAACAAATACATGAGAGAGAAAAAGATAGAACTGATTAAAGCCTGTCTGCACAGGAGGAAGTCTAGATAAAAATAAACATGGTTGTTCGCCTTTCAGCCAGTAAAGACATGTAATTAGGTTGATTGAGGATTGTTTACAAATTGCAAACAAATATACTTAAATTCATATTTACCTGTGCTGCTACATACAAAAAAATCTGATCCAATTAATCTTTTAAGTAACTTTAAATTACACGTATTCAGTCGGTTTGCAAAATGGAAAAACTTTTAGATCTAGATGGACTGTACTGCCTTACATGTAATAAAAATACTGCCTGAAAATCTTTACAGGCGTCTGATTTTGTAATGGATTTTTATCAAAGAAAGTGAGATCGTTTAGAAAATACTAGGCATCTACTTTGTTAAAACCATGTGATAGTATGTGGGTTCATGGTAGGTTTTGTTCTTTCAGTTTCTCCCTTTTTGCAACCCACTACATATTCTCAGTATCTACCACCTTTGACCTTTTCAGTGGTCTTAGTTTTACCCTTACTGGCAGCTTTACATTCATCGTCCTTTACCAAGTCTAAGCTCTATCTCTGGTATGCATATGCCTAAACTATCTCATTTGTGAGCTTCCATTGTTGCTTTCAAACGAGATCACCCTCGGATGCACCTGTCTAATTGTGACCTATTGAAAACTGTAAAAATCTCCAATTCTAAAGTGTTTTTAACTTGTGCAACCACCCCTCAAATCATCCATCATAGCAGGACTTCCTTGCATCTTGTGAACCGTCTTTTTCACTCTTGTTCCTGTCCTTCAGTCAGTTGTCTCCATGCAGCAGCCATGTTTGACCCGAGCTATCTAACCTCATCTACCTTCATTACCTGTATTTCCTGGAGCTTCAGGGTTCCATGTGTGTCCCTCTCTTTCACACGCGTATCTTGGTTTGCTTCTGCTCACTTTCGTTTCTCCTCTTCTCTAGACTGACCCTCTCTTGGCTCTCTCACTCTCTCATCTTGATCTCATCTGAGAACATGGTGGTTCGTGGGAACATCATTTGTCAACCCATCTGTTCAACTTGGAAAACAATAAGGGCTTCGAAGCTGATCTCTGAAATTATGGTCCAACCTTATACATTTCTGTCATTCTACACACCTAACCGCTGTCTCACTGGTCTTGTACATGGCTTACATCTTTGCCACGCCAAATGTTTTCTTGTTTCAACTGTCTTCACAAGATTTCTTATAAAATCTGTGTCTTTCCTTAAAGCGAATAACTTCTAATAACTGCTTGCGTTGGTTATTTAAGTTAGAAACAGCTCAACTATTTTACAGTCAGTGAATTTTGAATGCTTTTAAATGTGAGCCCAAACACATCTGTTCTTTAAACAGCTCTTTTGAACCCTTCTTCTAGTTTATTTCAGTGGTATTCGTCTGTTCGTGGAATCGCCCCAGCAATCAGTCTCAGCCACCAGCGGGAGCAGCGTCACCCTTCCCTGTCACTACCGCTATGAACCTGAACTGACCGCACCTCGGAGGACCCGGGTCAAATGGTCGTGGTTGCCTGCCAACAGCATCCCCACAAACGAAGCCTTCGCCGCGGAAACCGAAGTCATGGTCGCCATGGGCAACCGCCATCGCAGCTACGGCGGCTTCAAAGGACGCGTGAACTTGCGTCGCTCAGCTCCGGGCGACATGTCCCTTGTGATTAGTGAGTTGCAGCTGAACGACACGGGGCGATACCGCTGCGAAGTGATCGACGGCCTGGAGGACGAAAGTGTGACGGTGGAGCTGGAGTTGACGGGTGAGAGGCCAACAAATTACATCCACTTTATTGAACTAAACAACAAAGTGATATTAAAGGTCTGATTTGTCCCAAAGGCCTTTTGATAGATACTTAAACCTATGCTGCGGATCTCTGCAGCTCATCCAGGGTCACCGAATCTACTTCATCAATGATCTCCTTGCCGGGTTTTCAGTTTATTCAGGGGATTCCAAAGGGTCTCTATTTTCTTCATCATTACTAATATTCCCCAACAAAGCTATGAGGACTTAATGTTGTAGAGCGACCCATAGCGTTCTTTTTCCATGCCCTTTTTAGGTAATTCCCTTTCAACTTTTGATTTTTATTAGCTGATCTTAAGATAAATGTTCTTGCATGGGAAAGTTAATTTTAGGCAATGGTTAACCATCACTCTTCTTTATGGATAATCTTATTTAATCAGGTGTCGCTATAGTTTCTTTCAGATTAAACAACTTCAGGAATTAAGACACAGCGATGATAAAAATTCTAGTTTTGATATTGAAATGATTATTGTTTAGGTTATTTTTGAATCGTAAGGATTTGCTGTAAAATATTTCCCCTTTTGTAGGTGTTGTATTCCCCTATTACTCTCAAAAAGGACGCTACCGTTTGACCTTCTCTGGGGCCCAACAAGCATGCCTTGATCAAGATGCCACTCTGGCTACGTTTGAACAGCTCCTCACGGCGTGGGAGCAAGGGCTGGACTGGTGCAATGCTGGCTGGCTGGCGGATGGCACTGTACAGTATCCCATCACAGTCCCACGGGATGGATGTGGAGGTGAAAATCTAGCTCCTGGACTCCGCAGCTATGGACGAAAACACCGCCTCGTCCAGCGATATGACGCTTTCTGCTTTTCAGCATCTATGAAGGGTCAGTATGGGTACCTGACAGGTCTAAAACCAAATGTGTCTGTCTTTGATGATCATTCTTCTCTTCTTTAGGGATTGTTTACTACTTGAACTACCCAGGGAAGCTGAACTTCACAGAAGCTGCCGGTGCTTGTGGGATGGATGGAGGTCAGATTGCCAAAGTGGGCCAGCTGTATTCTTCATGGAAGCTAAAGGGGCTGGACCGCTGTGATGCAGGCTGGTTGGCTGACGGAAGTGTTCGTTACCCAATCACAAATCCCCGGGCCAGCTGTGGCCCGCCACAGCCAGGGGTTCGCAGCTTCGGGTTCCCCGCTCCACATATGACATATGGTGTGTACTGTTATAGATAGATGCTCTGGCTCAGAACAAGCCTGGATCTAGATAGGAAGTAAAATAGTTTCTATATCTCTTTGATTTTTAAAATGGACAATGCATCTTTAACAGACTCTTTACTTCAGCATTGAACCTGAGCGTCTGCCCACTGTTGTTTCAAACAATGCATATCCATTGTGTGGGAGTTGAGTTGACGCAGCATGATGAAAAGGATGGAGATATGGCTGCAGACTGAAGTATTCAGATAATCAAATCAACTCCAAAACAGCAACAATTGTTTTACTGCTGTTTTAGTTTTTTTATGTGGAGATTTCAACCACAGCTTTTGGGACACGTCTAAAGATTCTTGCTTTTATTGTTTACTTCAATGCTAGTTAGTACAGTACCTTGCAAAAGTATGTAGAACCATACAAAGTAACATTCCGTGAACCTTTTTGGGTTTTGTCAAAATACATCCATAGACTACATAGTAATTAATTGTTATTTAATTATTTTCATAAAAAATATTTTGGAATCCATTTGGGCTGCACAGTGGTGCAGTCAGTAGCATTGCAGCAAGAAGGCTCTGGGTGCGATCCTACCTTGGGTCTTTCTTCAAGTTAGCATCTTCTCCCTGTGCACATGTGGGTTCTCCCCAGGTACTCCAGCTTCCTCACACAGTCCAAAGACATGACTATTAGGTTAATTGGATTCTCTAAATTGTCTTTAGGTCTGAGAGAGAGTGAGTCTTTATTTATTTTTTGTCCTGTCTGTCTCTGTTGCGCTGCGATGGAGAAACTCCTCCAAATATTCGCTGTGTTGAATAGATCTTAGTTTGTCTTTTAACTTCAGCTCTTTTCTTTGTATTGTCCATCTCTTCCCCTTGCAGATTTTATTTTTCATACAGTTCATTGACAATTTTCTTTCACTTCTAGGTAGGACTTTACAATATCTGTATATCGTAAAATTACTAGATATAAAATAAATGTAGAAGTTTGTGGTTCTAACAGGACAAACTGAAACTAGTAGGAACACTTTTACAAGGCACCGTGTGATAACAATGGAGGGAGGAGAGAAGATTGCTATACAGGCCTGTCAGGTTCTATGGGTTAAGCTCTGAATTGTTTTGACTATTTGCCAGGTTCAAATATAAAACTGTTGCCGTTATACAAGAAAATTGATCTATTTCAAATTTACCATTATGTTTCAGCGTTCTTTTCCCCCCACTTTGTTAGTAATACACAAATACATGTCAGAGTGTGCATTATATCAAAAAGTACACTGTTTCTCCTCAGATTCCACTTTCAAACTGCTAATTTTCATTGAAACTGCTCGGATACCGAAATGCTGTTACTGAAAGACAAGGTTGATTCAGATCCAACCTATTTAACGGTTCAGTTTATTGTTTAAGCTCATTTAGATCTGATGTCATTCGACTATTCACAAGTCATTAGTCCTTTCTCCAAGCTTGTAATGTAACATTTAAAAACATACATTAGGCAGGCTCAATAAGGGCATCTTCATGATGAATTTCTGATCACTTTTGCCTTTTTCTCACAGAATTCCACACTGTGATTCTGTTGTATTTAATGAACATTTGAAAACGTGAAATTTACAGCTTATGAGTTAATTGCTGTAATGTTGTCTGTTGTGAACGTGTTAATGAGTTTTGCTCTGTGAGTGGCGAAAACAGATGCTGTTCACGCCACCCTCCTCTCGTAATATACCATACTTCCTTGTGAAAGACGAATCTGTGTCAAGCGCATGCCTTTTCATGTTGTGTCTATGCATTTGTATGTTTTTTAATATGAATTACACTTTTGCAATTACTTCCATACAAATACACTTGTGATTTTAAAACTGGCATTCAAACAGGATTCTCATTCTCAACTGTTTCTATTTGAGTGTTTCTCAGTTTTGCATTATTGTTACTTTGTGGGTCGGTTTTGATTTGAAGAAAGGGGAATAAATTATAACAGAGATCTGGATTGATCCTACTTCCCACACTATCCCAAGATTTGACCTATTATTTGTTACCCATTTCTTAATTATGGTTGTGAAGAAATAATAATACTCCTCCATATTGATAGCTACTGTTTTAAACATTAAAAACATTTTTTTCCCCTGATATTCCTAAACTGGATTCAGAAATCAA
This sequence comes from Orestias chungarensis, assembly GCA_032876305.1. Lineage (NCBI taxonomy): Eukaryota > Metazoa > Chordata > Actinopteri > Cyprinodontiformes > Cyprinodontidae > Orestias > Orestias chungarensis. The sequence goes on along the minus strand of JAVLVB010000169.1, from coordinate 759,677 downwards.
TTAATTGGTAAATACAGCTGTTCCATGTTTTCATTTAATCAGAGTATTATTGTATCTGTGAAGCCCTTAGAGGCTTGTTAGAGACTTGTTAGTCTGATCAGGCAGAATGCCGTGGAGACGTTCCAAACAGAATGAGGTCATGTAAAAATATCTCAGGCTTCTTGTATAAAACAACCTTTAATCTATCAATCGGAAAATGGAAAATGTGTTGCAAACTTCAATGTCGTCAAGACAAGCTGGGCAAAGAAAGTCCAAAGACTTTTGACCACAAATGGTAGAGTTTTAAAAATTGGTAAGATGTTGATTCAAACAACTGGGATAGGTTTGCTACATCAGAACATCTAAAGCTAACAAAACAAAACCTGAAGTGAGCATAGACACGTTTCAAGGGATATGTGTAAGAAAGACAGACATGAAACAAGAGTAAAGCCAGAAAATAGTTCAAAAACAAAAACATAAACCGGATCATGAAGTGTTGGAAATTTAAGGATTTTACAAAGACTTAAAGCAACACTGAAGAAGTTTCAGTTTTAGTCGATTTTGGCACCACTGTAGACAAAAGCGGTGGTGTTTTGCCTGAATGAACTTTGCATTTCCCATGAGGACCAGCGCATAGCGTCCAAAAATCCTGATCTCCTGGTCGCCTGCAGTTGGATTTAAATACATTTCTGTTGCCAGTGGCTGTGTGAAAGATGACTTGCTATGAGGTGATGAATCTAATTAAAAATAAGAAACGGGGGGGAAGTGATAAATGCCGTAAAGCTGTTAGCACATTTGTAGTTGTGTGTGTCAGGGTTCCTGCCACCCTCCTCAAAGTTTCTTAGTGCTGGTTATGGCGATACGGACCCTCTCGGGCCATGATAGAGGTGTCATTCAACAAGCTGTAAGATGACGTATGATCACAAGTTACTTGGTGTTGCTTTAAGAAGCTGGACTGAAAATAGAAACAGTATTAATCTAATGAAGAAGAATGGCACGATGGAAGCAAAGCTCAGACTATGACTGAACATTGAAGAAAGTAAACTGCGAAGACAAATGAAAAGAAAGAAGCTGAGAAGTTGGAGGGACAGAAAACAGGAAGTACAGAAGACACAGACTTGAAAATAAAATCTGAAATTTGGACTACAGAATATGAGTGCAGAAGTCTTTGCGTTTTGTCATGAGCTATGAAGGAGAGCAACAGATCAGATGTGATTAAAACTGAACTGAACTGAGGATAATGGGTCTAGTTTGAAATGATGCACAGTGTTTTTGCTGGTTTACCACATGATATTCCAATAAAATACACCGGGATTTTACTTGTAATGTTATAAACTGCAGATTAAGAAGAACAAATTACTTTTTAATGGCACCTTCCCTACGCTAAACATGCCTGTACAGCACAAACCTTTGCAAGGAAAACGATGAATAAACACTTCAAACGGGTCTAAACATGCTACCACGCATTAGCTCATACTTTCAACACATCTCTCCCATAGAGACAGCAGCACAACCACACAGAGCAGGTCTAGTTAAGGCTGTTGCAGCCATCAAGGTAGTCACTGTAGCTGGTGATGAATGAGCTATTTATTAGGTGCTTTTTATTTATGTATTTTTTTGAAATGGGAAGCAAAAACAAACTCAACGTCAGGGATCTGCTTCAGTTTACCTGAGATGTTGCAATTTCAAGGAAACAGGTTTCTAGGAAATTACAAAATAAATAAAACGGCATGTGTTTTTCATCATATTAGTTGCAAACATTATAAAAGGCGCCTTGCAACTGATCAAAAAAAAAAAAAAAGTCAGGTTAAATCATGAACAATAAAGCCATTGAGACAAATAAGGCCAATGTTTATTTGGGTGAAATGCTGTATGGTCACATAAAGATTATGAATCTGGACAAAGTTCCATCAGTAGTTACATGTGTTTGGTTAGTTTGTTAGGGTGTTTCATTTAATGTATTTATTTATGATTCAGGCGACGTACTGATACAGACTCTGGCTTCTTTTCTGACCTCTAATTTCTTCAAGCATCCATGTTCTGAACTGACATGAATCAAATTCTGGGTTTGTCTAAAGCCTCATCAAGCTACCCAAACCCACTTTTATGGTGTTCACTGATTTAAATTCTTCCAGTCTCCCATTATATCAAGAAAGGTCTTTAAAAATGAACTATGATGATAACCTTGAATAAACCCTCCAACTACAAGTTTGAGGCTTTAATGAAAACAACACCCTACCTATACTCCACTGTACTGTTGGCTCTATCAACTCAACCACTCAGCAACTCATCATTGATAAATACTGCAAGCTAAAAAAAAAGTTAAAATAGCCTGCACCGTGCATGTTATGGACAGATCCTGCTGTTCAGAAAATTACAGAGTGGATATTTACAGTGAGTAACTCATCCCACAGCAAACACGGATGCTTCTAAGTCAGCTGACACAGAATCAAAGGCACCAGAAGGCTTAATAAAGTGTAGCCCAGGAACAAGCAGTGCCTCACAAAAGTATCCGTAAACCTTGAACAATTTCACATTTTGTCCTATTTAAAATACATTTTAAGATAAAAATATCAAAGCTTCATTTGTTAAACCTATGCAAATTATAGCATCGTTGTGAAGTGAAAGCAGGAATCTGAAAATTTGCTCCTGAGCCAATACTGTATAGAACCAAATTTTGCTGAAATGAAAACTTCAGGCATCTTTTCTTATATACCAACTGTGCAAATCTAGGGAGCACAATTTTTGCCCATTCTTCACAAAACAGCCTAACCTTAGTCAGACCGGATAAAGCACCTAAGAATATTAGTTTTCCTGCCACCAGTATTGCTATAGTTTATAGTTTCTGGACTTGACTGGATAGTCTTTGATTTAAACCTTTCCATTTTGGCTCTGGCTTTATGTTTAGGTTAATGAACATGGTTCTGATTTAGTATTACTCCCTATTTAGCTCCATCCATCTTCCTAAAATCTCAGACCAGCTTCGATGTCCTTGCAGGTGAAATTGTGACCATAGTATAATGCTGCCTCCAGCATGTAATACAATAGGAATGTTGAGTAAAACCTCCATGTGTAGGCAGGTCAGCTGCTTTGACAAAAATGTGTTACTTTTATAAAAATATGTTTATAAAAATATATTTGTTGAAACACTTTAGCTAGACAGTAGGTCCTACTGTCATTTGCAGAATCACACAATTCCCGAACAGAAACAACCAATCAGAACAAGAAGGAGGGTCTTAGAAATGTCAATAATGTGTGTGTGCATGCTACCAAATTGCTGTACTGTAGCATTTGCTCTAATGACTGAGAAAACAATGTAACGTTGTAGGAAAGCTTTTTTGTTACTGCCTTCGGTGACAATATGGTGGAAGATACTGTATTACATCGAGGGAGAGTGAAAGCAAGTGTACACGAATGTTGGAACTTTCCTTAGCTCTGATCAGTTGTTTCTGAGTAGGAGTAATGTATTTCTGCAGATGACAGTAGGACCACTGAAAGAAACCAGAGGAGCTTGATTTTTTTCTAGATTATCCGTTTCATATTTTACTGTCAGGGCGAAGTGACAATTTTAACAAATGTGTAAAAAAACAGATGTTTAGAAAAGTTACCTACAGCAATTGTAAACAAGTGGAATGCTCAAAGATTGCCATATGTACAGTGTGACTCGGTGTTTATGGAGCCATTTGTTCAGTGATGTTCTAAAACATCTGAAGGCTTCACAGAACAACTGGACTCATCCTACCACTGTCTACTAGGTAAAATATGATTGCAATTATATGAACAAGAGTAAAGATGGCGGTGTATAAATGCATGGTATTATGACTCTGAACAGAATTTTATTTAAGTGAAACATGGTGGCAACATTAAGCTATGGAGATGTTTTTGTTTATTAGTGACAGTGGTCTGAGTTAACAGAAAGATTCATGGAAAGTTGCAAATGAATTTGGAAACAAATTAAAACATGCCTCATATGCCTTACCTGCCTAGCAGTTTAACACTGCTTTGTGTTAGTCTATCACAAATAGTTTAAACATACATACAAGGCACTGTTTTTTTGACACTTCTAGGTTGATGTGTAAAAATAAAGGAACTGCAGAAATGGTTTAAGGTGCACTGGATTCAAATGATTAGCACAGATATAACAGAAGTCTCAAAAGTGCATGTAAGCCGATTATTTCAATCCAACGTGGCTGCATTTGAGTCAAACAATATGCACTGTGGATGTCAGACAAGGCACCAAGTGATCCACTATGTTGCCCTAAATACTAGGAATCTATTGCCTAAAACAGTTCTAAGAAACACAGATCTAGAAAAATACGCTCAAATATAATAAAAGTCTGTTTGAAACCGAAAACGCTTTCTAAACTCTTTGCATGTTACTCTTCAGCCTCTTGAAAAGAGTTTTTGTATAGTTTGTAGTTTGCAAACCATGCCAACGGAAAGAAATAAAATTGCTGAATCATAAATTAGAGAAATAAGGTTTCAGAGGTTGCAGGGTGACATTCAAAGATCAGGAACATGAGTCTCTAAATGTGCTTTAGTGTGTTTGTATTCAGGGTAGGGCATGCTATCTTTTTGGTCTAGCATTTATATTAGTGTCCATGCTTCTTTAGAAGAAGGCGTTTTTTGTGGCTCTCTGTTGTATGTCCTTTCAGTCCTGCTCAGAGCAGTTCCCTCTGTTCCTGTTGGCTGCCAACACCTTTACTTCTTCTCCTCAGGGACCTTTTGTGTAGCCTGTTACTGTTGGCTCCAGCTGGGGGGAGAAAAGGGGAAGCATACTGATGATATGATGTTACAAAAAAAAAAAGGCACCAAAGCCACCAAAACAGTCACAAATGTTCAGGCAGAAAGTTTTGGTTGTGGATAGTCTAGATCAATAATGGTTCGTAAGCTAGCTATGATTTGGACAAAGACACTTTAATTCCTGACAGAAAAACCAAGCACATGCTGCTCAGGGTTGAAACGACATTCTGGGCCCCATAAAAAAAAAAATTCAATATGTTGATAAATGCGGTAAAAGGTAAAGAGACAAAGTAAACATATGTGGCTAAATAATATATCTTACTAATTAAATGCTGGTAAAAATGGAGGCTAACACAAGCCCGTAGATAAAATAACTGAGCCAACAGGTTGATCATCACACATTTCTCTATAGATTTTCATATTTTTTAACTTCTTGAATTTTTCAGGAAAACTGTTGGCAGCATGATTATTATCATTATTATAATAATTATATGTCATTCATCTACTGACTGCCACTTTGGTTTTTGGCTTGTGAGGCATGGCATTTAACTATTACTGTAAAAAACAGGTAAAGCAAAGATATTATTAGTTTTATTCAATGTATAAAAAATAAATACATATTTTTCTGCTTTGTAGGGTGACAAGTTGGCCAGAGGCCGTTGGATTTTCCCCCCGGCCCCTATTTGGCACCCCTGACTCCAGAGATGCTTGGATTTCATTTATCGCCTGCTGTCATTTCATTTATATACATCTAAATTGATGTATTTGAGGTATTTAAATGTTCAAAACTGTTATATCAGTAGTTTCATTTTTAAATTCACCTTCTATGCACTGGACTTGTGGCTCCTCCCATTGTCCGTTTATCATACAGTGTATGACGGACAGGTGGCGCTGTGTGAATCCTGGGTCACACTGGTAGCGGATTATAGAGTTGACAGCGTAACGCTCTTTGCTGCCGCCCATAGGGCCGCCATGTTCCACCTGGGGGGGGGCTCCACACATAACTGGCATTGGAGGGGAAGAAATCCAATAATTATATTATAAATAATATCGTAAATAATTAGTTAACTGTCATCAGTACCTCTTGTAAAGTTGGGTTAAAATTACATGACACAAGTAATTACTCATTTTACTGCCAAACACAGCTCTGTCTTGATAGTATAATACAACAACACTGTCTCTTTTCTTTGCTATTTTGTTTATACATTCACAATTTCACACATACACAATTTGGCAGATTTTGTGACCAGTAGACGTACCAGGCGCAATCTTGCACGTGAAAGGAAGTCGGTAGTTGCAGGGCACGTCATTCCACTCGCCACGCTCATGCCAGATCATAACCACACAATCCTCATCAGAACCGTAGTAGTTATCCGGCTGGTTGGGCCTCCAGTTCTTGAAAGACTGATCAAAGCATCAGAGTGAGGGTGGTCGTATTAGAGTAAAGAGCCGGCTCATGGTTTTAAGGAGACAACTGAACAGTTCAGTCAAACTTACCAGAGGACTGCCGTCTGTCCACTGGAACTCATTCTGCACATCTTTGTCATTAAGTCCAATCCACTGATAGCTTTCACCAATAGCTGTAAAGCATTAGGCAATTATAATTCTAAACAAATAATACATGCTATTTTTAGAAAAAAATATAAATTTTCATAGCTTTAAAACTCAAATTGCTATGTGTCTTATTAAGATTATATATGGTAGACCAAAAAACAAGTAGAGCACAATTGTGAGGAGGAAGAATAAGGTTTTGTCTTCCTTTTCACTTTTCAGATTTACAAACCTTTTCAGCTTTGTAAATTCATAACTAGATTTATGTATGGACACATACATATCCCTTGATTCCTCTGAATTCCTGTAGAATTTTCTCTACTGGGTCCCTGACATTGCCTGTAGCAAACTGTAAACATGACTTAAATTCCTCCCACTTCCTTATGACAGAGAAAACAATTGCAGAACTAATAGTTGGGGTCTTCCACCTGAGCTGTGCATCTGTTTGGCTCCTTCAGAGTAACCATGGGTATTCTGGTAGGTTTGGAGTTGTGCCATGTTCTATCCGCAGATGGAAGACTGAACAATGCTAAATGAGATGTTTATAGCTTGGGAATATAATTTTTACAACCTACCAGTACCTCCTTATGCTTAAAGTTTTCTGGATTTAAATCCCTCCTAATATCTATGACCTCCAGATACCCAACATAAAGACTGATCTGAATGTTTATTTCTTTAAGAAGCTACTCACAATTGAGAAACTGTTGCTCCTCCAACGAGCTGATGCTCACCAGGTGGCTGCTGAGGTTCTGACAGTGTTGTTCTGCCTCAGACCAGGTGAGTCTGTGTTCAGAGCGGAAGTAACAGCTTCCACCAAAATTCACCCAGTCATTAGGACAGCTCTCTAAAGACAGTAGTGAAAAGTGTTGTTTAAAGTGTTGTAAACATCATGACCAATTATGTGGTGACAGTTTAATTCCGAGCTCAGTTTGGTGTGATCATGTGCGAAGAGTTCATACCATCATCCACATGAGGATGCTCCACAACAGCCGGAGTTACTAAGGACACTGATGGAGCCGTGGTTGGCCTGTTGTACAATTCGTCTTGGGTCACTGAAGAAACTGTAGATACGCTGTCACTGTTTTTGGGGGTACTTCTGAATTCTGATTGGTCAAAGGTGGGATTGTACTCTGTATGAGCCTTCATATTCCATCCTCCACTTGCCGACGTCTGTGTTGAAGCGCCACTAATTTCATAGAGGAATCCTGACCCACTACCCTTCCCACTTATCTCCACCAAACCGCGCCCCTCTTCAGGGATGTCTGTAATTACTTCAATCATGTCTTCCTTAGTTATGTAGATGATTTCGTCATGAGAAGAGTCTCCAGAGCCAGATCCGCTCCCAGAAACTATAGATGGAAAACCACTGGGAAGACCACTTGGGAAACCACTGGGAAAGCCACTTGGAAGACCACTTGGGAAACCACTGGTAAAGCCACTGAGGAAACCCGATCCAGATGACTGATATCCAGACACTTCTTTCTCGCCAGGTTGCTGTGGTGTCAGGTCAGTGCCACTGTGGTCAAAAAACGAGATGCCAGAAAACACACCAGAACCGGAAGCAGACACATCTCCTGACTCAGAAGCACTAGACCCCGAACTGGTGTCTATTCCTCCCCCACCAATCTCCTGTGTAGTTTTATTGTTAAGGGTTCTTGACAAATCCACCTGCTGTCCATCCACCAAGATGACCACCGCATCACCACTACCACTGACTTCCCCACTTTCACTTCCGCCCTGTCCTGACGAGGATTTGTCACCGCTCGAGGTGGAAGTTTCACCGGAAGGCTCTCCACTGGCGGAATATTCGTCTGAACCAGAAAGGTTTGGGGTGAGACGTTGTGGAAGGGTACTATATGAGGCTGGTGTTTGGCTGGGGACAGTTTCTACGGCAGTTTCATTGTAGAACTCAACAGTTATGTCTAAAAAAAGAGACAACAATACAAAAAGAGAAGAGCTGAAACATCAATATTTAAAAACATTGCTGCGGGTCATTTTATTAGCATTGATCTAACAGCCCGTTATTTGTGCGTTTGTTTTTTCTCACCAGTGCGAGCAAAGGGATCTGGACTGATGGTGAACTTCTCGTTAACAACTGTGGGCTGTTTTGTCTGATAAGTTTTGGTGAGAATTGTGGGAGAAACAGACGTGGGGGCTAAACAAGACAAAACAAAGGAAACAAATTTTATTCCTAAAACTCTTGATCTGTTCATCTGATCCCAGTTTATGCTGTTTAAATATAAATGCCATTGTGCTTTAGAAAAAAGTTGCTTTTTTAACTTGGGTTGAGTACTAAAGTAAATGTCCATTCATGACTTTTCCTTTGTTTCCAAAACATTTTTCAGTCTTTAGATATAATGTTTCTTTGATCTTACATTAAACACAGCAATGATACCAAAGTCACTGTTGCTGTATGTACATGTGGTTTATTCTCCTAAATCAAATTAAACATCTATCTAAAACATGACTTAGATTGTCAAATACATTTTCAAGTTAAAATCACACCCAGCCCATTCTGACCTCTAAAGCAGTAGGCATCGTAGCGTGAATGCTCATCAGGAAATCCTGTCTGGTTGGGGAAGGTGTAGATGGTTTGCACCCCGACCTGGCCGCCTCCGCAGTATGATTTGGGGGTTGTGATGGGGTAGCGGACGCTGCGGTCCATGAGCCAGCCTGGGCGGCACTTGTCCAGTCCTTGCTTCCAGGCGGCGTGCAGCTGCCCAGGGGTGGCCAGGGTGCTTTCCAGTTTCTGGCAGTGCTGCACGGCCTCATCATAGGAGAAGCTGTCATAGTCAGTGGTGAAGAAAACCTCCCCTGAAGGACAGAAGGGACCAAGTAGTAGCCGAGCAAATTATTTCATGGGAAATTCCTCTATCCTCATTTAAATACCACTGTATTTTTTTACCATTTGTACTATTTTTATGATAGACATTCCCTCATTATTCAAACATTTATAACTATTACCAACCTTAGGTCTTTAAGCTGTAAAGTTAAAATAAAAGCTGTGAAGTTCGAATTTTTGAGGTTTTACTTTCTAAACATCACACTAGTGCTCCAAAGTGACAATTCTGAAAGGTGAGGTTTGAGTCTTTTCCGTTTCCCACTTCTTTAAAATCTTTGTCATTATTATAGACAGGAAGACAGGTAGAATGGAGTTAGGAAAGTGATGACCACCGCTAATGATTGATAGAGATGGTTTTAACTTCCTCCTTCTCCTCTGCTCTTTGGTCTTGCTCTCAATTGATGGAAGCTCATTTTCCACTCCACTTGGATTTGGTGTTGTAATTCATGTATTATTAAAGCTTTTGAGATGTTAATCATCTGGTTCCAGTTGTAAAAAAAAATCCTGCTGCCATGCTTACGCATCAAAAACGTAAGTAGGACCGAAACTCCTTTTAACTGCACAGTGTTCTAAACCAGAAAGATCCATTGTCTGAAAAAGCAATGCCTCAATAAAAAAATGAAAAAAAGTCAAAAATAACGAATCAGGTAAAATGCTGCAAAGTTAGTCCAACATGCTGCAACCATGACTACTGCCCTTTTAGAGAAATTGAGAGCACTGCACAGGTTTCTGATGGGGCATTTAGCCATTTAAGTATTGCTTAGCTTAAAGTATGTGATTTACAAATCAGTATTATAAGAATCTATTTTGAGTACTGCCACTTTCAGATTATTTGAACCATGGTGGAAGTGCAATAGTTTGTTTGGGATTTACCTTCCAAACCGTCCACGTAACAATAGACATCGTACAGTTCACTGGCTGGTCTCTGACCGTATGATCTCACTCCTGGAAGTTTTAGCAGGTTACCATCACAATTATTTCTGGGTGTAACGATCGGATACCTGAGCAAAAAAGAAAAAGCATAAACAGTATGTAGGTGTGTAATGTATACTATCAAAGTCATGTAATAAGCGACAATAGTTTCATTCAGACTTTGTCAGTAATGGTTGATATACTGTTTTTTTCTGCTCACCGCACAGTTTGGTCACGCAGCCAGCCAGCGTCGCATTGATGGAGGCCATTTTCAAAGGCTGCGTTCAGCTGCTGGGGGCTGGCAATAACAGCTCCGATAGTCTGGCAAGCCTTCTGAGCCTCCACAAAGGTCAGAGTATAACGTCCAGTTATGGCACGGTAGTGGAAAACCACACCTAGAACAGAAGAAGAAGGGGGAAAGGCATCGTTTCACAGAGGGCTGTTTTATCCCACCATTTAAGTCAAGTCAATCGATCTCTATGAGCAGATTGTAAGGCAGCAAGAGTTGACTAGTTTTGTACAACTTGTAAAACGTTCATAAAAAGGACATACGGAGAGAAAATACATACATTTCAACAAGAGGACATTGTTATCTAGCTTCAGGATATATAGTTAAAATATCACTTAGATAACAGAATGCCAGACCATATAAAGATGAAAAAACTGAATAACAAAATCTTAAACTTATTTTGTAATATCTGCTTCACTTCTGCTGCTCTTCATGGTTAAACAAAATAAAAAAATGGCATTTATCTGTGAGTTGAAGTTAAAGATGCTGTCTAAAATACGCCCTGGTGTTCTGTTGTTGGGTTTTATGTCATTTCTTAAAGGGAGATGTACTGGATTTTGTAAATCCAAATGAATTGTTTCTAGTTCTAAAGTAAAATATTCTAAGCAGGAAAAGCTGTCAAATAAAATCACTGCGCTATGGCAAGTGTAATGTTTTTACAGTATGCCAATAGTTGTATACATAGATTGCAGAGACCTGGAACTCATTAGACTACAGCTGCTGATCTATATAGAGGATCACCATGTTCTTTTTGTGGTACTACATCCTTCCAAAGCGTCAACCCCATAAATCAGCGTGTGCCCTTGTTTTGCTCACTTTTGTGTTTTTTCTTCTCATAGTAAATTACTTTAAAAAACATAATTACTCAACCTATTCATTTCTTACACAAAAAGTTTACCTGTGGGACTCATTTTCTCAGGTTCATTTGAAGCAGGAAATGGGGAGAGAATTACTACTTCTCCAGATTTGGCCTCTACAGTCCCTTTTGAAGATGTCGGGGCTGGGTAGGGCGCAGGTGTTGTTAAAAAGCTGACATCTGGGAAGGGTGTGGTCCTTCCAGGTACAGCATCGTCATCATCATTCTCTGGGGAGTGAAAATGGCACATTTTCTACACTGTCTGTAGACACTAATCAGAAAAGAAACCAAACATTTTACAACCTTGGAAGCAGACCGCGTCGTAGCGAGAATCTGCATTGGGGTATCCCGTTTGGTTGGGGAACAAGTAGACAGTTCTTACTCCTACAAGCCCCCCTCCACACAGAGGCCTGGGGATGTTGATTGGGTAGCGTACACTTTTGTCTGCCAGCCAACCAGCATTACAAACATCCATGCCATCCTTCCATTCCAGGTATAGCTCTCCGGTGGTCGCAAGCCTTGCACCCAGTTTGATACACTGGTCTTGTGCTTCATTGAAAGTAAACTTCTCAACAGACATGGAGTAGAAGACTTTGCCTGGGAGGATAAAGAGCATTGAAAAACAAAATTAAAATACTGGGCTGTGTTTGGACTGAAAAGGTCATAGGTTGCTCTCTTTGTTCATTTAGGGTACCTGACATCTTCTCAGCAAAGCAGTACACATCATAGGTTTCATTAACATCTCTAACACCATAGGTTCTCACTCCAGGAAAATTTTCCTTATCTCCAAAGCAAGGCTCCCGAGGCTCATGAATGGGGTATCTTGAAAGAAGAACAGAAGTGTTGAATTGTCTGATTCACGATTCTAAACATTTATTCTATTGATATTCAAAACATTAAATGGAGACATGTGTGACCTAATGGGCGTTTTTAAGAGTGGAGAATTGTACAAGTCTGACAAAATGATAATAGTTAGATGGCTGTTCTAGTGTACCTCACAGTTTGATCTGAAAGCCATCCAGCATCACACTGGTGGTATCCGTCGTCGTAAGCAGCTTGAAGTTGTGCAGGAGTAGCAATGGTGGCACTGTTCTGAATACAGGCTGCTTTGGCTTTTTCAAATGTTAGGGTGTAACGGGTGGAGATGGCCCTATAGTGAAAAACAATCCCTGTGAAAGAACACAAATTGAGTCAATGTCATAAAACATCCCGTGGAATATGCTTTCCACAACTGCTCCCTGAAGCATGGAGATATGGTCAGGTGATTATTGAGATGTTATGCTAAAATAAACAAAGGTGGATAAATATGAAGCATACCCTGAACCTGAATATCTACATAGGCATCGCTGTCCTCAAAGCCGCTCATCACTTCGCAGCGATATGTGCCAGAGTCTTTGGACCTCAACTCTGTTATCTCAATTGTAGCATCAGTAGGAATCTGCGGGTAGCTGACTAAGGTCACCCTGTCCAGGTACTCTGTCTGCACATTGACTTTCCCCTCTGATGCCACCAGGATGGTGGTTGCCTTCTCCTTGGTGACAAAGGTCCATTTGATTCGGTGGGATAGTGGGGCAACGGTGGCCGCTCCAGGGTCATTCACTGTGTTGTCTTGAAAGTAGCACGGAACCGCCACCTTGCCCCCCAGAAGTGGACGGAGAGGCACCGCAACAGGGATGCTGACATCCAATGAGCTATGGATGTCTGTGGTAAAGATAAATAATTTCTGCATTTAGAAGAGGTTTGTTATGCATGTGTGAGTGGTTGCATTTTATAATACTAAATATTTAATTTAGTCACTACAAATTCAGCAAGTGGCACTATTAGTTATTGCAAGTTAAATCTTCTTTTTATGCTACCCTTTCACTCTCAAGCAATTTTACTGGCATGATTCATGGACTGAATTGTATGTTCTCTCTTACCATAAGGTTCTTTCAATGTTGTTGTTGCCAAGATGACAGGCAAAGTCACACACAGCAAACGTAGGGTTGTCATTTTTACCTGGCAAATAAAAGAAAAAAACAATTATAACTGTCTAGATGTTTTTCTAAAGGGATTCATTTAAAGATCTCTAACGATTCCAGTAGTCAGTCTGTTAATTCCTACTTCAGCAAGTCTCTTGATTATCGCTGAGAACATTAATATCGGAACATTTAAAATGTGAAGGCTAAAAAGCTTTCTATTTTTTTAAATTGGAAATATGAAACTTGGTTAAATGAACACAACATATTTTTAGATGATTTGCATCTGCTTGCGACTGTTTTTCCAGTTTCTCTATGTTCATATATTATATTCTTTTCGGTCCAGGATACACTGTGAAGTGTATTTGAAAATTTCAGCAGTGTTATTTAGTAAAAATGGAAATAAAGCATCAAGTGTTGGTTGAAACTTTTGGAAACGTTGGTATGGGATGAATTTTCCTTTTTGTGTTTCTTGACTTAGGAAAATATATACACTGTGTAAAAGGACACATAAACTGTATATAATTCACACTAAACATTTCCTGTTTCAGGTCAATTAGGATGACATAATTTACTTTTATTTGCAGAAAGCCAAAATAACGAGAGGGAGATTTTGTACATTCTTCACAGTAAACATAGTCAAACATTTTCTTAGTATTCGGTAGAATTGCTGTTCAAAGTTTATTACTGGTGTCAGATATTTTGGGTATACCTCCAAAAGCTTCTCAAAATAGTTTGATGTAATTTTACTCCTGACTGAGCTGGTCTAATTGAGTCATGTTTGTGACCCGCCTTGCTCACACATGACTTTTACTTTTGCCTGTAAATTGTCTTCAGGAGACCAGAGGTTTGTCATCCTGGAGCAACTTTGCAACTAGTTTGGCTCTGTGGTGAGGTTTATAGTGCATTTGGTTGATTACCTGAGCTTTAACTTCCTGGCTGATGTCCTGATATATTTTATCTTCTTAGGATTCAATCTATTTCATTAAGCTCACTAGTCCTGCAGTAAAGCACCCACACAAACATGATGCATCCAAGCCCGTACCTCAATGATCACCTGGCTTTTTCACATGTGTTTTGTTATGAGTGTTCATGGCTGAACAGTCACATTTTAGCTTTACACCAGACCAAAGTAGATCTCCTCAAAACTTGAGGCATAGTCACAGAGCATTTTTGTCCAGCTGTAACTTGGTTTTTACATTGCTTTTGGAGTATTTGATTCTTCCTCTCTCAATATCAGCCCATATTTTTAAAAGTCTACAATGTCACGTTTTACACAACCTATTTGCATTCCTAAAGAGTACAATGGGTGCATATCTATATGTTTGGGTGTTGTTTTTACTAACACATGATACGACAAAATTGAGAACGATACCATGCTTGTTTCTCTATTTGTTCTAAGACTATAATTCTTAAGATGACAGAAAAAATAAAAATAAGAATAAGAAAATAGGCATCCTTACTCCAGTTTAGCGTACCCTGTCCTTGGCCTGGACATACAAAACTAGAATCTTTTGAATTATCATTGGTAGATTTGCCATTTGGAGGAGCTGTATTTGGTAGAACATTTTAGTTTTTGTGTCCTTTTACAGTAAAATCACATGTCAGTAAAAGATGTATAGAAGAAAAAATTCTATTTTACTATAGTAATGAACATTTTTTCCGTTTTTTTTTGGAGGTGCAACAAAAATCTGACAACACAACCGCCGACTGTAGCCTCAGTAAACCTGTGTATCGCAGCCTCGCATCTGCCAACGCCTGGTTACAGCAAAGCTTATTTTCTCTCAACTTTCCACAGCTCTGACGTGCAGCACACTCCGACATGTTGAAACCGTTAAAGGTTCCAACTGAAAACTCATTGTGCTGCGTTCACAGGACCCGTGACAGACCAGAGAAGGCTCTCCTGGTTCATCAATCCAGCACAGAGAGGCATGTAAAGGGATGTAAACATGAATCTGACGTTCAGAAACTGTTCTATGACACAGCCAACATGAGCAAAGAGACAGTTACGGTGACCTATCAAAGCCCATAATAGATGCAAACAATGCTACAGATCAAAACTCATGAGATTTAGCATGGGTAAATGTGTGGGGCACTAGGCATTCCCAAAATTAAGCAGATGAAACACATTCAGTGGAGCAAAACCAATATTTGCTCTGCTCTGTAAGTTTCGGCCTAAGAGGGAATATTGGCTCAGTTTGGCAGAAAACTCTGAGTATCACTTTGCACAAGAAAGACATATTAAGAAATTCACCTGGGAAAAATCTCAGTATTACACTCTTTTTAAACAGATTTCTCACTGTGTTCACATTTGTGACACATTAATCTTGACGAATATCTAGTCTGATATTCTTTCCTTCATTGCAGGCATCTAGCTCACTTTGACTTTTTCGTCTTTCGAAACTTTAAACTTAACTCAGCCTGTTGAGTTAAGATAATGGTGATGCTATGAAGAATTCTCCACAAAATAAACAACATCACATCTTGAGCATTCACAGCCATTGCCATTTACAACAGCTCCTAATATAATTAGAGTTACAACAACATTTTATTTCTTAATTAAATTTCCTGAGATTTACAATTCAGGACATTTATGTTGACTTTACTGGTTGTCTTGTAAAGTTGACCAGTAAAGAATAGTGCCGCCCTGATCATGTATCACTATGAGGAGGGTGTTTTCAGGGTAATGTGTAGTATTACCTTTCCAACACGTAAAAAAAAAACTGGTCTCATCTATATCAAAAGAAATGGGGCATTTAAAAGGTGCCTTACTAACATTTGTCCTGATAACTGACTTTTGTGTTTTAAATACCTTTTTTAAAGAATTGTAAAAGTGTGATACTTGATGTTAGCCAGCCACAAAATTCACACGAAAACACATTTGACAAAGCTGTGGTGTGTTTCAACTTTTAATACTGCTAAAGGTGCATAATCAACAGAGATTGCCCAAGCAATCATTAACCCTGCGTTTCCCATATTTACCAACGGACTCAACAAAAACTCTTCAGCTCTTGTAGCTGATCATAAAGCAGATCTTGAGCTGTGTTTAAACGAGTGAATTAAACCGCTGTGTGATATGCTCCAGAGTCTGGGAGCTAGTCTCCCCAGGTCAGGTCAAGCCAATCAGTTGCCGCTCCACACTGTGCCCATTCAGTCGCCGGGGGGTGGCTGCTGATCCCCAGGTTTGCCATGGTGGTATGTTCTGTTCCCAACCGACCTGGAGGGCAATAAGGCTTCGGTCTGTTCCAGGAGTGAACGGAAAGGGGGGTGGGGGGTGGGGGGGCTTTGAGATGGTGTGACCCTGCCAAGGTAAACACAAGTTGGGCATCCAGAGACCCACCCCACCTCCTCCCCCTGTGCACCCACTCTCCTCTCACCCTCCTTCGTACCGACAGCAGCAGAACAGAGCTGACATTGATAGGTGCACACACAGGGAAACACAGGGCTGCACTCATGGATGGTCGAGGGGATGTGAGGGAGCTCACGTCTGATGCCTCTGGTCAAGGAAACGCCTGGATGTGTTTGAGCACTTGCAGGGCAACTGACCCATACTGTACACGCTGTGTTCGGGAGCACACACAGACTGTTGTACAGTGAGGTGGGTGGAAAAGCAAAAGCTTCTCACCCTCTCTAATGTATGGGTGTGTCCACAGTCAAGGGTCAAGGACATGTTCCAGCAAGGCGGTCACTGAACGCGTCAAGCAAATGTCTTGGTCCACAGCTATGGGTATAAAGTGTAAAGACGTTTGCTTTTAACCCAGCTCTGTCTCAAAGTCAGAGATTTTCAATCTGTAAATTACAATTCACAGCGTGCACCCATCTGGTTGAACGTAACCATGTAGACAGGATGTTAGTCTGCCAGTTTACACCGTTACCCCAAATAAAAAAGAATTAAAAACATTAAGTAGTCATCCCTAAACATGGTCACGATCCATCAAAAAACATTTCCAAGATAGTTTAAAAAATGTCCCTTTCTCTGACAGTTGTAACATTAACATATGTTCACGCCTTAACTATTTTACTCTGGTAGAGTGATACTTTGTCTTAAAGCCCCACAATTCAAGAGGAGAACAGAAAAAAATCCAACATCTTTGTGATGTGGTCCCCCAAACAACCCCAAAATTATTCATGCCCTTTGCCAAACTTTAGATGTGAATTCTTTTTTAATTCAATCTATTTGTTTGTTATCAATCTGAAGAATCTGGAGATACTATGCAATACAATCATCTATGTTGTCGGAATATGTGACTGTAAATATTTTGTCTGGTAAGTTCTAATTTGTGATCAATGGGAACATTTTCTAATAAGCCTTCTGAAAATTATTGATCACCCACCGATATTTAAAGTTGAGATTCGAATCTTCAGGTTTGTTAATTTGAAAGACTTTCTTATCCTAATCTTCTGTCAGTTATCAGATTCTTCACCTTGGCACCTGGGCCATCCCAAAATATTAACATTACATCCATTCAGAAGCAACATGGTGGCAAAAATAAGCCATATTGAGAATGAGGCAATTCTAGGTAAAATATTGACTAAACATTTATTCTAAACGATAAAACCCAGCACTTCACAGAAAGTCTGAAAGCAGTAAAAAAATTCATAAAAGATTCTTCTAAAGAAAGGACTACAAAGTCAGCATTTGTATTTTTTATGGTTACCACACATAAAAACTCTTAGAACTCTTCCAAAGGATTCGCAAAGGTAGAACCTGTATCTATCCACCTAGGTGAAAAGTCATGAAAGCAGCATCCAGTACCTCATCCAAATAATCCTTGCTGTGGTGTCCAGTTGGGGTGAACTGGAAACGTACCGTATATTCTGCTCCCAGTGCCGGTGACTCCAGAGGCTCCTCACTCCTGCCTGTGTAGGAGTACAGAAAGAAGCTCTATCCAACCTCCACACATTAAGATGCTGGAGGGAGGGGAGGGAAAGAAAGCAAGAAGGGGGGGTCGGGGTAGTTCTCAGCCAGTTAGTGAGGTCATGGAAGCTGCCCCGAATTTCAGGGCAGGGGACAGAAAAGTAAAAGCCACTGAAGAAGAGTTTTTAAATGAATACCAGGAGGGTATATATACAGTGATCGTTTTAGTAGAAATAAGGATTTCAAACAACGTGCCCTTTCTGTAGCGTCTCGGTTGCCTTGCAAAAATATTCTTGCCGTACGAGTTTATTTTCACATTTTATCAAATGAAATCATTTTCATTTTGTCAAATTCGAAAAGTGTGATGCATGTTTTTCACATCTCTAAAGACCAAAAAACAAACAAAGCCATTCTTCTTCTCAAGATTTCTACGGGTCACCAAAGTCTCACCACAAACTATCAATTAAACTTCGGTCTAAGATATTCTCACACATAATTATATAACATGGAGTTCTTGAAATTAAAGAAAGATAATTACACATTTTTATAGGTTTAAGGTGTAAAGTAATTAGAAAATAAAAACAAAAGCAATTTGAAAAATATATTTATAAAGAATGATATATTTTACACCATCAGTGTCAATTTCTGCAAAAAGAAAGAAGGAAAGAAAAAACTACTGATGGTAGCATTTTAGCATTTATTGCCAAAGTTATTAAGAGCCATATCTCCAGTAGCACTGGTTTCAGATGCATGCTTTATGCAACATGTCAGTATATAAATATTAATAAGGCTTAAAGAGTTTTTTTTTTCTCCAATAGTGTTACATAGTTGTTGTTTTTTTATTTATTTCAAATGAGAGTTCCAGTTAGGTTTATGTTCCAAAATAACAACCCAGAATTTAAGTTCATAAAATATTTCCGCTACAATATCATTTATTGATGTTGTGAAGGAATCATCTATTTTAACTAAATTAACTAACTACTTTATTCTTATTTATCGGTAACTTATCATCCTTAAACCACTCATTAAGTTTTTAATAGTAGTGAAATAATTCCCCGAACAGAATATACATGTATCATCAGCAAACAAAATGATTGGCAACATTTTTGAGACCTCACAATTGTCGTTGAGATACAAAGTAACGCCTTGCAAACACATAGCCGGGTATTTATTAATACAAATATGTCACCTACTTTGTTTCAAAGCAAAATAGAGAACACGGGGAGTCTTTCCCAAATATTCTGTGATCATTGTATTAAACATGGCAAACACATGTGGGGAAGCGTAGTGCTAATTAAAACCCATGTCTGCCAATCATAATCATAATTCAATTTAACTTAAAGTGGTAAAATTTTGCAACATTTCCCATAAAAACAAAGCAGACTTTTTAAAATATTATCCGATTTATATCTTGATGTGTTTCCAACAAGAGAGGTCCTGAATTCTTTTCAACTCCTTCAGCCTTATACCAATACATTGAATTGAGACATTCTAAATTGAGAAACTCTAAATATTGGAGATAAAAATAAAATACATTTGCAAACATGATTGTGTTTTTCTGATCAAAAATGTAAAGAGTCAGTGGGTTTATTTGTTTTAGCATGCTTTTAGATGCACTCGTTTCTGCGTGCATATAGTCCATACTGTGTCTGCCACTGGAGTTTGTGTGCATTCAGTTCAAACTCAAACGGCCTAATGTTGGCCTGAGGTTGTGGAAAGGTGTGTCTCCCACTCGTCTACCACCCAGGCTCTATTCGAAGGTGTAAATGCTGGCTGTGTCTGCCGGCACACCGACACACGCCCAAAGTCGACGTCTTCAAAGGAGAAAAGATTTAACAGCTGATTTGCTGCCATTTTTGGCTTGTTTTGAGGGTCGAGTGTTTTTCCTGCCGTACGCGCAGATGAAACAGTAACACGAGGTCTACTCACCATCATTCATGTCAGTCAGCTGCTTCATGGTGATATGGCTGGCATCCCAGTGAATCAGATTGTGTTTTATGTTGCTGCCCTCTTTTTTAACTGAATGTTTCCTTTGATTCTTAGTTTTAAAACTTTTAATTGTGATTTTATTATTAAGCAATAAGAAACTAAAGCTAAGAATGACTATAGGTACAGTATTGTTGGGCAGAATTGTGTCTAAACGCTTCAGCTTTTCTTTCTTTCTTTTTCACTAGACAAATTAAAATAGAGTTTTTTCTCTATTTAATGGAAATAAGGCAAAACATTAATGCACCAGTACTCTCAGAGGGTGTCCTCTGTAAAATAATTAATCTGAGATTATCTAATCTCTGTGACATGATGCGTCAATTTGTTGAAAGCATCAAAAATTAGGCTGAAACCATCAAGGTACAGACAAGATTAGTAAAAATCCTCCAATAGGCTGTGGTCTTGAAATGACACGTCACTAAATGTGCCAGGAAAAATATTCAATGCATTCAGGTGAAATCAAGACTTTATCAGATAAGGTAATATTTCCAATCTCTTTTCTGCATTAGCTCGCCTCCATGAAAATCCCATTAGATCAGTACTTTCTTAGGTGGTCAGTCCAGTCTGCCACCAAAAGCCAAACCTTACATTTTCAAAGTCACATAAATTCCCTTTTTTTGCCCAATTCTCTAGCTAGGTTTGATCTTCAGCAGGTCTATATGCGTTAAAAAGCTGCAATGTGATTCATCATTTATGTGGACCACATTTTAACAATTGTGCCTAATAGAGTAGATGAATGTGTGAACAACCTGAGCTAGGCTTTTTGCGCACAGCCTAGATTTAGGAAACAGCTACAACATAACCTACCGACATGTCCTGATGCTGTGTGAACTAAAAGCAAACATGTAAATGAATATTGTAATGGCTACTATAACCTGGTAAACACTTGATACCCAGGGAGACTAAACTTGTGGTTCTTTTTTTGTTAGTCTAAGGTTTTTTATAGTTGTATTTAATCATAGTTTCCTTGTTGTTTTAGTTCAGACATTGTTTAGTTCTATCTTGTGTATGTTTAGTTTTTTGTTTGTTTATTTAGTTAGTATTAATATACTTTGTCATTTTCCCCGTATTGTTCCGGTCCCTCTCTCCCTTTAGCCTACCTTCCTTTTTATGACTCACAGCTGCACCTGTTTAGTAATCAGTTCCTTACCCTTTTTTCCACCACTCACACTCCAAGCTTATAAGCTTATAAGAGTCTTATAAGAGTCCCTTCTCCCTCCAAATCTCCATATAGTGTCAGCTAAAAATTTCCTTGTAAAGGCTGTTTATGCTAAAGGAACTATAAAAAGAATCACATAGCAGCTTTGTAGAAGCTGAGAGGTGACATGTTTTCATAGCAGTGGTTATAAAACGAATACATGTTTTTACATGTAGTATAGCTCTCCCTGAAGCACAACAAGGCATCCTCTGAAGCAGAAAAGTTTCAAGTGCACTGCAAGTTTGACCATACGGTAATGGTCTTGCAGTCAGAAATCTTTGGGTTTCATTCCACTCCCATCATTTGCTGATAGTACACAAAAGACAAATCAACTGATGGATGTTGGAGACGTCATCACTTCTTCTTCCTATCCAGGCATAATCATTTAGGTTTTTGCAACTTTTAATCAGACACCTAAAAATATACAAAGAACATGTTTGTGTTTTTCTCCTGGACAACCAACAATCTTTGACAGTCTGTTGAGCTGAAGATTTTCTTTTTTAAATAAGCCGATAATTTTAAAACCGTAAGTGAATTAGAAATGTGAATGTCTTAAACCTGACGTTAGAAAGAAAGTCCCACTTTTGTCTAACAGAACCAGAAAATGTTTTCCTAGATGTTTTGGCAGTTACCAACATGTCATTCGACAAACTAAAAATTTGTTTTAATGGGGTTTTTAGTCAGCAGTGGTTTTCACCTTTAAACTCTTCCTTGTACGTAATTTTTTTCCCAGTCTCTTGTTCATTGGTGAATCATAAACCCAGAACCCAGAACCAGGGAACCCTTTCCAGACTAGTTGTGACTGTTTCTGTAGCTATTCTTAAATTGAGCTCAATTATGGCATTACGTGTTTTTTTAATTTCATTTAAAACTGCTTCATATTTTCAAAATTGTTCTGTTTTAATCTTAAAAAGATTATAAGAAGAAAGGTATCATTTTTACAACACTATCAATGACAGTACGAATCTGTGACTCACTGTAGCATTCAACATTTAAGATGAGTTCTGTCATTAAAATACAGCAATGATAGTCTTTACCTATAATCCTAGTAAGGATTGAGTTAACATTTTTTCTTTAATTCTTTCAATGGGGGAGTTGCTATGGTTAATTTTAAGCCCCAAGATAGTACAGACAGTATCTGTTTTAGAGGTGTTTTAAAGTGTCCAGGCACCATGTGAAAGAGCTCTCTGAGTGGACAGGGCTGGCCAGCACAGAGTTGCCTGTGTTCTTCCGCTCAAACGAGCCAAACACGAGAAGCCGCATGCTGGAAACAGGCTGGAAAATTGCTGACACAGGTTTTGAAAAAGAATCAACTGTAAGCAGTCTGAGGCTTTTTCTAGGGGTGAAAAATTTCAAGCTTATGAAAATTGCTGAGCCATCTTTTTTTCCCCCCTTCTGTTTCTAAATAGTTGATTTGATGGACTTCCTGTGTTCTTACAAGGATGCAAACACGTCTCTGAACCGTCTTGCTCACACACGCCCCAGACTTCACACATGCATGCCTACTTCCATACACTGAGTGCATAAAGATGCGGTTGCAACAGGAACTCCGCAGTTGCTGGACACATGAGAAATTTTACTTCCAGGCTAAATTCCAAAGTCACATGTACAGTGCATTTTCCAAAGTTCAAATGCCTTCAACTTTATGTGTTACAATCATAACAAGGTGACCAACACAAAGTATTCCAGAATAAAAGTAGGGAGAGGAAGATGATACAGGATTGTAACAATTTCTTTAGTGTTGTATAGATTTGTATTTCCCCTATGGAGTCAATAAAGTAGCAATCCTTGCTAAAATAAAGAGCATTCATATGACATGAAACTGCCATGAAACCAGTTTTTTTCCCTCTCTACACAGAATGTTTTGCAAATAGGCCATAAAGTTCAATTTGACCAAAGCCCCTTCATTGACACGAATGAAAGCAGGAAGCGCTAAAAAGTTTTTATTTGTGGAAGTCAGTGCAAGTTTTGAAGTAAAATGATAAATCCGGGGTTCCATAAAATACAGCAAGTCATCACGAATTTTTTTAAATAAAAGTGAGACATTAAAGGTGTATGATTTTGTTTTATTTTTTTAAGCAGGCTTGTCAGGTACAAACACCTCAATGAACTCAAGTTACTCACTGTTCTTCTGCATCTTTTATAAAGAAAAGTCAAGCCGTTGGACCTGATTTATTGTTGTGTTGTATGATGTACTATTTTCTTCCAGCTTGTGTGATTTTGATACTAAAATGTATTTGTACTCAAGATCTATTTTTGCTCTAAAAGCTGTGAGTTGTCTGACAGTTTGTCCATGTTTGTAACCAATACTGAAGTGGTGGCTTATAAATGAGTAAGTGTATGAAAATTTTGTTTGCAAGACCTGACAACTATAAAAACAGGTATTAACATTTGAGCTCTGCTGCTTGATAGGTTGCAAGAGACTGTGTCAACATGCTCTCTCTCCCAGACAGATGCAGTCATGCAAACCCAAGTACCTGCTTTTAATCTATAGAAATAGACACAGGATGTGAAGAACTAACTATTAACTTTACAACAGAACAATTTTTTAAATGTGCATCTTTACAATATTCTATATTCTATTGACATGCCCCTTAAAATAATTTTATTCAGTTGTGTCAGTGCCATAGTCAAGGTGTTTATAATCCTGCTCCTAGACATGCAGACAGACTGTACAAACATTTGGCAAACAATGCATTGGGCATTAGATGTTTAGTAAACTCCAGCGTGTTACCAAGGTAGGATCCCCCTTTTGTCTGTTCTAGGCCTGACATTTCTTGCCACTCTTATTCAGGTCAAGTCAGTGACTTGATGTAATTTGCTCCTAAGAACACCTGTAAATCAAATTTCAAAAAGAAACTGAACATTTTTAGACTGTTCGATATCAGGATCAACTGGAATGCATAAATGATTAGATTGAAAAGATTTTTCTTGTGACGTGCCTTGAGTGTGTGAGTTGGCTCTATATATAATCATAAAAGTAGGTATATAATAAAAATATACTGCATAGCTTTCATCCAGTTGGATATGAACATTAAAAGGCTTTTAACAGTAAAAGTCAGGGTGCAATAAAAAGTACTTCTAAAGACTGTGTTTATTAAATGGACTTAAGCCTGAATGAATACATAAATGAATAAATAAGAAATAACAACAGTTTAAGTTTTGTAAAAAGACTAGCTGTAATACAGCCGGGTGGCCGCTAGATGGCGGCCACGACGCAGCTTTCGTAAAGCTGTCTGTTGGAGCGAAAGGAAAAAAACAAACACAAAAAAAGGGGAAGGAAGCAGCAGCAGCCGAACAACGACGGCGCTGCTCGGACATGAACTTCAGCGAGCAGCTCGCAACTTCACGGAGACCTTAGAGAGACAGAAGCCCGAGGCTTGGCCCCGTCGCTCGGTCCGCGGGGACAAGGAAGTGAGGAGCGGACTCCCCCCCCGTCCGGGTCCGGCTGGTGAGTGACGCTTTGTGTTCCCCTCATGGTGAGGCTTCAGCTTCCGAGGACGAAACGAAGCGTTATTTCACGTGCAGCAGGAAAAGACAACGTCAGACCGACGTGTCACTATTTCCTTATGAACCTTTTCTATCCTGGGTTTGGTTTAAGTGAGGAGGCCCCGTTCAGATGCTCGTTCTTAATGTCCATTCATTGCTCATTGAAATGACACTTAAAAGTATCAGCTGGACTCTTATTTACTTGGCGAATGGATTACAAAGACTGACAGATGCAGAGTTTCTCTAAATACATGAATGTGAACAGAGAGGAGCGACGTTTTTTATGGTGGTTTTGTCTGAATCAACTAAAATGATCACCAGCTTCAGATGTAGTTGTAAGTGCAAAAAAAAATAATCATTTTCCTAATGTTTATTTGTCCTACCCAGAGGCGGTTCTTGCATGATTGGGGCCCCTGGGTGAGTCCTTCCTTCTGGCCACCCCACCCCAGCTGAAACATGTAGTCATTTAGCTTGTGTGGTTTAGACTGACAGGTACCAGAACCAGGAATCCTCCTTTCTCTCATATTGCTTCTGTAGTCACAACAGCCTGACTCAGTCCAGGTTTCATTCAGTGCAATGCTAGAATTTCACACACATCATAGTTTAAGCTCGTTGTTTACATTGCTCTATGCAATAGTGCAACTGTTTTAAGGATTTCAAAACATTTATTATGTCTATTTATTGTTTACTGGAATTGCAGTGGTCTTCGTAAGTTACGAGTGGCTGAAATTAAACAGCCAAAATACCGGTTCAATTTAGTCATTTTCCATCCTCACATATCAAATCGCTTGATTAGAATTAGAAAAAAAAAGAATTGCGTGGACAAGAGAGGACTACTCAAAGTATAAAGTAAGAGAATGCAACTCAAATACAAAAACACTTCATTAGTCCAAAAGGGGGAATTAGATTTTGTTGCTCATATTATCCAAGTTTGGTCAAAGATTTGTTGCAGATGTTGACTGTGGTGGACAGGGATGATCTCCTGTAGTGGTCTGTATCACTGCAGAGCTGAAGAAGCCCATGACTGAAGACATTTTTTTGTTGTATAACAGTCTAAGACAGAGGATTGTCAGCAAGTAAATATGGGGACCTTAAAAAAAGTTATTCGGTTTTATGATGCACCGATAACTTAAAGGCCAATTTTTGTATTTCTTTTCGTAGATGTTGGCATTCCTGCTTGGAGTGGTCGTTACTTATGTGTTTTAGAAGCGGAGGCAATATCACAATGCTGAGTAGTATTTGCAGTTTTTTGAAAATTATTATTTTTTTAATAGTCACAAAATGAATATTTTAAACTTTGGATAGCAACTCATATTAACAAGTATTGTTTGTCAAATGGCAGTTTTTGATGAAAATCCCTTTAGCTCATTCCCCATCAGACAGCGATTAAAAGCACCAAAGTTGGAGCAG
This sequence comes from Orestias chungarensis, assembly GCA_032876305.1. Taxonomy (NCBI): domain Eukaryota; kingdom Metazoa; phylum Chordata; class Actinopteri; order Cyprinodontiformes; family Cyprinodontidae; genus Orestias; species Orestias chungarensis. Next base: position 733,606 of record JAVLVB010000169.1, on the reverse strand, counting down.
TTTTACTGTAAAACATTCATCCTTCATGTGATTTTGTGACTTTCTTTCTCGCGGCTTGTAATGAACCGCTAACGCGTCTCCGCCTACGGTAGAAAATACAGTTTTCTATTAGTTTGCTTCTTGCATCTCTCTGCATTTCACTCATACTCTTATTTGTGACAACTTCCAACCCTAAAAGGGTTATTGCCAGGGCAACCGGGCAACAATTACAATTGTGGCAAACTCATGGAAAAAGATTGACTTTGAGATAAGATTGAAAACATCAGCCAAATATTTATTTTAATATTTTGATTAAGGAAAGTTTTTTTTTTTACTTGTACTTAGTTTATGGCCTAATTGTGTTAAAAAACCAATTTAATTTTGCAATTGTTAGTCTCCAATCTATTAATCATGAAAAGGTCACCTTTTGAACAGTCTGCTTTTTATTTTTCTTAAATATTCCTGTTTGTTTTGATTTAAGGGAAATATAAAAACCAACCTGTTTTTAGATACTTTTTTTTACATGAACCTTCAACCAGTTTAAGTGATTTCATTTCTTACCAGCTCAATCCATATCGTTGGAGGCGTCGGTTTTTCTGACGCTTGTGTCCTGATAACTACACTGTTATCTGTTTTGCATTGATATGTTCATGGAGTTTGACCACACGCTTTTCAACTGAATCTAATTATTAACTACTTTTTTATTAAATTTCTGACTTTCAATTTGTAAAAATTTTTTTATAAAACAACCAATACCTTTTTTATTTTTTCGGCTGTATAAAGCATCCATTATGCTTTCTATTTCTTACATAGATGTGAACCTCATTAACTTCCAGCCAACATTTTATGGTCCCCGACTGATGGAGATAGGAGCTAATGGCCGGCTCCTCCCCCGTCGTAAGCGAACCGTGGCGGACGTCTCAAAGGTTAAAAGCTTTTCCACCGGAGCTGCGCTGTGACGAAGACACTGGACACACGTAACCGCGGGTGGCGGCTGGACATTTCGCTCATCTGCCCTGCTAATTTATTCATGACTGATTAAAAAGGGTTTTGTTTTTCCACGGGGGAACAATCTGCCTGGCAGAGGAGAGCGGTAATAAACCTGATTTCTCGTTCGTCCTCTCATCAGAGCATTAAGTTGTTTATGACTTGAGTCGAGGTAACAGGTGTCAGGATGTTATATCACATCATTTAAGCAGCTCATGTTGATGCATGATGGGGGAAAAAATGATCAGATTGATATCATTTGTTGCATAGACGTGAACTGGGATGTTTTATTACTTCTAAATGTACACACAGAATTCACAGCATGTCCAGTTTTGTAGTTGAGCTCGAAACCCATAAAGCGCACGCTATTTGCTTTACGATTGCAATATAACGCTGTTTAAAACTGCACCTCTGTCAATCTCCAGAAAAATATGCATGAGAATCCCAACTTTCTCCAACGTTACTGTTTACACACGTACGTAACTGCATGAAACGCTAAGCTGGAGATCTCCAAAGTAAGTCTGGTTAAAGTGAGCAGCATGACAGTCGAGTCATGCATAAAACATGCCAAAATTACCTCACAATCTTGCCAGGGATGCTTCGGCAGCATGCACAGCGGGTGAACGCTTCACTCTTGTGTTGTTTATTTTTGTTCTGTATTTTAACATCAGTAGATAGCAAAGACTTATGCAGTCAGACGTGTGTAAACTGTGATGGTCAGCAAATGCTTTTACGACTTTTTCTGGTGAGCCACTTCAGGATTATTTAGATGTGTGTGTAGTTTACAGGTGTTTGTGTCTTTCACTTCATCATAAAAGTAAATCTTGTAGTGGCAATAATATTGGATGACATTATAATGGTGGGTAGAACTTTTGTGACCTTAAGGATTTGCCCAACATCATTTGGGACATTTTGTGGTTAATGAATTTTACACAAATATTTGCTTTGTTTTTGAATGCTGTGCAGCATAAAGCAGTTTTGAAGAGTTGTTGTGATGCATAATCAGAGCACAAAACCAGCTTTCTAACTTGGAGCCAGACATTGATTAAAAGAAGCAGCAAAGCAAATGAGGTGGATTAGCAGTGCCAGCTAACAACTGATGGCTTCATCTAGGATGTGTTACTGTGAGATATCAAGAATCAGTTTATTTATATAGCGCCAATTTACAACAGATGTCGTCTCAAGGCACTTTACAGGAAAATCAATTAGAATCAAAGATACATCATAAACAAATCAATTAGAAAAAGTTTCCAATCTAAGGAACCCCAGCAGATTGCATCGAGTCATTGACTTGCAACATTCACTCCTCTGGAATCAGCAGACCGAAACAATAGCTTGTGTTGTCGTTGACTTTACAGCAATCCCTCATACTGAGCATGCATGATATCATCCCTGTCAATGACACTGTCCTACCAGCTAAACACTACATTGGTTTTAAAAATGCAAATTGTTAATATTTGGAAGCTACAAACCAACAATTATTACACTATTGTCCAGGCTGCCCTTTAATTCACTATTTGGACTTCTGCCTCTGAGTTTCCACAATTGGCCACAACAAAATGTTTGTGATGTATGTTCTACCTTGAAAAACATTGTTTGATTGCAGGACTAAAGTCCTGGTGTTTTAGTGGCTGTAAGAGGATTTTTAACTGCATTACGAGCTGGAATTTTGTTAAAACTGGATGGCACAAAACAAAAAATATTCTTGATTTTTTTGTGCAACCAATTTAGTGGATGATCTGTTTTTCTAAGATGACTGTAGAAAGCCAAGTATCTGTGTTTTATGCAAGTGTCTCCACCAAACTACGCTGGACCATTGTCGTATGGATCAGAAATGTGATAAGTTAAGATTAATGAGTATTGATCAATTGAACAAATATGATTAAATCTAGTTGTGTGGTTTATCCATTTCCTAGTCGGTCTCTTAAAGAAGCCTCTCGTTTCCAATTTTAATATATGGTGATTAAAATGTTGAATCCATTTTGCCCACGGTTACTTTAAGGTATTTTCACCCTACAAATAAGTAAGGGTGTAACTATACATCAATCCATTCTGATGATATCAATTGAATGAAGCAAGATGTGAATTTTGAACGCCTGATTCCTTTTCAGAAAAAGTGGTCAGATCAGATTTGTTTTTCTGTGAGTTAATATACTGTAGATGTAAATGATTGTGTTAGTTAAGCATATGATATTACATCTTATTGGAAATGTGTGAGTTAAACTGAGCCAGACCTTGTATCCTGACCATACATGGTATGGTCATACAATCAAACTAATATACCTGGACAAAGCAACTGATTTTACAACCCTAACAAATAAGGTGTGTTTCTAGGGTATACCGTCCACTATTTCATGCATTGGAGTGCTAAATTTTTGTATAATTAGATGGTTGAGCTTAATACATGTAACGTCTACCTGAATGATTTCTTAGAAGTGTTGATTGGGCTTCAGCAAATGAGCGCTGAGAGGCTCCCTTCTGTTTGCTTGTTCTTCTAATGAAAATTGGCCGCTGTTATTGGCTTCTTGTGTCGCCTACTATTTAAGCACGTGCTGGTGCTCGTTTAAGTCGAGTCTGACTTCGTTCTGGCACAGTGATCCAGCTTAGGTATGTCATTTACCAGTTCATCTCCGTCTGTTAGTGTTCTCTGACCCCAGTCCCGCCGCAAGGATCTGGGCTTTAGTACGGCCTGTCATCGCCCTAGAGCTTAGTGCTGATGAGTTGTGTTTAGTGGTGGGACGGCAGCACGGTTTCCGATTGGACGCCACCTCCTTGTTCCTGCCCCCCAGAGGACACGGTTATTTCTGGCTATCAAAGTTAGGCAGAGTGGCATGCGTGACCCAGATGAGGAATGTCCTGGCAGAAAGTTCAGAACATGGAGAGGTTGAGTTGGCGCTTTAGCTGGACCCGTAAAGTAATCTGTATCCACTGTACGTAAGTCTACAGGATATTTTCAATCTACCGAGTTCCTCTGCTCTGATTTTTTTTCAACCCAACTGTTTGAGAGTGTTTATATTTAGCTTTATAGCTTTGTTCCCTTTGCGTTGCAAGGGAACAAAGCGGAATTCCTTTGTGCTGAATATGATTATGTGAGGTACGAATACTCAGGCTTACTATCATGGGAATCATTCCTCATTGTTTCCAGTGCTCGCTTTGGATGTTTCAAAGATGAAACATCAACTGAATCAAAATGTGTTGAAAACAAGTGAGGTGTGAATTTTTATTTTACAGCTAGAAATTTCAATTTCATGTTTAGTTCTATTGACATGTGTGTTTGTATATAAATGGGTCTCGCATGTCTAGTGCTTACAGTTGTGCTTTGTAATAATTTCTAACTTTACCTACCATCAGAGATATTGGTTCTACCTTATCAATCTAGTATGGTTTTCATGGTTTGAGCTTACAGCTCATAACACCAATGAAAACCAGAATTTAAAAAATAGGAATACTATGGAGAAATCAGCCCCATATTTGCTGAGCATAGACTTTTTAAACTGACGGTTATCGGTCATCATCTGCTGAACTCAAAGCACCTCCCCAGGTGTCATTAAATCATTTTAGTTTGGTTCAATATGCGGAAGACTGCAGACTTGACAACTGGCCAAAAGACCACAAAAGTTCATACCCAAGGAGATTGGCTGTTCACAGACTGCTGTGTCCAAGCTTATCATTGGAAAGTCTAGTTGAAGGGTAAAATGTGGCAGGAGACGATGCACCAGCAGATGACGTTGGCTTCTCACTGGCAGAGAACCAGAAAAAGTGGAATGAGGCAACAGTCAAAGTTTAAAAACCACCACATTCAGAAGCATCCAGACTACAACTTTCAGGTTCCTTGAGTCAGGCTACTTCTGAACCTGAACCAACATAGGAATCAACTTAACTGGGCTAAGAAGAGGAAGAAGGACTGGACTGTTGGGCTTGCTTATCTTCATAGGGAATTGGGTTTTGGTTTATTAAGATGGATAAATGGTTCCAAATCCTAGTTGGTTTAGATTCCCAACATTTAAGGGTTTTAGGTTTCCCTTTGTTTTTCGCTGTCCAATAATACACATAAGAATGAGTTCAACAGATTGAGTGGCAAAAAGTAAAAAACAAAAAAACAAAAAGAAAATCTGTGGAGTCAGCTGCGGGATCTGGAAGGAACTGCTACCAAACAAACCCGCCTGCTGAACCTGAAACACAACAAAGGATTATCCTGTAAATTCCCAACAAGCTATTTGGTTTTCCTATTTTCCCTCAAACAAATCCGTTTGTTTCTGGGCGATAATTATGTCATTAGGAAACTAACGCTTGGACTGATGTTGAGTAAATGATGTTATGTCAAAATCTGATTAGTGTCAAAGCAATGATGAACTAAAATTTATTTAGTTTTGTTTTATAACTCACTTTGTTAATGAATAATAGCTCAAGCTTTAATAACGGTCTGATCTTATGGAGGTATTGATTTTTTGCTTACCCAAACTACATTCATTTCCCCAAAAAGAAATTTAGCAACACAGATATTTCATCAATGTTTGTTCACCTGAATTGTGTTGAACTAGTTGCTTCACAAGCTGTTTTCTTTCTTTTTGTCTTTTTTTACCTGCAGCAAAAACCTATATGGGGAGCAAATGTTGACCCAGTGAAGGAGTTTCTAGGCTGAAATGCCCTTTTGGCTGAAAATCTACCTCAAAAACTCTTGGCTTGTACTTAAACCTCCTCGGCCTGCACTGGGTTGAGTCTGCTGTGGTCGGCGAGCTCAGAAGAGCAAGCGGGTCCGTTTTTGCTTCATCAGAAGATCTCCGGTGTTAGTCAATCAAACCCCGGTCATCGCTAGCGTCATCAGCTCGTTTCCTCGGTGAGGGAGGGTCGTCCTGAAGGAGCCATGTTTTGCCCGGGTTTGTGATGTTCGAACCCTGCGACGCACCTGGACCAGTGGAAGAGCGTCGAGACGTTCGTCGCTGTGTGATTGGTTGCGAAGAGGATGAGCAAGACATGGGCCAAATGGAGGCCGGGATGAAGAACGACATGTTTGGGCAGGAGAACATGGAGGACGACGAAATTGATTCTGTGAGTGAGATGAAAATCTGAATTTAGTAATTAAGAAAAAGTTTGGTAAGTTTGATTTTGAGAAAGCGCGGTAAACTACTGTTCTCAGAGTAAAATCTCAGGGGATGAATATAGATGTCACAGCTGCGCAATATTTACGGAATTAGCTATGGATGGGATTTTGTAAGGAGTTGATTTTAAAGTTGTTAATATATAAGACTTGACACTGTTGTCACGAGTTAAATACAGAATGAAGGAACTCAACTAAATGTTTCAAAATCCGACCGTTCAAACTACCGTGAAAAACAAAAATTGGATTCAGGTCACATTTGCCTGCGGTCAGATAATAGCCTAATTTAATGTTTGACCTAAGGACAAAAGGTCACATCTTGTGACTGATGGGTTGCTGCAGATGCTCCTACACGACACCCTACTGTTGTTCACTGGCTTTTGTACGCAGTATGTATTATATCATGAAACAAAAAACAACAACAAAAAGCTAAGAAATAAATGTGTAAACCAAAGTATCAGTAGAGAACATGGTCGCCAGACTTTGGTTCAGTGTTTACCAGCGAGGATGGTAAACTATTTGCTAGCCTTCACAGATTGAATCGAATTACATCTCTAAATGATTGACAGTAATGTTAATTGTCCTTTAGAGTTTAAACAAAAGTCAATTTCATTTATTTTTTGTGCTGTCGGTCAATTAGAGGTTAAATGTTTTTTTTCCTGTTATTGATCAAGAATAAAGAATCAGTTTATTTATATAGCGCCAATTTACAAAAGATGTCGTCTCAAGGCACTTTAAAAGAAAATCAATTAAAATCAAAGATACATCATAAACAAATAAATCTGAAAAAGTTTCCAATCTAAGGAACCCCAGCAGATTGCATCCAGTCATTGACTTGCAGCATTCACTCCTCTGGAATCAGCAGGCAGAAACAATAGCTTGTGTTGTCGTTGACTTTACAGAAATCCCTGATACTGAGCATGCATGTAGCGACAGTGGAGAGGAAAAAGTCCCCTTTAACAGGAAGAAACGTCCAGCAGAACCAGGCTCAGTACAAGCAGCCATCTGCCACGACCGACTGGGGGTTTGAAAAGACAGAAAACTAAATTAGATGCAGGGAATACTGAAAAAAAGACTTTATAGCAGCAGTTGTAGAGTGTTACTGGAAGCATCTCAGCCCATGTTCTCATCCCAGAAGCTTTCTCAGCTAACAGAACGCCAGCCCAGGTGTGGCTGCTATGGAGAGAAAAACACTAAGAGAAAACAAAAGGTTAACAAGGTTGAAATAACGGTAATTAAGCAGATTGGACAAAGGAAGAAAGTAGCAGAGAGAGAAGTGGTCAGATTGTCCTCCAGCAGTCTAAGCCTATTGCAGCATAACGATAGAAAAACTTAAATAACCTAACCATATAGAGTGAGACATGAAGAAGGTAGAGCAAAGGAGAACCGTCTGTCAAGACCAGACTGTTACACAAGCAGCAATTAAAAATTGCCCATCGTGTCCAACTGTCTTCAAACAAATGGGAAATGTCAAATTTGGCCTTAATTATTTCACCATAAGCCATTTTCTGTAATATAATTGCATTTTAGAAAGTCTGATAGCTAATCCCATAATTTTCATATTAAAGTTAATTATTACATCTCCATGTTTGGACATTAAGTATGACCAGACCCCAGTTTGTTTTTCAATTAATATGCTTTTAAACTACAGCATCCTGTATTTGTTTGGTTATATAACCATTTGACTTGCTTCCACAAAAATAGACTGTTTAAAGATTGTTCTAAAAATGGATATGGAGTTTTTTTATTGAGTTTTATTACTCCTGTCCATGGAAAAGAAAAACTTTCAGATCATCTTTTATTTTATTCTTTTATTTTTTCCTTCTCCACCAGCCTTCAGAGAGACAGATCGTTGTGGGCATATGTGCAATGATGAAGAAGTCCAAATCGAAGCCCATGACCCAGATCCTTGAGAGACTTTGTAAATTTGACTATATTGACGTCGTCATCTTTCCCGAGGAAGTGATTCTTGAGGAACCTGTGGAGAAATGGCCGCTCTGCAACTGCCTCATCTCCTTTCATTCCAAAGGTAAAGTTTATTTTTGGAGTATGCTAAAGATGGTGCAGTCTCAATCAGAAACAAGGTTTTACTATTATTATTATTTTCACTCTAGAAAAAATGTGAATTTAGTAGACACTTATACTGTCTTTATGTGCCTTTATGCTTTTGTCATTCATATATGCTGATAATGAAAGACCCATTGTTACTAACATAACATGGGGTTTTCACAGTGAACGATTTCAAGCCTTTATTTACCTCAATATTAACAATTATAGCATGATAACATGATAAAATCCCAGAATTCAGTGTCTTTCAGAGAAATTTTAAAAAGTACAAAATTGGAAACGCTATTGAGCCTCTAAATTAGTTTCTGTATGTGAGCCAATCTTGATTGTGGTGGTATCGATAAACACCAAATTTATCATAACGATAAACAGTTTGATAAATTCCCCTCCTTACTCTCACTTACTTTTAATGATATCACTAACACTAAAAAGGTTTTTCCCGTTTTCTAATTTTAGCCAATTTAAATGTTTCAGTGACGTGATTTGATCCCAGGCTCTGGTAATGATCTGTAACTCACATTTGTCACTTTTGAATGTGGCTTATAGAGATAGAGATAAGGGACCATGATTGTTTATAAATGTTGTTTTTCCAAGAAAGAGAGACTAAGGTTTACCTAAAAACTGTGCAGTACTCTTACAAGCACTACAACTACATAACCCGTTTCTTATAGAGTTTATACAAAAAAAAAAAAAAAAAGCAGTTCCAACTAAATTAATGCTTTATTTAAACTTGCGGTGTGTTGCTGGTTTTCTTTTTTTTCAGTAAGTATTTTCTCTATTAAATTAAATGAAAGTCTTTTGGTTTTCAGGTTTTCCTCTTGACAAAGCTGTGGACTATGCTAAACTCAGAAATCCAATGCTTATCAATGATCTCAACATGCAGTATTTTATTCAAGACAGGTAAGAGGGGCTATAAAATAGAGTCGATAAACTTTGAATCCAAGTGTTCTCTTTTTTGTGTGTTTGGACCAAAAACATAGTGACAGCTACTCATTGTGACCATCACAAGTTACAATAGCCACTTCATACAGTCCTTTTGCAATATAAACATTGCCTCCACTGCGAGGAAGATATATTTGCAGTATAGTATTCACCATGACTTTGAAATGTATACATCATGGAATATACATTATGTACAAAGCAACCTACCTTGTTCTTGCCTGTAGTCAGATTTTTGAAGGCTGGAAACATTTTTCCAATCTTTGTCAAGAGCAGTTCATTCTATAATGTAATTTATAGATTTTTTTAAATTTATTTACAGACATTATTTTTCTTATCTTCCTGGTCTTTGAAAAACATTGCATTACTACAAATATGCCACAAATACACTAAATTTTGGTAACTGATGTTATTTCACAACAGGAGGGAAGTTTATCGGATCCTTCAGGAGGAAGGCATCGACCTGCCTCGCTATGCCGTGTTAAACCGAGACCCTGACAATCCTGATGGTGGGAATTTGCATCGTCTTCAAAAAGAAAAGCCTTTTTTTTAAAAAGATGCCAAACTAACGACTGATATTCTAAAAGCACATTTTTCTCAAAACTGACTTTAACACTTTCGCTGGCTTCTTGCAGAGTGCAACCTGGTGGAGGTGGAGGACCATGTGGAGGTGAACGGGGAGGTGTTTCCCAAACCCTTTGTGGAGAAACCCGTGTGTGCCGAGGACCACAACGTCTACATCTACTACCCGACGTCTGCCGGAGGAGGCAGCCAGAGGCTCTTCAGAAAGGTAGCTACTTTCAGAAAAAAGGAGTCGGACGGGTCACAATGGTGTTTACATGTTTTTTCCAAACAACCTTGGTATTTATTTCCCCACACTGTGGAGGAAGCTCTATTCAGCAGCTTGTTTCTTTCTTTGGGTCGTGAGCAATATCAAAACTGATTTTAAGTGTGGACGATAGAGTCTGATTAGAATCTATATTGGGGCGGCCTGTCTTCTAAATAAGAGTCAGAAATGTAGTGTGTCTAAGTTAAACCAATGACATCCTTAACTGACATCCTGCTCTTACTCCCCTGGACGAATTCAAATCTTGATAAAGCTTTTTGAAACAGCCTGTAGTTTGACAAGAAATACTGTGATGTTTCATAATCCCAAGACTTAATATATTGACCCTACCAGCTAAAGGGAAAGTCCACGTGTGGTTATTGTTTTTGTACTGCCTGTTTTATGCTGTTTTTGATTGCTTTAGATCGGGAGCCGCAGCAGTGTGTACTCCCCAGAAAGCAGTGTGCGACAAACTGGGTCCTACATCTATGAGGAGTTCATGCCCACTGACGGCACCGATGTTAAGGTACCGAGGATTTTACCCCACCTTGTGACTTCTGAAGAGTATTTCATGTCGATTTGATTGAAGCAATCTGCTGGGTTTCTTCACATTTGAAGTTTGATTTTAAACTAATTTGACATTTTAAACTGAACTTAATCTTAATTAATGTTTGGATGTGTTTGGTGAATTTGAGCTGTACAAAAGGATTGAATAAAAAAACAGACAAGTAAGAGTGCTTTAAAGTAGTTTTCGGATACTTACGTCGCTCTCAACTTCTGATCGTCTCAGGTTTACACAGTGGGCCCAGACTACGCCCACGCTGAGGCTAGGAAGTCTCCAGCTCTGGACGGTAAGGTGGAGAGGGACAGCGAGGGGAAGGAGATCCGGTACCCCGTCATACTGACCGCCATGGAGAAACTAGTTGCCCGCAAGGTCTGCCTTGCCTTTCAGGTACCTGTAAATAATCACTTCAGCACTTCCTGTGTGTCGTTTATTTCTGAGCAGCAACCAATCTAAATGTGTGTTCTTTTAACTGATGTTCTAATTAATGAGACACTCGTGTTGATTGATTTGTAAACTCTGCTCTAAACCCAAAGCTGTATTTTATGACGTATGGGTAGCAGGAATGTAACTTGGTAATAAAGAAATGTTTATGAATCAATGAGATGAGCCTCTAATATTCCCAAAAAAAATTTAACTGAATCTTTCTAAGCCGGTTATTAATTGATTTGATCAAATGCGATTAAAACAAAATTATTCATTTATAGATCTATGCTTTATTTCTACAAGGGGATTTTAAAAATATCTTGCATTCACAGAATCTCTATACCAGCTGTTTAGTTTATACTTTAATGGAGTTGATCAGATCTTTTATGTCCTTTTTCTACGTTTGATTTAAATTGTGAGTACTGCTATTTATAAAGTTCTGTTCTACTGTACATGTTTAACTACCACGTTGGTACAGACAGACTTTTTTTAAAGCATTGGTATCAGTCTGATTTATAATTAAAAAAATAATTAGGCCAATATTTACCTACATGTATTTCTATCTTGATGCCGTTTGTGTTTTTAGAAGTGGAAGGGCGGGTGGATTGGTCATTGGTAGTTTTTGTTTGGTCACATCAAAATATTCACATCAACGCATCGATAAAATAAATGGTCGACATGTGTGATCTTTTCTTTTTGCTTGAAAGCAAACCGTGTGTGGATTTGATTTGCTCCGAGCCAACGGCCATTCCTACGTGTGCGACGTGAACGGCTTCAGCTTTGTGAAAAACTCCATGAAGTACTACGATGACTGTGCCAAAGTCCTGGGGTTAGCGACCTTGCACTGAATACTGATTCATATTAAGTAATAATGAACCTTAATAAACGCGACTTGTTCTCACATTAAGGCATTTCTAAAGCGATCTATATTGCAGTACTTCTGTTTTATGCTAAATAATTAAAACTGACGTTATCCTCACCAGGAACATGGTAATGAGAGAGTTGGCCCCCCAGCTGCACATCCCCTGGTCCATCCCCATGGAGGCTGAAGACATCCCCATCGTTCCGACAACCTCAGGAACCATGTATGTGCAAATGCATGCTCAGCATAGTAGTAGTTTTTTACAATGGAGCATCTCATTTTATCCTGACAAAGTATTGTAAAATTGTCAAATTCAAAACCCTAAAAGAGCCTCTCGTTTTAAAGGGAACCATCATGTCTAATTAGTATACATTCATCCCATATTGTATTTATTTTGAGGAGATTGTCTGGACTGTTTTTGAGATATTTGTTCTTGTTCCTATTGTTTTCTAAGCTTGTCCTAAACCTTTTTCCTTGTATTTTGTGCCCCCCCAATCAATGTTTTCTAATAAACCTCCAAACATATACAGAAATGCTGTATTTATATTGAAATGATATTAAACAGAATTTAATTCCATTATGACTTTTCAAACTTAAACGCAACGATTGATCCAATCTATTTAAAGTGGTTGATGTAACCTGACAAAATGTGGAAGTCTTCCAGGGATAGTTTAGGGAGACGCCATAGTTTTCATTGTGGGTTTGTAGAGAATTTTATTTCTTTCATATGATCGCTCGGATGCATGTTTGCCCTGCATGTAATTATTCGTCCAAGATAAATATTGGTGAAAAATAAGTTTAAAAACAATCCCCTGTTTTTATTTAAAAATGAACTAAAATGAAGACAGAAGGTTTAAATTCAAGTGAAGTAAATGGGAGAGGAAAAAGGCTTAAAGAGTTACTGCTGAGAATACTTCATTACTTATTTATATTGTTTTTAAAACAAAATGATTTTCTACATCTATTCTTGTCCTTCTCCGTCTTCTTGTTTTAAACAGGATGGAGCTGCGCTGCGTTATTGCCATCATTCGTCACGGAGACCGAACACCAAAACAGAAGATGAAAATGGAGGTCCGTCATCCACTGTAAGTTTCCTCCCACCTTAAGATTTCACCTTTTCCTCCTAATAGCTGGGCTCAATAATCAGTTTGTTGATGAATATGCTTCTCTGTAATTTCAGTAATCACACAAAACACTGCATGAGATGTTCACACAGATCTAAACCGAATGATTGCTTATCGTCTAATTTAGATTCAATGTGGTCAGTTTTCCCACGGGAACTGAGTGACATGATACATTTCTTTGAGTTGTACATAAAACAACAAGTTACTTTCCTCATAGACTGATTTATTATCTAAATCCATATTTATCCCACGATTTTTGCCTCAAACAGTTTCTTCGACTTGTTCAACAAGTATGGAGGATACAAGACGGGCAAGCTAAAGCTGAAAAAGCCAAAACAGCTTCAGGTGAGTAAACGTCATCCAAGCTGAAAGCTTATTGTTTTTAACACAATATACTTTAAGTTTGCTGTCATTTAACTTAATCCATTTTCAGCTGTACTGTTCCCGGGGGGGAGGAGTTAAACTGAAACCAACAATAAGTCATAAACAATCATTTTGTAGTTTAATTCACTCACACTAGTTCACAATCCTAAATTCAAGTTGAAACATGCCCGTTTACTCATTATTATTGGGGATTTTTAAAGCCATCAGTCAGCTTCTGGATAAGTAATGGTTTGATATTTCAACAGTTTTAATGGCAGACTTAGCAGAGCTCACTTAAAGTGCAGCTAAAGTTGTTGCAAAAGCATAAAATTTCCCCCAAACAAATAAAATAAAAAGAATGTTTACATTTAGCTGTAGATTTTAAGCCATCTAAAGTAAAGCATATGATTGAACCCCCAACTCCCTCTCTGCTACACGAGTGTGTGTCTGGTTTTGAGTAATAATGTTTAGATTTGGTGTCATCATTTTACACAATTTTCTTTCATTTGTCCTGTACAGATTATTCCTTTGCTTCCAGAGTTTCCCTTATGTATGTAAATGTTGCTCTGTGTTCTCCACTCGGTACACTGTGTAATCACAGTCTGGACATGTACAGAGGGAATGTTTTGTTCTGGGCCAGGAACTAACAGATAAGTCCTCAGTCACGCATAAAAGCCACTGTGATTCCAGGAAGTGCTAGATATCGCCCGCCTGCTGCTGGTTGAGCTCGTCCAGCACAATGACTGTGAGATCGAGGAGAAGAAATCCAAACTGGAGCAGCTCAAGACGGTGTTGGAAATGTGAGTGATGTCTCGGCTATGATTGGAGCTCAAAAGCTAAATACGCCACCGGTCGCCACTCCTCGGTTTTGTGGAGGGGCCGTCTTTCATTAGCAGGTCCTTCGACTCCTCGGCAGGGTTCCTTCATCTTTCTCATCCTCACCACCAAACACTTGTTTACCACGAGAACACCATCCTCTCGTCCTGACTTTTAACTGTCTGTTTTTTCTTCTCCTCCCCTTCCTTTTTTTCCCCTCCCCGGCCTTCCCATCCGTCCTTCTGTTTCTCCACAAGGGAATCCAGCTTGAATGTGACTCAGTACGCACCCTCTCCCTTCTTACTTTAAAGGATGTGGTTTTCCTACCCTCCTGTCATTTAGCCTAAATAAACCAGAGTGTACAACGTATTAGGAACATTTAAAAAGTGTCTTTACCACAGGCTGAAAGCTGCATTAGCAGTTTCCACCTTTTAATAAAATTATTATTTTAGCTTTATATACCAATGAAAAAATCTGATTAGTTTTATGATATAATGTTGGACTCATTCCTAATGTTTTGTACACTTATTCTACCATTTTCTCTAATTTCTATATAATTTAGCCTTGAATAATTGACTCATACACAGTCAAATGATGATTTCACTGTGTTCCTGCGTGTGTTTGTACTTGTTAATGTGCATGAAGTCCTTGCCACACATCAGCTGGGCTCTAAAGCTCCTAATGTTTTCTTACTCATGCCCATTACCTGCCTTCATCCTGTCATTAATGTTCCATTGCTGGTCGCCTTGTGTAATCACAGGGGTGCAAATACTTTCGAAAAGGCACTGTAAATAAGCATGTACATTTTAGGAGTGTCCATATACAACTTTTTCACTTCTGACAAAGATATTTCAATCCTCAGTTTTGCCCGATAACGATATTGACCCGATACGATATCAGCATGAATCACACCCACTTTCATTACTTTTGTAGTGTGGAATGTTTGAAAAGGCTTTATTACGTGATATTAAAAAGCAAACAACGTTACCAGTAGTTCTTACAAAGACTGATCTTTTTTTTAATCAATGAAGGGATTACATACATTTTAAAGTTACTTAAAAAAAGACTTGCAATGATGGCACGGATCAAACTCCGGAACGGCTTGTGGTGGTGTGTTAAAATATGAGGATTTAGAGGTAGACTGTATAATTTGGTAATCGTTTTTTAGCTAAAATCTGATCGATATTGGAACAGGGCAACCTTAGTACATTTATTTAAATTGCAAATGTGGGAGGCACAGGCTTGTTCACACCTGGAGTAACAGATATCCTGTTTAATCAGGAACTATTTAGAATAGCTGAAAAGGGATGACCTTTAAAAGGCCAAAATCTGGTAAATCCCTTGAATATGTCTGAGGTTCACCTCCTTGTCCTGGGACAGATAGGGTTTAGACTGATAAACAAATGCACGAGTGTCTCAGACCACATCCAAGGTTTGTGTGAAGAAAAGCATCCTTGCATATTTAGTGTGTCTCCGCAAGCTTTACGTTTGAAAGGTGTTGGTAAAGCCCAAAAAAACCCCAAATGGCTCCATGTTTGTCTTGGTTATAAAAAGCATCTTTACTGCAGCACAAATAACTACATATCTGCATTTGCCATCCATATAACTAAGTATGATTTTTTTTTTTTTGTAATGCGCCGTTTGTGGATGACTGAAAGTCTTTGTCAGATTGTGAGGGGACAAAGGTAACCTGATGCAGGAAAATTGTAAGGTTGGAAGACAGCGTGAGTGGAAATGGTGCACAAGATTTATAGCTCAAAGGAGATGCAGGGCATTCTATTATGTCATATTTTGTTTACCTGTTACATTAGCTGTGTTTCCATCTGTTGTTTTCATGAACAGGGGCTGGACATTAAATCTTTCAGATTTCACTTTTTAAATAATTTTTTTTCTTCTTTAGATCAGCGTAATGTTAGACCCCCACCCACTGCCTAATGGCGGACATCTTGTCTCACAGTTTGTTTTTGCTTAAACTTTGGTTTCAGTAGAAGGAATGATTTAAATAAAAATAAAAAAAGTGTTTTTTAAAATGTTTTATGTCGTTTGTATTTTTTTTTTCTCAAGAAAAGATCTATTGACATTAATCATCAAATTTTTCTAAAGCACAGTTAATGCTCCAAAGGGTCGACGGAAATACATTTGCTGGATAATTTCAGCCATAACATTTTATTCAACTCTCTTTTTTTAAGGTGAAATGAGCCTAATTTACAAGTTCTTTCTTTCTTCCTCAATACATTTTAAAAGTTTCTTCAAAATTAACTTGATAACTGAATGGAAACATGGCTAATGTGTTGTGAATTAGATGTTTTTTAATAGTGATTTCCTTCAAATCAAAGCACAGGCAACTTCGCTGCAGATCATTCACTACATTACTATCGTGAATGGGGGTTCCTCGCTTACATTGTGGTACACATCTAAGTTGGCTGCATTATAATGTTCTCTAAACATTTTGCTCCTTTAAACAACTCACAGTTTCTCATTAAAAACTTCCCACAGCTTCTCAGTAACTCCTTGTTTCTTCTGGCTTCAGCTTCCACCTGTCTGAGCTTCTGGCACCCACTAAATAGTCATTCTTCAGCAGAATGTGCCAGAACCTTAATATGAGCTCATCTTAATTTTACTCACTAAGCCTGGAGTTCAGCTGGAACTACTTGGCTACAAATGTTTAACTCTGAAGGACCCAATGAGTAACTGAGTTCTCATTAAATCACCTCCTAATGCTGGTATTAGCCATGTGTTTATTATCTGTGTGTCAGATCTGAAGGTTGCTGCCTTGTTCTTTTTGTTATTTAAGCTTGAAAAAAAAAAAATAACTTGGAATGGAGCCTAGATGTGTGGTCAGAGTTGCATATTTAAACACAGCTTTTAAAACTGAGACGATTCTCTTTAAACTTTTTTCTTTTGTCTGTTTTTTTCCAGGTACGGTCATTTCTCTGGGATCAACAGGAAGGTCCAGCTCACCTATCTTCGAAATGGCCAGCCTAAAGCCTCCAGCGAAGAAGAGGGTAAAAAGAAACAAACTCGTCTTTTGCTGGATCTCTACCGGCTGCATTTTAAAGCCATATTTTGAATGGGCTGATTAGATGGGTTTTTTTCATGTCAAAAGTAATTTAAAGAAAATGGGGATTAATACTCAGACATTTGTTTAAAATCAGTCATGATCAAAATTGTGCATTTGAGAAAATGAATCCGATCAAAACCCAGGTTCTGCATTCCTTTGGTTAAACACACAAACAGCCTGTTCCAGCGTTCAATCCCCGCCACCGTTTCTATCTGTATTAAGTTTGCGTCCAGCATGTAAAGCTCACAGGATCACCACAACAGCGTTTACTAACTAGTAACAATGAGCAGGAGACATGTCAGTTGTTGTAAACTACTGTTTTCTTTTGAGTAATAACAATTAAACAAGTCCTTTCTAACATTTTAAACAACAAATCTAATAAAAGTCTGTATGATTCCTGTTGATATTGTATTAAAATGAGAGGTGTCGTGTGTTTTTTAGGAAATTCTCAGCAAACCAATTTGGCAAACATTAATTTTTTAGAGCCAGCCACAGTGACAGAATCTGATGTTCTGTCTGTATCTCTTCCAGCATGTTCGAATATGACGTACCCAGAATACATTGTAAATCTGTGGTGTTGATGCAACTCAAAACTACCGCAAGATGCCATTAAACGCTAATAAAGATGAGGAATTTTGCTGCTGATCTCTCCAGACTGCAAAAAAGATGGACCATCGTTGCTGCTGGTGCTGAAGTGGGGCGGGGAGCTGACACCTGCTGGCCGAGTTCAGGCAGAGGAGCTGGGCAGAGCCTTCCGCTGCATGTACCCTGGAGGACAAGGTAGCGAAAAGACACACTCCAGATACTATGTGCAGTGACTAACAATCAACTTTCATCATTACATACCTTTTGTTTTTTATTGGTAAACAATTTTAGTTCATGTCTGTTGTCCAGAGTTAAACTTCAGTGTTAGGAGTGTACTATTAGACAATTGTATATTGAAACTATCAGGTTCAGCCGTATAACTTTGGTATGCATGAGTACAGTATTGTTTTATACCAGAACACTTGCAGATTATTTAAAAAAGTGCACAATGCAGCTTTCTTTAACGCAACATGAAAACAAGACTGAGGGGACATCTTTCAATAAACTCTACAAATGGGGAATATTAGGGTCTCTCAGATGGCTGCAGTGGTGAAAGAAAGGTTGACGAAAACAAATCTCCTTAATGTGCATATATATATTTATATAATCTCCATTTCCACCAAATTGACTAATTCGCCTTAAATAACATCGAGCGAAGCGCACACTGTCAGCCGATGTCAAAGTGGTACCCTGTCAATTAAAATTATTTAAACATCGTTTATTCTCCAATATGGCCACAGTATTATTCCACAGTTTTTAAACTTTTCAATTTTTCCTCTTTCAGACTGCTTTATTTTTGTATAATCTGTTATATCTGTCTTTATTCATTTAATCACTAGGACATAATCCAACCTGATCTTGTGTCAGTGTTGTACTTGCTAATTTTTTGTTTTAGATGTTTAGACATTTCAGAAATTAAACAGTGCCCAAACAAAATCAAAACATGTCTTTAAGACATCCCATTAAGACCTGTACATATCTTTGAACCTGAATAAATAAATCATGTTTATTGTGAATAAATGTATTAGTGAAGTTAAGCACAATTTTTGATTAAAATCTACCTCTTCTAATATATTTGTAACTTAATTGTGTTGAAATCTCCAGGTCCTAAAGTTGCTCTTATCAGAATAGAAACATGTTCTCCGCTGTAATTTTTCTTATATTAAGAAATCAAAATCAACTTTGTACAAGTTTGTTTCTGTAAGTATTTCTCCAGAAGTTTCCAAGCAATACGAGAAACACATTGCATTTAAAACATTAAAACATATTACAGTAGTCAGTCTATCAATGTTCCCCAGATATAATTAGTATATCAGTACCTGCTCTTTTTTTGGACAAAAATCTCTACTTGCCAATGCAAACAAGGTTGGTCATCAGTTGTGAGGAACTGGTTTAAACTGCCCCACCAGCTGGTTGTGGACGTGCAGCGGAGGACTCGTAATCATGAAAACCTCATGGAGGCAGAAAGAAATGTTGGGTTTGACATGGTTTTCCTTTGCATGAAGGTTTTACTGTTGATTTTTATCCTTTTTTAAGAAGACTTTAACTGACTTGGCAAACTCATTTCTTTACTCAGAGATCCTTTCCTATTGCTTTATTATAGTGCATTTAGAAGACTACCATGAAAGAAGACTAAAAGTAGATCCATTGTGGCTAACTCTGCCTGTGTTTCTTCCTTTCTTCTCTAAAAACGAAAGAAAAAAGAAGACCACATTTCATCTAAGGCACTGTTGTCATACCTATTTTATTCAACATAACCTTTTGTCAATTAACTCTACTGTTCTCTTCTTACCTGTCGTTGCAATTTGAACACTACTAGCCCGTAGTCGCCGGTCCCTTGGCTGCGAGTCCCCTGTTGACTTTGGTAAGACGAGGGTTTACTGGCTGTCGCAGCTCCGGCACTCCTCTCCCATTAAGCGCGTCTGCCGTCCCTCCGTCCTCTAACATGATCTGATTCTTTCCTTCCTCCACTGTGATTTTTGGTTGATCTCACTTGGCAGCTCCTGTTTGTTTTCTGCTGAGGTTTGCTGTGGATTGTTTGTGCCGTTGATGATGTGCGTGCTATTGAGACCATCCGCCACTCTTTATTTTTCTGTCATTTGTTTTGAGAGCTTGTCAAGGTTGGGAAAACCTGCTATCAACACGTTCTAGATCTTTGTCAAACAAGACAAAACACGACATCTCTGGAGAATATCATTGTGCTACTGAGCTGTACAGAAAAATGCAGGAAGTATCAGTGGGATTCTATTTTTTATTTTTCTGGATACTTCGCAGACATACATTGCTTTACAAAAATACTCATAAACCTTGAACTTTTCTGCATTTTTTGTCATTGCAACCACTAACTTAAAGGATTTTAATTACTATTTACTGTATACCAAGTAGCACATCAATTTGAAGTGAAAGGAAATAATATGTGGTTTTCAGACTTGTATTTTTGCCACAGAGTCACAATTCGATTGAAATGTAGACTTTGACTATTCCATTCTAACACCATCTTAGCTCTGATGTTCAGTTCATGGTTGACGTTCTGCTTAATGGAAGGTGAACCTCAGTCCCAATGTTAAACACTTTCAAGCTTCCAACAGGCTTTTCGTCCAGATCTGGTCTGACCTTATAGCATAACTGCGTCACCAGGTGGTGGGTGGGGATCTGTCTTCACAACAGTATTTGGTTATGTCGGGCTACACGATATTAAGAGAACATGCGATAAGAGATAGCCTTTCAGTTCGAGTTCACGGCAAACGCACTATATACACTTCAGTACCGAAGAGAATCCGGGCCACTAAAAATCATAATACTTTTTATTTATTTATTTATTTTAAGTAATGTAATGTAAAAGTAATGTAGTTTTATTTTACTTATTGAAATTAACACTCTTCAGTAGTGGCACCAAATATATTGCTGACTCAGAGAGCATGATTGCCTGGCGGGTCAAGCTAACGTTAGCTAAAATAGGCTAACATTATTGTGGACTAATTTCAATTCAGTTCAGGGAGTTCTGTGACACGGATAGTGTCCAGTAAACTTAGTCTAAGGGAAAATGAGCGGTAAATTGGGCAGCACTCTTAAGTAAAAATTTGCATTTTTAACCTTATTTGGCCAAAGCATTTCCTTCAGCCGTTTGCTCTGTCCCAAAATGGCTGGAGAAAGATTTTAAAATGGGAGTTGTTTTGGCCTTCATTCAGCAATAGATATGTTCCTCCTGAAGAGCACAATTGTATAGTAAACTGATATTAGCTGTTTTGTCAAAAGTATTTGTACCCATTAGTGTTTTTTTCAGGGTAATGTGCACGGTTTTTGTACACAGGCCAAAATAAATACAATTTTCTTTTTACTTTATTCTCATTTGTTAAATGTATCCTTTTCCTTCCACTTCATAATTATACTGCTTGTGTTAGTCTTCTGCATACTTTTTTTGTTAAAAGTATGTTAAAATTGGTTCAGAGAAGAGTTTTTTTAAAGGCACTCTAATAAAATGACATGAAAAACTGTGTTTGCTATTGAAGGAATCTAAAAAAATTTTTTATCTAACCAGCGCGCGAGTGCGGCTGATCGGAAGGTTGGCTCACCATTTATTCACTTTCATTTCATTTTATATGGAGTTGAAACCTCACAAATATAACATTCAATTTAAACCAGCTTTTTCATAATGACGCTGCTTTTAAACTGAAAGTGATACTCTACCTGCTCAAGTCCTTTAAGCATTTAATATTATCGGGTTAATCTTTGGAATCTTAAGGTGAAATTGACGCATCGACTTCTTTTGAATTCGCTGATTTGAGACTTTTCTTAAAAAATAAAAATCTTACTATAAGTTTTAATCAGGTTAACGAGCATGGTCTACTTTGTGCATCTTCCAGGTGACTTTGCGGGATTTCCCGGCTGCGGCTTGCTTCGGCTGCACAGCACTTACCGTCACGATCTAAAGATTTACGCCTCTGATGAAGGCAGGGTTCAGATGACCGCTGCAGCTTTTGCCAAGGTAATTCTGTGCTCCGGCCCTGAGAAGCGAAGCCTTTTTTATGTAAAGATAGCTGAGCACATGCAAAGCTGGCTATTAATTCATAAAATGAGAAACTTTCTCACAGGATTTTTATACATCAAATATTTAAAATTCCCAGTTGAGAACACAATAGTTTAATGACCATGCATACCCTGGACGCAAACAGTTTTTACTTCTTCAATCTGCACAGATTTAATCAGACATTTCTATAGTGTATTGTTAGCCTGCTTTATCCTCTCCAACGACAAGTGTGATGTGTGTTTAGGAACCATTGATCTACCCAGTCGTACCCAAGTGTGTATCATCAGAACCAAACTTTCCTGTCATGTAGGAAAGAAATGGATAACTATTCAAGCCTGTGCTAGTTGTGAAGTCCAAGACATCCAAGGCAGGCTAACATAATTAAAGACTGGTAAGGGAAGGAAAAAGCCCACTTTACACAGTGGACACCTTTAAACTTGACAAAAATTTACTTGAGCCCACATGGGGAAAAAAAATCAACTCAACACTTCAGTTGTACCAGTTCACGAATAAACATAATTAGATGATGCATGGATTTTCATTTGTCTTTGTCTAGAACCAAATTTTGACATAACTGTTTTCGTTATTAACTATTTTGATTTAATTGCTACTTTTTTCCTTTGTCAAGGGCCTGCTGGCTCTGGAGGGAGAGCTGACGCCGATCCTGGTTCAGATGGTGAAAAGTGGCAACATGAATGGACTCCTGGACAGCGACAGTGACTCTCTGACTGACTGCCAGCAGAAGGTGAAGGCACGGCTACATGAGATCATGCAGAAGGATCAAGAGTTTACGCAAGACGACTATCAGAGGGTATTTCTCCACAATCGCTCAGAAAATACTACCCGGCTATTTGAAGTGTTCCCTTTTAGCTACCAGATTTATCCTTCTGGTCCTCATTCTCCGTCATGTTTTTCTCTGTTTCGATGGCGGTCCAGTTGGCCCCGACCACCAGTCCATCTCTGGTGAACTCAATGAAGGTCATAGAGAATCCCGTCAGAACCTGTGACAAGGTTTATGCGCTCATTCAGAGCCTCACCTCACAGATTCGAAAGAGGCTAGAGGACCCCAAATCTGCAGGTAGGTTAAAAAAAAGAAAGCTTTTAAAAGCTGGATTAGTTTTAATTACATCACCACTGATCTTAAGTCTGTCTGCCAATACCAGTTTCTCTTTAAGTACTTTTAAAAACATTATTAACCCAGTTTCTCTTTTTTTCTGTCATTACTTTTTTTTTTACATTGGATGCAGAGATTACATTTTGCCAGTTGTGTTTGAGATGGAAGTTGGTATAAAGCACATTTTTGATTGCAGGGTACAAATTTCAAGCGGTCTTTAGCTATTTGTATTAGTGATTAGCGCAACTAGCCTTACTGTAGCACTCGTTGGTTGTTCCCAATTAAAACTGATCGTTACCCGAGTACCTGATTTATGTGTGCAACATTTGGACTTATAAACAGCTTTAGTCTTAGAGAGTAATCTAAATGTCATCTAAAAATCTAAATATAGAACGCTGATTCGTTATAAGTTAGGAATTACATGTAGCTACACCTCAAATCTTACTTTTTGTTCAGCAGCATTTGATTTTTCGTGTTTTTTATGTTTTCATTTATTTAATTTTACCTATTTAGGTTTATGATTTAGTTTATCTCTAACTATATATTTTATTTTATTTAGATTTTCTTGAAGGGTAAACTGGTGTTATTCATTACTTTGTGTTTGTAGATTTGACTGAGATGTTCATCCCATGCCAGCAACCCCTATAAAATTGTCCTAGATTGCTTTTGTTTCTGGTATCATATAACCAGTTATTTCAATAATCTATTTAGTTGAATTGCCTTGGATGTTTTTCTCAGTTATATTGCTCCTTTTCAATCATAGATCTCTAAAATGTCCTAAAAACAAATTCTCACTGAAGTTCCTAGAAACTTTGTATTTTATTCTCACCCATAAGATGCAATGTTTGATCTGTAGTAGAAAAATGCACTTTTTCAATATTTCACCGACTAAGGAGTTGGATCTGCAGTATTTCAGCATTTCTTTTTCCATCCGCCAGAAACCGATCTCTAACAATAAGAGTGGTCATCATGCCTGGTTCTTTGTCGTTCAGATTTGCAGCTGTACCACAGTGAGACGCTGGAGCTGATGCTGCAGCGCTGGTCGAAACTGGAGAGGGACTTCCGTTCGAAGAACGGCCGCTACGACATCAGCAAGATCCCGGACATCTACGACTGCATCAAGTATGACTCGCAGCACAATGCCTCTGTCGGCCTGGAGGACACGTTGGAGCTCTTCAGGCTGTCCCGTGCTCTGGCTGACATCGTCATTCCGCAGGTAATCCTCCCCATAGTTAAGATTCATGTCTTTTACTAGTGCTATACCGTCTCTCTTTTTGATGAAAGTCAATCAATATAAAAGGACAGAATATTTTAATGTTTTTAGTTGTTTGTGAACTTCATTGCAGGAGTACGGCATCAGTAGAGCAGAGAAGCTTGACATCGCTCAAGCCTACTGTGTTCCTCTGATGAAGAAAATCTACCTGGACCTGCAGAGGACCCACGAGGACGAGGCTGTCAACAAGCTGCACCCTCTGTGAGAATCAAAACACACAATTCATCACATATCACACTCATTATCTAGTTGTTATAAACCTTCTGTAGTTTATTTTATACTTTGCTTTCAAAAAATATATATATATTCTCAGACTTGGCTTTTTTTTTTTTTTTTTGACAAAACAAACTTCAGATCAAATATTATTTCTTCATGAGGCGAGCATAAAGTCCTACAAAGATCTGAGACTGGAGAGATCTTTTCTTTCTTTTAATTGCAACCAAAATAAATATTAATTAAACTATAATTGTCACAGGCTGCTTGTAACAAATAACTTAAATATCTAATATATACATTTCTCTCAAATTTCTTTTTTTCTTTGGTTTAACACTTTTTAACACTAAATGATATTTCTTCTTTGAAAATTGTGATATTTGTGGGGGGAAAAAACTATTAAAGTCAAACTGAAGACTTGTAAAAAACGCTCTGTGATAGTATTATCTTGTTCTGTGTGAACTGATCATTTCCTTACCCGTCCCTCTAACGTTCAGATATTCCCGCGGAGTGATGTCTCCTGGTCGTCACGTTCGCACACGACTCTACTTTACCAGCGAGAGCCACGTTCACTCCCTGCTCAGCGTGTTCCGCTATGGTGGACTTCTAGATGTGTGTATACGTTTCATGTTTGTATTCTTTTTTCAAATCTTTCTTTTTTTTTCATAATTAGACTTGTCTTTGCTAATTTTAATCGGGGCCTGATGAGTAGTTACCTTCTTTAACTGCCTTAAAGGTAATATAACACATGGCTGACCAAAGGAGATGAGATGTCATTTTCAAATTGTTGCACTTTTTGTTTTATTACTAGATCACTAGATCCAACACAAAGTTGAGCATAAAGATTATGGGTGAAACACATTATACAGGTTTTTCAAAATTGTTTTACAATCAAAAATCCAAAATGGTGTCGTACAGATTTGAGCATTTATCAGAAGAAAAAGTGTGGCACATAACTTTGAAGGACCTGCAGAGATTCAACGCTCTCCTCAAAGAAGTATTAGCAGAGACTCCACAGTTCTCATCTTTAATAGAAATGAAAAATAATGAGTCATTAGTTCTTTGTCCATTAAAAAATCGTTGCTATTTTTTAAGCATCGCATTAGAAAAATTTGATGGAAATGGCTAAAGTTTGACATTTTTCATACTTGCATGAGGTGGTTTTTGGATTTAATGCGATAAAAGGGAGATGTTGACAAATTTACCAAACTTCTACTAATACTTGTTTATTATAGCTATGCGTAATGTCAACATCTGACAAATTTAAGTTGGGTAGCCTGGTTGGTTGGTTTTGTGACCTATATAAATGTATAAAGTAATTCGACTGTGGTCTTCACTGTTCTTAAAAAGAAAAAAAATATGAGACTGAAAAAAATGCTTTTTCTCTGAGATTCATTGTTTTCTGATAAGAAATGGGGTTTAAAATCATGCTTTTGTATGGTACCATATCTATCTTCCACTTCACAATAACATTACAAAAAATCCCTTACACAAATGTGATGTTTCTAGTAGCGATGAAGTGTAAAACATAGAAAGGTGTTTTTTTAAGGAGGTGAAGGACCAGCAGTGGAAACAGGCCATGGACTACCTGAGTGCTGTCACTGAACTCAACTACATGACGCAGATCGTCATCATGCTGTATGAAGACAACAACAAGGTCGGTCTTGTTAAGCTTCGATAGCAGATCTCCAGATTGCTTAAAGGAAATCTAATCTGTTTCTGGTTGTGCCGTCCTGTGAGAAGGACCCCTCCTCAGAGGAACGTTTCCATGTGGAACTCCACTTCAGTCCAGGGGTCAAAGGATGTGAGGATGAGGAAAATGTTCCTCTGGGCTTTGGTTTCCGTCCCGCCTCATCAGAGGTGGGCCAACATTTGTGTTTATGTTAAGCGTAGAAATACACATAAGAAATCTTATATTTTGGTTATATCAACTTATATAACCATTTTTTTAACATGACCCTATGCCAAGTTCAATAACATTTTAATAAAACTTGATTTTTCCGTTTATTTTTTTGACAAATCAGAATGAAGACAAAAAGCCTAATCAGGGAAGCCTAGAGGATCTTTCCCAGGATCGGACAGATGATGCACTTCCTGTCACAGAGCTTCTCAACCTGCAGAGACGGTCCCCGATGATCCGCAACCGCAAGACTGGCTCCATGGAGGTATCGCGGTGCAGCGTTAGAGTCTCAACAGCCGCCGCAATGCCTGGCTGACCATCAGAAAACCACTTCAAACTGTTTTTCTTTTATTACTTTAAACTGAGTCCCTGTTTTATGAGAGGTTTTGTTAATTTCCTGTTCTTCTTGGCTCTCAGGTGCTCTCTGAAACCTCCCCCAACCATTCCAACAAAGGCTGCACATCCTATCGGCTCTTCCAGTCATGTTCGCGCCAGTCTCCCGAGATCAAACCAGCTGGTGGCCTAGGTCAGCTTCTAACTTTTAATGTGTTTCCTGTCAGGTTTATGTTACTCGTGTGGTTGTGTGTGTGTGTTTGTCATCAGGCCACCCTGCCCTCATAGCACATCTATTTTAAGCTGTCATCACCCGTGCTGCTCCTCATTTCTTTGCTTTTTCCCCTTCTCCCTGCCACCATATCACCTTTCAGTCCTTTCCTCTTCACTGTCAGAGAGAGCTGATCTTTTCCCTCTTCTTTCCATCACCACCCCTCCAGTATCTGATGGCTGCATAGCTTTCAGCTCAGCTTAGTTGCAGCCAAACAGGAACAGACTCCAAACTATGCGGGCAAGAGATCAGCTGGGAGTTGTGGCGTTCACGGCCAACAGCAGGATTTCTTTGTCACGAGGCGCCTAGAGACATTCTGATACTCCGTCTGGCAGTGAAGTTACAACAGAGGGAGCATGCTGTGGGTTTATTCTGACACTTGTTTTACACAGGAAGTCAATATCTTGGGATCAAACTAAACCAGCCTAAAATATGGGTTTTTAAGTTTAACATTTGTGTCTATAGTTCCTTCCAAAATAACTATTACATTTCAAGGTTTTTAGGATTTGTGTTGTTGTTTATAATGCAACCACTTCAGTTTATAGTTAGTTTTTCAGGGATATAATATCTTTTTGTTTAGCCCACCATTGCGCAATAAATGAAATTGGTAATATAACAAAATATGACAAATGGCAAGTGACATAAATACTTTTCTAAGGCGCTGAGGCAAATTTTAACTAACTACACATGTTGATGTGAATTAAATGAGTTTGTATCAATCATTTCTGCCACTACAATGAATGACCTTGCTTAAATGCTGTATTCCAAAATTTAACACATATTTTGAAAGAACAAAATTTGTTTTTCAGGAACATTTATAGCCTAACATTGAATGTGAATGAATTGTTTTTCTCTCATCAAGTCAGTCAAGTCAAGGTTTATTTGTCATATACATGGTCATACACAGTACAACTTGCAGTGAAATGCTTTGTTGTTTTTCTCTCATCGGCAGCACCTTCAAATACACCCAGCAGCTTTTTTGTCATTTGAGAAAATGAGATCATAATAAATTATTGTAAAAGGTTTAAAATTCGATAGGGAATCAAATAAATTAGAAGGAAAGATACATAATGAACAAATTGGGATTACTCTATTCTTTAGGTTGGACATTGGAAAACTAATACTGTGTTGAAGCACCTTTTAATTTAGTCGTAAAATTCAGTTTTTGCTGTGCTTTTAGCAAGATAATTGGAAATTTAGAAAAGTCAGAAAAATCCAATATTTTCAGGTTAACTACGGACTAAATTAAGAAAATTAGTCTCAAAGGGCCTCAGCAAAGAGTTTATTAGAAGAAATCTTAACGTATTAGGTTCACAATGTAAGCAATTTCCACATATATAAGTTTATTAATCTACATTTTAATAAATAGATACCCTTTCCTCCTCTCATACAACAATAAAATGGTACTTCTAAAACTTGGGTTTTCCATAAGAGTTCACCAGATGCGTTTTCGTGGGTGTATGCCAACCTCAAATAACACTTCAGGAACTTTTTTTTTTTTTTTTTTCCACTCGGATGTTCCCAGGAGGATTTAACTTCTAACAAGCCGCAAAAATGGTGAAGCTCACAGGCATGAGCCTGCTGTCTAAATGGAGAAAACTATAGAGGGAGGAATGCGACATCAGAGACCCGCAGAGGATTTCTTTCATGTGGGCTTCATTAGGAATTTAAAAGTGCTTCCTGCTCATTTTCATCGGGACGCATCTTAATTGTCTTTTAATGTTCAGGTTTGTACACTCCACTTATTGTTGAACAAACTATTTACAATTTCTATTTCTATTAGGTCTGTTGACGTTATGGAAATTTACGTTAAAAGTTGGTGAGTTTAAAAGTACCTTTAGCCAACAAGTGTGGTGTTAAGAGCTTGACCGTCACACCTCTGAGAGAAACTAGAAACTTCAAATGGACTGTCTGTGAAGGCTTTTATATATCAAGGTCACAAGCAGAGAGAACAGACACACCTGCTTCATTTCTTCACTCTGAATGTTTCTGAACAAAACTTTAGCACATTAACACGCTGCGGAAATTCAAAATTATTCCTACCCCTGCCAGAAAGTTCAATTGATTTTATGCAATTATACCAACTTTAGGTGGTGCATGATTATTTATTAGGTAAAAAAAAAAAAGTAAAGATCCTGTAATAATGTAAATAAACATTTAATAAAAAAAGAAACAATGGTCCTGTGTGGCACATTACGCCATGTCAGATGTGATTAGTGCATAACAAGGGATGTGGTTGTCACAGTTTTTTACATTCTTAATAAAACTCTTTTTTTTTCTTCTGGATAAAGAATAGCTTTGCAAATGTATTTATTGATGGACTTTAGTATAAATATATAAAATGTTCTACTGTTAAAAAGGCATCTTTCTTACTGACAGTCCATTAATCTTAAATGAAAACTGTTTAGTGCCAAATCTACCCGGACAAACAAACATGTCCAAGGTTTTACTCTCGTTATGTTCACAACTCAACAAAACATGGGGTCAGCAACCTGTAGGATCCCAAAAGCCATTTTCTGCCCCTAGTCAAGCGAACTGAAACGTGTGTAGAGCCACACGTTACATTGTGTTTTTAAATGAAGATGACCTAAATATATCTACTACAAAAAATTAGCTTTATTGTGAATAAAAAAATGAAACACAATTTTCAGCCACGTACAGCTCCGGAGACGCAGGTTTCAGACACAAACGCAACAAATAAGGTCTTCAGGCATCAGTAGATTTCCCCCACAGCTGATTCAGAAGCTGGTATATAAAAAGCCTGAATCTGCTGGTTCACTTTGATTTCTCTGACCACGTATTTTCATGTATTACAGATTTTATAAAGATGTTTTGTAAGAGTGTTCATGCTCAACATCTTTTTCCCACTCTAAAGGGGCTTTTAGGGGGGATTTATTGCGATGGTCCTGCTCAGTGAGACAGCGGTTAGCGTTGTTCCCTTGCAGGATAAAACTCATTTGAATCCTCACACTGAATGGAGTCTGCATGTTTTTCTCTTCCATGAGTGGTTTTGCTTCAGGTAATCCAGCTTCTCCTCTGGCTACTACAAACTGCCCTTATGTATGAGTGCGTTAGCGCATGCTGGTTTGTCCCATTTTCCTGTGTTGCACCCCACTTCTAGGCACCAGCAACCACCAGCACTGTCCTGCAAAGGTGGATGGGTTATGGACGAAGTGGTTTGTCATACATTTGTATTAAGCCCTCCAGAGTCAATGCTTAATAGAATATTTGCTGTGTATTTAGTTCCGTCTATAGTGTTATCTATTCTGGTTAGCAGTTAGGTCCATGCTACTGAAAAGATGTGTTTTATGATGGGGGTTGTCTGTAGCTTTTTCTGCCGCTCAAGGTTTAGCAGGTAGGCCAAAAAAAATTGTTTCTGTTCCATCTGACAAAAGCATCTGCCAGAATACCTGGATGTCCATCTCTTGGTAAGGTGTAGATTTACGATAAATTAGGGAAAAGGGCTTCAGCAGATGGAAACTGGACTTCTTCTGTTGTTTCTCTTTGACATTTCTTTGCCTGTATAAACAGCTTTATCAATTGTTATTATAGTTGGAAGTAGGTTTCATAAGTTGTTGTCAGAACAGTCACACTAATAGTGTCGTTAAGTTCACTAACTGACTTAAACGGGAACATCGGGTCCAGACTCAGCTGTTTTTTTACATCTAAAACTGCGTTTAGACAGCAGGACTTGATGCTCAAGTCGGATCTTCTTTTTCTTTGCTTGGACTATTAGTTAAATGCGGCTTCGGTGTAAACAGTTTCCAAGCTCACATCAATGAGGGGAACGTAGACATCACACATCACCACGATGTTTATGGCAGGAACAATGGAGCTGTCGTCGCTGATGAAACTTTTTCATAGTTATTTAGAAACTGGTGCCGACCGTATCGTCAAAATATCCTTACAAGAAAAAGAAATCTAAGAAAAATAGGAAAAACTCAGTGCTGCTTCGTTCAGCGATTGTTCACGTCCAGATTTACCACACCTGGCTTCGTCTGACGCAGGTGTCACGTCAACGACGTAAAAGTCTGATAAGATCCGACATGACTGTTCATGACTGCAGCCGCTTAGAAAACCTAACGACCTTGCTTAGTAACACATCTGGAAATGGCACAGTTGTGAATTTTGGCGGTATAAAAATCGCACACTGGCGTGTAAAAGTTGGTTGTAGCTCACATTTAAGCAAAAAATTGGATTAGGGTCTGATTTGCCTTTTGTGCAAACAGCCCACATGATTGTCCTAATTAGTGTTTTTAATGACTCTATGATTGTGATTGTCATGGAGTCTTTGAGGGCTTGGTACAAATGCATATGCTGGAATTTTTATATTTTTATTTGTTAAAAAAATGCTATCGTATGAAATCGTACCCAAATCACATGAAATTTGTTCTTCAGCGATAGTTAATGGTTTTGCAAGACAGTGTATAGGATATTCAAAAACTTGCCAAAGTGCAACGCTTTGTTTGGAACAGTAACTGCACGGTGTGATAGTAAAATTAATCATCAGTCGTACTTCCACTCCCACCCATCCCTCGTCCCTTTCACTCCCCTGACTCGTCCCCACACAGGCTCGCTCTGCTCTGGCCTCTTCAGTGCCTCAGCCCTCGGGGTGTCCTCTAGTGCCCCCAACTTGCGGGATTACGTCCGCACCCACCACCACCACCACCGAAAACCACCTCTGTCCCCCGGCAGTCTGCCGTGCAAGATTGGCATGTTTGGTATGTTCACAGCGGTGTCTCTACTCCTCCTGGGGAAGGTGTTCATATCTTCTTTAACAAGCTTTTTTTTCTTCAATTCTATTTGCTTCTGCTTTTGTCTTCAAAGGCTTTCTTTTTTTTATTCCTATTTTTCCAGTATGGCAATTTCAAAATGTTCCATCTCTATTCTAAAGTTCTGAATTTAGCCCAGAATGGTGACACCAGTTTGACAGCCGAGTAATTCGCTGTGTGGTAAATGTTGAGGATGCAGGTGCGACGCTTTTGCACTAATCGTTGTGATCTGCTTGGGAAGAAAAGGCTCCTCCGTCTGTGCATGCCGTGGTGCTGTGTGATGCCTCCTTTTCAGGAATGTTATAATCCGTACTAAAGTTGCTTTGGTTACATTCCTCTTTGCTGTTCACATTTCATCTTAATCCTCACTATAAGTAAAGTAAAATAATCCCAATATGATTTTGATCTCTTTCCTCACGCTGCTACTGGTAAAAGCAGCAACCTTTTGTTCACACTCACCAAAGTTTCTTAATGATCCTTAATGACGCACAAAATAATCACACCATAGCTGATAAATTATGCAAGTTTCTTTTTGAGGTTTCTCCCAGAGCTTTGATAGAGGATAAACTACCTTGGGTTGGGTTGTTCACACATTGAACTCAATTTATTCTTGCTAAAGTATTTGTAGAAAAAGTTTGCATAAATGATATTTGTACATCCATACTTCAGACTATGGAAGTTATTGATAAAACTAAATTTGATCATCTTGGCAATGTATCGTTAAATGGTACATAATTAACTTAAATTTTGATAGAGGTGAGGTCATTTTTTCTATTATTTTACTTAAGACGTTTT
The DNA here is from genome assembly GCA_032876305.1 of Orestias chungarensis. Classification (NCBI taxonomy): domain Eukaryota; kingdom Metazoa; phylum Chordata; class Actinopteri; order Cyprinodontiformes; family Cyprinodontidae; genus Orestias; species Orestias chungarensis. The sequence continues at coordinate 701,213 of JAVLVB010000169.1, read as the reverse complement.
GGGTCAGTTTTTATCTCACTTAAATCATAGATTTCCATTAGAACAAGGGAAGCGTGTTCTGAATAAGTCGTGTGTAAAAAGGAAGAGCCGTACTTGGCCAGGAATGTGCTTTAATGTAACAGAAGAGGTAATATAACCCAGACCTGAGGACCACCTTCAGTAAACTTGGTAAGTGTTTCTCAGAGAGGCAGAGGTAAATGACTTGTTGATGAAGGCGATTTTTATAATTTTTTAAGAATTTGTTTCAATTTTTTTATATATACATTTTCTTTTTTTTTATTGGAAAAAGCCAAGTTGTTTTCAGTGTAGTCTATTAATTAAACAAAAAAACTTTCTCATTCAACCGGCACTGTTCACTTTAATATCACACTTTAAAATGTCACTTTAAAATGTCACTTTAATATCTCACTTATTAACCATCCATGCTGCTACAGCAAATTTTGCACTCCGAATTCTCATTGCTGCTATATCCGAAGTCCCATATTGTAGATTCTGTGTAGTCAAAATCCTGTTTCTCTTATCTTTCTTTATATTTTATTATTTTATTCTTATTTTGTAGCTATTTAAAATTGCTATCAGGGTGTAAACTGGACCGTGGGATTAGAATTTCGTCCCACCTCATGTACCACATGTGATGTGATGACAATACAATTCCCTGATTCCCTAATGTGTTTAAAGCATAATAAAATGTTTTGAGTATACGGTTTTGCGTGTAGTTCCCTACAGATGTCGCAACCTTGGAATAAAATGTCTTCTCCCAAAAACTAAAGCAGTTTCATTTTGAGGAAGGCAAATTTAAATAGTTCTAATTTTGTGTGGGAAAATCATAAAATTTTTAAAAACTGCCCAAAATCTGTCAAATTGTCAAGTTTTTTTCCTTTTCCTTTTCCTATTTATTTATTTTTATTTACCTAAAGTTGGATTGATCCCAACCTTCCCTTCAGCACCCACGTGTCTTTTGCTCTATTGTAACTGGTATATGTTATGCCTACCAGGGGGAATATTCCCTCCTATAGCTGTTAGATGTAAAAGAAATGTGCTCTTTTTGTTTCTTGACTTCGCCTTCATTTATGCTACAATATCGATGAGATCAAATTTACAGCCTCTTATTTTACTTCATTTCCTCATCGATCCAGCATGTGCTCTCATTTTTCTCAGAGTGATTGGCTAAAATCTGTTTGGGAAAGAAGCCAACTTTGCCCTGTTTCTGTGTTTCCTATCCTGTTTTTTTGTTTTTATTTCTTTAAAGTCCACACAGGCCGACAGGCTGACACAGATACCAGCAGTTCCAGTAATCCCAGTTACCTCTCTTATCTCCTCAGAACTGCTCTCTATGCCGGCAGTAAAGAGATTTTCTGTGTCGTTTGCCAGGCATCCGACCAATGGTATGTCTGCTTTTATTCAAGTATATTTCGACAATCCTCTAGTTCATCTTGCATGACCCTTTTGTGGGGGGAAAAACACCTTTCGGGTTGTGGAGATTTGACTCCGTCAATGACATCAAATGAAAGTTTTTCCATCCGAGTCTCTGTTTCACTGCACAGCCTCGGTGTTTGATGAGTCTTGTGTTGTTTTCAGCCTGCACCTGCTAACACCACCTGCTCTGCCTGTACAAGGTTAATTTACCTCCCTGATTCTACCATTTCCTCACAAATTGTTCTTTTTCTGGAATATATCTTTCTTAGATATATTTCCATATATAGATCATTTGTGTGCACATCAAAACTTGTACTCACCCAAACTTTTTCGTTCCTTTAAAGTCATATGTAATTTTCAAAGGGTGCTGTTTCCCATTTATTGACACACATATATTTTGGCCTAAAGGAGATTTCTCGTGTGTGTCTGCTACAATGAACCACAGGTCTGAATAGGGCATGTATATTGGAACCAACACTGCATTCTGGTGCACCAGGGCAACGTACGTTTTTTAACCTAATATTTTTATTTTCCATATTGAAGAACCCACAGATTATCACTGGTCTAAATTTTAATACTGTAAGTGGTTATTAGCAAAGTTGATCATAAAGCAGATTATTGTCTCAGTTTCATTTTAGTTTTAAAGTGTCCTGTATGTTAAGGTGAACATAGCTAGTGCAGCTACGTTGGTAAACTTAATACAACACAAAACTAACTTACAAGTAATTTTTGGCCAAGATATAGGAACATTTTTTGATACTGTGATACTTGAATATTAATAAAAACTGTTGGCTCAATTTGCAGATTTTTTTCCAGCAAATTTTTTTTCTAAAAATTTAGAAAACAAGGGAAAAATATCTATGGAACTAGTACTTTTTGTCTATACTGACTTATTTCAAGTTTCTATATCCTTCCTCAAAAACTTACTTACAAGTTAGTTTTGTCTTATTTTAAGCATAATACCATATTTTCAATGGAAACCTTGTAAAACTTTGTCTTTGAAATGTATGAAAATGATGTTTAGACCTACCTTGATGCCATTAAATCAATGAAGCGGTAATTGACTGATGATACTTCCAATTACCTTTTTAGCAGCTAAACATATCCTGGTTGCTGAAAACCCTTAACTGGTGTGTTCTAGTTTTGTCTGGATGGATTTTCACTGGGTTCCACAGTCCAGTGAAGTGACTGATTTATTATTCCTTGTTGCAGTGCAGTTTGGTTTAAGTTTTCCATCTTTGTATGTAAACCTAAAAGTTACAAAAAATGGGCTCATCTGACCAGATTCTTTTTTAAATACTTTTGCAGGATTCCTTAAGTGGCTTGTGGCAAATGGGACTTTTTGTTTGTTTTTTCCAGTGATTTTAACAGCTTTTTCAGAGTAACATTGTTTCTCTGATTATTTCTGCTAGTTCATTCTGTGAGTTTAGATTGGCAGGTATGCACTTTGCCATAGATCCGCAATTGTGTGCAACAGATTTTCTTTCGGTAGCTTACCATCACCAGTGTGTGAATGTGTGTGAATGAGTAAAAAAATGTAGTGTAAAGGGCTTTGGGGGTCAAGTCAAGAAAATACAAAATTCCATTTAGTTACGGATAAAGGCTATCCCAACAACCTCCCCCTAAACAAGACCTGATTACGCTGAGTCATGAAAATCTTTAAATGGAGTTTGTTGGACAAAATGCAGCACTTGTTGCACCTTTTCAAGAAACAAAAAAAGAAATATGTCTAAACAAAGTATTTCTTTTGGATTTACAACTCCATTTAACTAGTGATTCTGTATCTACAAATGGAACACCAGTAAAGCTTCCAAGGAGCTGTTGACTTATAACAATTGCTTTAAAAGCCATCAAAAACTCATCTAGCAGGATGAACCAAAATCCATTACCAAAGTCTAAAGCTTTGCAGACTTCTTTTGGTTTAGTTAGGCTCAGTGTATGTTAGAGATTTTGGATAAGTACCATCCATTAAAGAGTTTTGAGGTAAAAACCCTTACTAAGTAAAAATGGTTGTGGTAGCATTATGACCACAGGCTGCTTTGCTGCTTCTGAACCTGGAGAACTTGCAGTATGATGTCATGATCCTTAAGCGTGAGAATGTTGTAAAGCCCACTAGAAGGTCCACCTCTGAATGGCGCCAAAATGAAGGTTTTGCACTGCCGCTACAGGAATGTAAAACATTATTGTCTTCTGGAAGTGGTTGCAGTCAGGAGGTCCGTTACTTGTTGACCTTTGGCCAGGTTGGTTTGGGGAGCTATTTTTTCTCCAAATAAGTTAAATGGTTATTTAATGAATGTGCTCATTCAGGAGTTCATGTCAGTCAACATATCAAAGACTTTTATTAATGAACATGAGGGACTGAAACTAACTGGTGTATCAAGCTTTCCTATTTCAAAATGCGCCGCTTAAGCTTCCATCACTCCTCTGGTCCATCCTAGTGCTCCACTGTGCTGCCATCTTCCTCCTCTCTCTGTCCTCTGCCTCTCATCCTTCAGAGCCCTCAGATGAACTCCCTGAGCTGGCGCTGCAAGGGTTTGACCCTGTTGCCCTGGATAGGTCCTTCTCCTATCACCTGCACCACTGCCCCTACCACCTCCGCCTCCTCAGGACTCAGCTGATGTGCGGTCAGGAGGTCTCAGAGTGTCTCCACGGTCAGCCCCTGTAGCCTGCGTGCACGTTTTTCCATCTGTTGCCTTTAAACTGGTACAGGCCAAAGATGGATGCTGCTGATGCCCTCTGAGCTTTGCATCAGCAGTAGTTTCCTGTCTGCTATTCATGCCTGTGTCTTCCGTCTGGTTTTTATACCACTGGGCCTGCATGACGCTCCATTTTATGTCCAAAACATTAAAATGCTTGCATTTAAACAGAAGGAGGCATTGTCTTCCTCTGTTTATATAGAAGACAAACTGCACATTACACATAAAAATCTAATTTAGAGAGGAAATTGAAGAATAATTAAATATAAACGACAAAGCAAATCTAGACAGATTAGCTGAATTACATTCTCGCATGATTATAGTTTAATGTAAAAATCTCATAGTTAATGGTTTTTCAAAAAAAGAAAATAAAACCTTGGTGCATTTTTTTGCTATTCTCACGAAAGCAAAAATAAGAACATAATAATTATAAAGTTATGATAATATGTTTTATGTTCTTGCTTTATATTCCGACTAAAAAAAACTCCAGAATTACCTCCTGCTAACAGTGATAATTGTAAGTTAGTTACCATAATGTGGAAGATGGAAAATATTTTCAGCTATAAAAAAAAACAAAGTTATGGTTTAAAAATAGGAGCATAAAGAAAACACTTGATTATGTTTCCTAGTATTAATATAATAACATGATACCACAGAGAGACTGTAGCTATTTTTCCATTCAGTTGTCAAACATTTTTTAAGCAGTGCAAACTAAGCGTGTTTCCACCTTCTGGTTTGGAACGAATTAAACAGGCTGGCAAAATATAATTTCATCAAATAAAAACGTTTTTTGCAACTTTGAGAAAGTTATTTAAAAGTAGTCCTGTTCTATCAACCTTTTTTAATGCACAATGCAGATGAAAAAAGACTTGATGGGAACACGGCTCTTTGACTACCTCCAGACAGTACTGATTATTAGTACTTTATTTCATAAATTCTTTAGTGAAAATCTGTTGTTAATTCCTGTCAGGAAGAGATTAACCACTCAAGAGGAGACATTTTTTGCATTCAGACAAGCTTTTACCAACAATTTCAGCAACACAAAAGGAACGCTGAAAAAGAATGTAAGCTACGTAAATGTAATGTAATGTAAATGTAATAATCTTTAATCTTTTTGAATCCTGTCCTTCCTTACATGCCCCCTTTTTGAGAAAGTAGCAACGGCAATACATTATTATTATTTTTTTTTTTGGAGACCTTTGTCTGGCATTAATGGCACCTTTAAAGAGGAAGATCACGACTCTGCCTCAGTTGCCCATGCCGATCCCTCACGATTCACTAGGACTTCCTGTCCAGGTGGCAGATAAGAGTGTCGTCATCAAGGCTTCCCATTTATGCAGCTGGTGTCAGATTATGTCAGACTGTCACTCTTTGTAGAAATTTTTCTTCCAAAGTGACTCAGCATGCAGGTTTACTTTGACCGAACGGGCAGGGCGACTTCACAGTATATAAAAACTATTGTTTATTTATTAATGTTATTTAAATGGGTTAAAGGATTTAAACATTTAAGATTTTTGTGTTTAAACAACTGGACTATTCCCCCTAAATGGAAAAACTATAATAGCAGGAATTTTTAACTCTAGTTGGGAGTAGTGATAAATATAAAGTCTCTGTTGGGAGGAAGGATCTGTGGGAATCTTTTTTGTGCGCTTAACATTTATCAGTCACTGATTCAGCTCTGTAATTTTTTTTTACAGATTAGTAATAATACTTGTTTATATTAACCTAAGAAGAGCCTTGTTGAAACCACTGGTCAGGCATATGTTTAGTATTTGCTTCAATAAATTGGTTATACTAATATTTAATGTAAATGTATTTGTGTTACTCCGTTAAACAGCTACAAGCAAGAGGCAACAGAATCATTTTGTTTTGATCAGATAATCCAAAAGAGTTAGGTGGGTCAAATGGATGTCATACCCAAAATGAAGGAAAATAGTAGACAATTATGTTTATTTACATTTGTTTGTGGGAAATGAATTGTTAGCATCACCTGTCAGATTTACCCAAAGCCATTTGGAGATGGTGCCAATATCAACAATTGTGATGCCTGACAGAAAGCTGTTAATTTAACCAGCTTTAATTATCCTGAACACAAAGACCCTGTTTTCTACTAAAGCTTTTAAAGGTTGGTGGTGCTATACCGCCTGGATGGGGTACATTGTGTTTACAGCGTTGTGATGTTTCAGTTATTATAGCTAGTTGGGTATTTTGTTCTTTGAGGTTGCGAGGTAGTTTCAGCTGATCTACACATTTAAAGGTGAGTATCAAGAGAAGCTTCCTGGTGTCGGGAATAGTTTCAGTGATCTTAGTCTGGCAGACAACGTTCACACAGCAGGTCTTTATGCTTAATTGCATTTTCTGTTTATTTTTCTGAAATCAGTTTTACATTTTTTATTTTTCCGCACTTCTGTGTGAACGTCCCCTCCTTGCAAATTGAAGATGTCACACGTCGTAAACAGAGACGTAATGTTTCCAGAAGTGACAATTATTGCTGGCGTGTCTGGCTCAACTGTTAAAGTTGCCAAGCAATAGGAGGCAAACGTATCATATCGAGAACCATGACAAGGTGAATGACGCTAAGAAATTAAGACAGCAAAACTCGACACGGCTTGCTTCAACCAATGTTTTCGTTCTGATTTGGCACATCTAACCTCTTCTGAAGCGGGTCATACATAAACACGTAAATATAATAATCTTTAATCTATTACACACACATATATATGTATGTATATGTATATATGTGTATATATATATATATATATATATATATATATATATATATATATATATATATATATATATATATATATATATATATATATATATATATATATATATATATATATATATATATATATATATATATATATATATATATATATATATATATATATATATATATATATATATATATATATATATATATATATAT
>JAVLVB010000169.1:658668-687820 GCA_032876305.1 Orestias chungarensis | reverse complement strand
ACACAAGCCATTGTTTCTGCCTGCTGATTCCAGAGGAGTGAATGCTGCAAGTCAATGACTCGATGCAATCTGCTGGGGTTCCTTAGATTGGAAACTTTTTCAAATTGATTTGTTAGAATGTATCCTTGATTTTAATTGATTTTTTGTAAAGTGCCTTGAGACGACACCTGTTGTAAATTGGCGCTATATAAATAAACTAAAAGAAAAAAAAAAGAGACCGAGACAGCCAAGTCACCGGAAGCCAAAAAAAACCTGATGTCATTCTGTCTGGGAGATGAGACACAAACATGAGTCAGCTCATTCAGCCTGAGTTTCGCACCAACGATTAGCGCCACAGCTTCTTTCATTTACTCCCTTGACAAGATGACAGCTGTTTTCAAGCAGGTAGTCTTGTAAAGCCTAATCAAAGAGCACTCATTTCTCACTAGCGTGAAAAACTTGAATGTCAAGGCAGAATTGATCTTAAGAGGCTTATCCAAAAATTGATTTGAGAAACCACCTAGGACAGGTGTCCCAGGGTGGATGAACGAACACTGGTCACTAATAAAAACAATTACCTTTCACACATGTACAGTTCATATTAGTGAAGCTGGAAAATATTTATTGCTAGGGTGTTGCTTAAAGCTTTTTCATTTGGCAGATTGGCCTAGTCAAAGCTAGGATCTGAAGGTCTAGTACTACCTAGTAAAAAATGCTTTAGGTTTCCATCCAGTCTGACTGAGCATGAGAACTGTTCACCTGTTTCATTTTCACAGAAAACCTCAGTGGAATAGATGACCTTATTTTACGTGACAAGACAGTATATGTTAGCTGTCAATGGAACAAAAAAACTTTAAAAAGTTTATTGCAGGATTATTATTCACAGATTACTTAAAAGCTTTCATTTGTTTTGATATAAAAAAACAGCTAACTCAGCAAAGCAATTAAGATCTTAAGTTCCCAAGATTCAGTCTCCTCCTGTTGGATATTAAAGGGAAGTATTCTGTTTTTCTACCTTACTTATCACTAAACTATATTTATTTTTTGTTCATTAAAACCCCTCTCAGTCTTTTCTATCATTATGTGAAAAAAACATTTTCTATTTTTATTCTTACGTCTCGACTTTCATCTAACCTGGTTAGTTAAAAAAGGGATGAAGTTTTTAGTGAAACAAGTACATTTTAGATTAGAGTAGAGTAGAGTAGAGAATTATTTCTATTCGTTAAGAATGAGTTGCACAAAACTAGTAAAAACGGTAATCCTGGTCTCAGTAGAATGGCAGCAAGAGAAAGTAAGTAATGTAAAATTAAGAAAACAAATCTTTACAAGGATTTTAGTTAAAAGATTTCTCTCCGTGTTTCATTCTTGTAAGTGTATCCCTCATCTCATCCTTTCTTCCTACCCTTTCAACAGTTTATTTTGTAAGAAATGTAATAACTTTCTTCCCTTTTCCCTTTCCCTTATTTCCATTCCTCTTTGTTCCTGTCTTTTCTTCCTTTTCCCTTCCTACCTTGTTTTCATATATATATTTGTTTGTGTCTCTCCTGCAGTCCCCTTATATATTCTTTGTGTAAAGATCTGGTCGGTAGTACCAATGGGGAAATTTTGCTTAGTGAGTGAAAACTAACTAACCAAGTTATTTACAGCTACATACAAACAAAGAATTTTGAAATAAACAGAAAGCAGTCTCTCAGAAAGTTTTGCAGCGAGAGCCGTAATGCTTCACCTCTGAAAGTTGGGATTCACATAGGCATGGTAATAACTCCTTAAACAACATCCAGTCTGGTTAACAGTAGAAATGCAACAGGTAGATGGTTCTGATCAGTAATGTTTTAGAAACTGTATTTTTAACTTTGGCTATTTCTATCACTGTCTTTGTTCCTTTGTGGACTCTTCATGCCTCTAAAGCTTTAGCTGTCCCATTTTTAAAGGCATTCTATCTAGAACAAACCATACACACTTGTTACTCATTAGTTTGTATTGGACGCAGAATGGAGACTGTAACCGTCTGATTTTGTCTAAAGTCAATCAACGTCTTTTGTCTTTGACATATTTCAGGGAAGATTTTTCACACTAATTTGAAACTCGTCCATTTCCCTCTGCCCTTTTGTAAATCATTGACAGACCCATTGAGAAGTTCCTTGACATATTTTTCTCTTGTTTATGTTTGCAAGCATTCATATCTGTCTTTACCTGAATAATAAGATGAAAATTTGACCCCACAGATGTGAAAGGACTTATCGGCAAAGCTACCACGAACCCATTCACCCCTGAACAACAAATTTCTGTTCAAGAAATATCAGAAGACTGGTTGCCCAATGAGTCTATGAACTGGTAAGACAGCAGCGACTCCTGACAAACCTTGTTGTAAGATATGTTATGGGAATACCAACCCCTGCTGGTACCACTGGTATGGGCTGGTATTCTTAAAGGTTAGCTAGTTGAACCATTTCAGGTTGAAGAGTAACCCAAATACAACTACTCAACCAGCTGTCTGAAGGTTTGGGTCCTTCTAAAACAGAAGATTTACATTTAAGGTATGTGGTCCATAAAACCATGTCTGGGAGGTTTTGGTTGGTGTTGCACAAACCAGATCAAAAGATGCAGGAACTGGCAGCCTCTCTGGCTTTGGTCTCATTTTCTTGTATCTATACATTTAGAGTGACTTATGTATGATTCTGACTTTATTAAAGAATGATCAAGATGGCCACAAAACCTCTTCAAATTGATATTTAAGTGAAACCTTGGTACTAACTGATGGCGCTGTTAAATAAACACAGTGCTGCCATAGATTGAATTGAACAGTTTCCAAAATTTAGGACTGTGGTCATTTTGCTCAATACTAGCCGTTACTAGGACCAAAACAGTACAACAGTTACCTTTACTTGAATTAGTTTATACAGATCCGTGTCTAAACGTTCAGTCTTGGTTCTAGTGATCTTAGTATGGTGGGAAGAGAGTGGGCCTAAAGTAACGAGATGAACATCCTTGTCGTGAGGCTACAGAAGTGGGTTCTCTTTTTCACATTCAATGTACCATGTAGTTAGGTATTTATGACCTTACCTTAAATGTATAAAATGACCTATAAACATTGAACAAAAAGGAGACTGATCAGATTTGAATGTATTTTAATTGATGATCACCAGGCTGTTTCCCTTTTACAATGGATCTGCAGTATTTCTAATTTTACCAGTTAGATCTAAAGAGACAGAGAGATAGTTTATATTGCACAGAGGAAGAAAAAACAGAATCAAGATCAACACAATGCAAAAAAAAAGAGAGAGAATCAAACAGAACTACCAATACAGCGTCTTCTTACAACAAGTTATAGGGCAAACAATAAAAGCACAGCCCAAGGTTATATTACTGTAGTTCATGTCAGTACCAGTTAGGACAATAAGCATTTTTCAAATATACCTCTTTAAAATAGCGTATCCTTTTTTGTTATTATTATTATCTTGTTAAACAGTTACATTCAGGATTATAACTAAATAAATCACATGCAGAGAGATTAGATGGACAGATGACACCAGATGCGGATTCTGAATGATATCTTTACTTCTAACGCAGCTATGGACATGGATATTGAAAGATGCTCTTTGTTAATCCTTTCTGTAGCTAGACAGTATTTTTTCTTTGAGTTTAAATGAGGTTGGTGTAGAAGTTGGTTTCACAAGGCAGGGTAGTTTGTCATTTGTCCAGTTTGTTCAATCAGAGCGATATGTAAAGATCCAGGTTCAGTAGGTAATAGTCCATGTAGAGTTTTTCCGTCTGTATAGGTTTTGAGTCTGCATGTGTTTCAAGTCATATTCAGGAAAAAGTTGCAGCTGCAGTCGTTATTGATTTATTATTTATCCTCTATTTTTAACAGGTTTGCAGTGGAATCTATTTGTCCTTTTGTGCCTATGAGGAAAAAGAAATACGTTGTTTTTCTGAATCAGAAAAAATTTATCTTCCACCTATTTATATCTTAATTGGTAAAAAAAAGAAAATTGGTTTTAACCAATATTTGTCATTTTTCTTTGTAATCCAGCAGCATTCTTGTGGTTGTAGCAACTCTACATTCAGAGAATTAGATTTCCTGTACAGCGCATATCATCTTCTGCAAAGGTGCACAGGTCATTAATGAGCATTTCACAGCATTCTCCTACAGCCTGGAGTAACCCAAGGCTGAGTATTTGGAATTCGCCAACTTAAAATACAAAACTATCACGATCATTGCAATTCAAACCATTCATAAAATCTAATGCACACATTAAAAAAAGCAGCTTTCAATTTTAAACTCATCACATTAAAAAAAAATCGATGAGATTTAGGTATTGTTTTTAAATCTTTACTATTCCCTCCAATAAGCAAGCGCCATCCAAACAAAGATAGTTTATTTGTGCGTTCACAGCTATTTATTTATGGGTTTTTTTCTCTCAAATAAGACCAAATTTACTAGCAGTGGGATAAAATCAGCTGTGTCTTCTGCTGAGGCAAAACAGAAGCAGGGAAAAAATACATTCTTATGCAATAGCTATTGTTGATTTCAAACTAGGGAACAGTAGATAAAGCAAAGAAGTTTGGAAAATGAGGTGTACAATAGTGTTATGAGTCAGTTTTACAACCAAAGAAATTGGCACTGACACCAAGTTTATTTTCTCAAGTAATAGTTCCTAATGGCAGCAGTGTTTTTTGATTAGATCGATATGGCTCTCCACCAAGAGTAGTGTGGCCTGGGGGTGAATAAAACGGTCAACTAACAAGTTATCAGCCAGTTGCTTTCCAAAAATAGTTTTGTGCTTATTTGCTCATTGGGACAAAATAGACTGATGTAAAATGCCAGAAAATATGCTTGTACACACCAACCACATTTGGTGTTGGTACACATTTTAGCACTGAAATAGAAAGTTAGTTGACTGCGTTTTAACATAACATTTTCTAAAATCATACATAGACTGATCGAACGTATTGAAGAATATAATTTAAGGAAACTATTCTGAAGACAAATGGGTTTCTTTTATGTTTGGTTTTTTTGCATCACAATTCCTTTTAAATGAATGTGAAACGCACGATACATATATTCAGTAGATATAAAAATGTATTTGTGAAGCGGTGAGATTGGGGCAGAAGGGTGAGATTAATGTAAGAAACACAACTGGCTTCTGGAGATCAAATGTCAGGCTAAAAGCTACATTTTAAAGAAATCTTTAACAAATTATTGACAAAATGATAAAATCTGAAGAGCGGAAGGCAAAAGAATGGCCTCTTTTCATCCCCCCAAAACTTGCATATTAGTTAAAATTACACTATTCTAAGACGTCTAAATGTGAAAAAGCAGGAAAATCTGCATTGCTCTAACAAAAATTCAAAAGCCTGTAAAGAAGGAAAATCCTTTAGCATTATTAGCAATTTCCATCCTATGCTGTCACACACAATCTAAGTCCCAACCACATTCCTACTTTTCAACAATGTCTGGTACAGCCACAAAAAAATCATTCATGCTCAGGCTTTATATAATTTCCTTGAAATCACAACTTGGTGTTATTAGGAGGATTTGAACGCATCAAGATTTCATTTTGTGAGGTTATGGTAGGGGAACATCTCATTCTTGCATATGTCACTTCAAGAAACAAATTCTCTCCTGCAAAACTGACAATCTGTACCTCAACGACAAACAAAATGTAATTCATATTGTCTTCAGTCGTTTACGAAAAGTGCATTTGTATTTTGGTTTGGCATTCCTTTTGAAGACTTGGTTTACGACCTGATCTTTCAGGGTGTAAAACGAAATCGTAAGTTGGAAAATGCAGCTCTAATATTTTATAAAGCTTGTGCAATCAACTCTGTGTAGTATTTTCAAACTACGGCTTGTGTGTGATTTGAATAATTACTTATTTATGAGTTACGTAGGTTTGTTTTTTCCCCCGCTCTCTGGAATCCCCACCTAAAGGCACATAGAGTAAGAGCAGCCTTAGCATACTAAGCACGCTTCAAAACTCTTTTTTCTTTAGAGTAAAATAAGTCCAATCAAAGAAATAATCCAGTTTCCAGCCCCAAAGTGTTCCCCGTGAAGGACCGCACTTAAGAGCTTTGCTACATTTGTCACATATCCCTGCTTCCTTTTTCAATAGTTTGGTCTTGTATTGACAAAGATGGCCTAATGTGGCTGAACATATGGAGACTAGAAGATTTGACCTTCTTCTGTAAGCATTTTGTTTGCAGTTTGATGCATTACCCCAAGAGTTTTCTCAAAATATTGTCTGTGCTGATAAACAATAGTTCTGAATGTACAGTGAAATACGAGGCTTAAAGAAACATCATCAGCAAAGAAAGAAATGATGTCAACGCTTTCCTTTGCCTGCCGCCTACGACATTCAGTTGAGCACAGAGCCAAAGATTACAGTAATCTATTAACCCTTGAGGGCTGACTAAAGAGAGTATAAACCCTACGCAGCTCATTGAAACCATCTGAGCTACGAACACAAGCATCATGCAGCAGCTAAGCTGTGAAAGCCGAGTGAAAAAAAACAGACGACAAAGGGGGCAGCCCCTAGAAGTTCACCAAAAAGGACGGGTAGGAGCAGTTTTAGTCACAAAACATCTATTAAGGTCGTTACCAAGATCATACAAATGCTACTGAGCTGAACTGGATTGGAAAAGTGTTTTGTTATGTATGGTAGGATAAGATGGTTTAAAATGGAAAAAATGTGACTAGTGGCTTTGCAGGCAGATGAGAAAGCAGGTCACTGCTTAACCATTTTGGAATTTTTAAGTTTAAATGGTGTTTTTATTCAGAGCAGATTTCCAATCAGTTCTTGTAAGTGTTTGAGTCGAATGCTCTTAATTGGGACTGACTTTCCAGCGAGCTTAAAAGCAAAGTAAGACCCAACAAATTGCAAAGCGCAGCATTATTCGTGTGCTAACCTCACAATTACAAATAACAGGCCTACAGATTTCACCTATGAATAGCGGCAGTGACTTATTTTTACACTGAGAAGCTTTGAAGGACCGTATAGCACTGCTTGCTCTGGCTCTAGATCTGGATGATCAGAGGGACGTGTAATAAATCCGGTGGCAATGATGGTGGGAAGGAAGTGAGGCTGCGCTGATGAGGCTCAGAACTCAATCTTGCAGGCAGGGAATGACTCGTCCTGCATGACGACGGTACTGCTGGAGGCCAGAACCATGATGTTTAAGTCCTGTTGTCTCTCGTGGGTCTGCTGGTACCAGTCCCTGGTCACCTCTGTGTCATGAGTCGGTATCACTGTCACCTGTGAAAGCACAACTGAATTTTTAGGGTTTGAAAAAAGTTGTACAACCTAATTTTCTTTACCACCATCAATAGAGGTGGTAAAGACATGGTCTTCGTCAGAACCAGATAATGTTACAATAAGGGGACGTCTGCATGCTGGCTATTGCTGACTCATGGCTTACTCCACCAATCCTTTAAATGTTTTATTCAGTTTTGTTTGCCTTTATTCCTTTATTTGGATAAAACCATACAACTAAATTGTATGCATTTCCTTGCCCTGTTCTATGATTAAGGCTGAACTTGTTAAACATTGAATTTTCTTTTTTATAGTCTGTCCCAATGCATTATTTAAAAGTAATGTCAGATGGTTTGAATCCAAACTTTGAGACCTTTTGGAACTTTCAGTGAGTCAATAATACTACTGGACATTTGTTTGCTGTTCCCATTTGAATTCATTAGATGTTACTTTTATGTTTATTGTTTGTTCCGTCTATTTACCTATTTATCTATAAAAATTAAATATTTAGCCAAAAGGTAATTTTTACCCATCTAAAATGTTTCAATGCATTCCATGGCCACAGGTATCAATGGCTTGTCAATACAACAGCAGTTGCACAATACACACATTGAGGTTTGTGAGTGTGAAAAGGATCAATGGGTTTAAATACTGCAGTTTATATTTGTTTTCTGGATGAACAGGATGAAAAGTTGCAGGTACCTGTAAATTAGAGCCCCACTGAGCTTTACCCTCCAGCAGAGCTTCCAGAACACCACGACTAGGCTCTCCACTTCCAGGGTCATTCCCGCTCACCACGTAGTAGGAAGCACGCACCCTCTTAAAGAACTCCTGATCCACGTTCTTGGCACTGCAGTGGTTGGGAAGATAGGCCAGGTCTACATATACAGGTGGACCTGGGGGGACAGCTGTACTAGTTTTCTGCGAACTGTTTCCTGGAAAAGAGGCAAGATAAAGAGTAGTGAAATAAATTTAAATAACGGATTTATCAACTGAACTAATTGCTTCAAATTTAAATACAGCATAAAACACAGGGAAATATGTCAAATAAGCTTTTTGATTTACTGCAGCCAAGTAATAAGTTTACTACTCCTGCAGGTTAAGGTTTAAAAAGATTTAATTTAACCAGCAAGATTCTTTCTTAAATTAAGTAGGCAGGTATTTCCCATAACATAAAGAAATAATGTGAAGGTAGTAAGTTTTGAAGAAGAAAAAAAAACAACCAACAAACAATTTCTCACTTTTCATTTTTTTATATGTCTGAGATCTCTTGAACCATTTTTTGTGATCAAAATAAGTGTTGTGTCTCTAACTTGGGATATGTAATGATCTGTGCAGAAGAGTATCTCTAAGGGGCTCTGTTTGTCTGTCCGTACATCCGTCTAACGGTCTATCTGCTCGCTGGCTCTTATAGGAAAAGCTTAAAAATCTTCTGAAAAGATTTACTGAAGGGATAGTGTGGCAGCATTCTATGCTTATCAATTCAAAAAGCTGGACTAGGTTCAAAACAAATAAAAATTTTTTTGGCTTTGATGCAACAAAAATCTTTTTCCCAAACTGTAAAAAGTTATTGGGGAAACTTTAGGGTGTGTGAGACCGAATGCAATTACTTTGTGATGAATCAGATTTTGTTTTAGATATATCCAGGAAACAGTATTTACCTTTCCAACAAATTGTTTGGATGTTTTCCATAACTAACATTTGTATTCAGGTAAAATTTTTCTGGGAAAAGCATATTTTTCAGCATGATGTTATGTCAAGGGAAATGTAGACATCAACTTACCTGAACTGCTCTTAATGCCATTGAACAACCCTTTCCCAGGGTTGAGGAGCTCACTTCTTGAGCCTTGCGTCTCAGACATTTTAATAAGTCTAGAGCTTCTTTGTGTGTCCTTTCTTCTGAGTGAGGCGGATCGAGGTGAGCTGGAATCCTTGGACTTCACTGGAGTAGAAGACCTCTTCCTGGCATCCCCTTTACGAGCAGGAGATGCTGATTTTGGCTTGCTCTTTCTGAGCCCTTTCTTCTTCAGACGTTTCTCTGTGCCGGTGTGGTCATTAAGAACAGTCTCTGGGTCTACCATGCAGACATCTGGATGGGGAGGGTGGGGTAGGGGGTCCTTTATAGGGGTTGGGAGGGGGTCGTGGGTTTTTTGAGAAGAGCGGGGTGAAGATCCATGGTGGCTGCTCCCAACCCCAGAGGCAGATTTGTCTACTGGCAAATGCTCTGCATCTTCGTCAGAGTCTAGATTTCCCTCAGCAGTTATGGATGGACACTCTTCCGTTTCTGGAGGGACATCAGAGTCGGACTGTGAAGGTAATGATTCACTGACAGATGTTGGTGGTGTTTCTTCCCCAGCTAAAGTCACAGCCAGACCAGAAGACATTGCCCCTGTCAGGTGGTGTGTCCCGTGTCCAGTTTCACCATGGTGACTCTGAGCGTGATGATGCATGTGCTTGTGTGACCTCCTTTTCACTGAGTGTTGTTCTTGATCATCCCCATCTCCTTCCTGAGAGCGCTCACTGTGTCCATCCTCTTCAGCCTCATCACTGGAGGGCTGGTTAAGACTGGGGTTGATAAAAGATGGAGAAAGTTCACCTTTACAATGTTTATACTCGCAGGATGCGGAGGGCTCAGGGTAGATCGAAGACGTTGCTCCAGTGTTCAGGCCAATGGGACGACCAGTCTTTATGTCTGTTTTGCTAGAGGCTTCTGTATGGTAAGACTCCTGTTCTGTGGACATAGACATAGCATGAGAAGTGGTCTTCCATTCCTCTGTTTTTTCATCCACCACTTGCTCCGTGTCATCATAATTCGGTGGAGGCGTACCTGGATAGTCCTCAGGCTTCTGCAGAAGCTCCCAGTCAGATAAACTGCTCTTTCTCCTGACCTCTAACCTCTCTGATGGCTTCTCCAATAAGTTTTCATAATCTACTTTTTCTGCCCCTCTTTTACCTTCTGTACTTTCATATTTACAAGTATTATCATTTAGTTTTTTCTCTTCTGTCTTTTGTTCGGTCCCCATGTCCCTAATTGTCTCTGTCTCTGCATCTTTTTCAGTTATTTCTTTTTCCTCTACAGGGGCAATTTCTTTTATAGGTTCAGTAGCTTCCTTTGTCCTGTTATGTAGGTCTGTTGTGGCACATGAGGTGTGAGTGGCTCCACTGGCAATTGCTGGGGTAACTGAGGCTGCATGTTTAGTTGCTTCTGTTGTCATGCTAGGTTTAGACTCTGTACTGGTAGAGCGGATGGTGACTGACAATATCTCTGTGAATTGAACTGTACCTTCTGCTGAATATAATTCAGCCTCTGAGGGGATAGTCTCTTTTGTGCCAGACTCTTGGATTTTTTGACAATCAATACGACATGGCAGGGTGCTGTCAAGTTCAAGTGTTTCAGGCGTGATGTCCTTGGACCCCTGGTCAGAGGAGTCGGCCTTTTGGAGAGGAGAAACATCATAGTGAGCTTCTGATGTAGATGGCCTTTCTAGCACATCTACTACTTTTACATGTTGTTGAGAAGTCACACAGAGGGAGGTTGGTGTCTCGGTGCTTAGTTTTGAATCAGCTTTTTGCTCTTGATCCTCGGGCTGCTTCGGAGTGGTGGATGAGCCCAGAGATGATTTGGACGTTTCTCCTAAAGACTTTGTCATCACCTCCAGGTACTCGTCCCTCTGAAAACCTCCGAAGCACGAACTTGTAGGTGCCGCTTTAAATGGAAGTTCTTTTTTTGTCAAACGAGTCTCAGTAATTGGTGTTGTGAAGGTTGCAACATTCTCTCCCAAGTCTTTGCTGAAAAGAGCAGACGTTGAGGCAGAAGGTGAGTAATGGTATGATGTAGAGGAGGATGTTGTAGACGAGTGTGTTAGGGTGGAGTAGGAGAAATCCGAAGAGGTAGTTTCATGTTCTGCCATCCTATCAGTGGTCTGGAGAACATTTAGGCTTTGGGTGAAATTCTTAACATCACCTGGCACGGACTGCCTTGAGTCATCTGAGAGCCCAGTGGTTTCTTTTTTCTTCATCTGACCATCCTCACCATGCAACTGCTCAGAAAAACCTCCAGATCTGGCCAACCCACTATCCGCTGGTGGAGGACTAGATGTAGATTTGGATAATACCTCAGCTTGTTCCAGTGTCAAAGAGCTGGTCATTAATATTCTTGCAGACGTTGCCTCTCTTCCCTTCTTCTCAGACTGAGACTCTGATGGATGTAAAATGTTGGTGTTATCTTCCTTTATCACTTGAAATGAAGAAACATGATCTATTGGTTGCACGATTGATGTTGTAGGTTTAGGTAAATAGTCAACTTTGTCTTGGTGTTCTGCTTTTGTTTTGTCAAATTGTTTCTGAGCATCTTCTTCCGTAATATTGCTTTCATCACTTTTAGCTGTTTTAACTACATCTTGAATCTTTGTCTCAGGTTTAGAAGCTATTGTGTCTCTAATTGTACTCTCCATTTTCCCAACTCCACGTTTTTTGCTGGTGTCTGAGTCTTGTAAAGCTGAACCATCATAAGGAGTTATTTTACAAGCGGACTCCTCCTTGAGGAAACCTGATTCAGACAACTGGAACATTTTATTTGAGTCCTCTGTCTCCTCTAACTTAGCACTGTCATCAGAACCACGTCTGCACATTTCTTTTTCAGATTGCTCCATGGCTCCCTTTTCCATATCTACATCACTTGACACATCCTCTTCTTCCTCCTCTTCATCTTCCTCTTCATCATCATCAACACTAAAATCTTCTCCCTCTACCAGCAGCATTTTGTCCATTAGGGTATCGTTTCCCTCTGGAAAACTTAAGGATTTACAAGGAACAGAGCTGCTGATTTTATTGTAATCAGATGCCAGAACATTATCATCTATCTCATGTTCTACACACGTTGCTGTAGCACTACTGCTTGAGTCGGTTGGTCTTTCCTGTCTAACTGAAGATGATACGTGTTGAGGTAAAATGTCCTTTTCTGCAGGAGAATGGCGACCAGAAGGAGAACCATCCTTTTCCTTTGGATAATCAGAACTTTCCTTTTTCTCTTTGAATGACTCAGCAGAGCTTTCTTTTGGCTCTTTTGTCTTCTCATTCTCTTTTATTTCTCCAAAACTTTCACTGGTTGCCCCTAGGTCAGAGTAACTTCTGGTTGCAGACAGTGTTTCTTGTCTTAATGAGATGGCCGCAGGTTGAATGGAAGCACTGGCAGAAATTCTCTCTTGCTCTTCTGTTGGTTGTATCGGAGAAGTTGAAGAATCTCCTTTCTTAATTTCTTCTTTTTCTTTCTCAGATTTTTCAGGTTTGTCCTCTTTTGGACTAAATGAATAGGACTCAGAAACTAGAGTTGTTTTATTGTCTTTCATGTTTGTAGAAAAATAGCTCTTGTCAATTGAAGGTGAGTCTGGTCTTTCTTCTCTCTGACTCTCTTCCTCTTGGCCTTTCTCTCTTTCTTCATCTCTAGGGGAGGCACTTTGGCTGTGGTGGCTACTTTTCTCGCTCTCTGTTAGGGACACTGGGCTGTAGTCGACTCGGCTAAAGGACAGGGGTTCCTCTTTGTATTCATCATCTAAGAGAAACATGGCTCCTCCAGACTCCGTCTGGCTTGCTCTTCGGTTATCATCAATGCCTACATCAGCAGCTGTATCAAAGCCTAAAGAAGAGTCCATATCTTCCCTTCTTTCTAAATCTTGGCCTTTTGGGATAGGCTTTTCATCTGGATCATACTTAGATGCACCAAAGGTGTCTGTCTCATCTCCGAAGCTTCTAGCTATATTCTCTGTCTTTTGGAAAAAACCTTCATTTAAATCAGTTTTTTCAGTGTCAGTGGTGTCTCTAGCACCTACACATTCTTTTTCAATCATGAAATATGAACAAGGTTGTGATAGTGCTGGGGATACAACTTCCCTTTCTCCTTCCATCTCCCTTTCTGCTTCTTTTGCTTGCTTCTCATCTTGCTTGGTCTTTTCTGAGCCAGATACACCTGAGCTCAACTCGGACAGTATATGTTTCTCTTGTTGATGGATTTCGTCCACACTGGACTGACTTTCTGTGCTTGAAAGTGTGCTACTCCTCGGTTGGCTGTCAGTACTAGCAACTGCGGACAATTGGGGCTTTGTCTCAGTTGCTTCTGTTACTGGTTCTGCATTAACAGCTATGCTACTGCAAACTGCTTCAGCCTCCTTTGATGTCACAATATCAAAAGTTGACTCCTGCTTGGCAAGTGGAGCAGCTGTGGTTTCTGTTTTCACTATATCTTTGTCAGCTTCAGGTGAAAGTCTAGTTTCTACTTTTCCGGAGTCCTTTAAGTCCTCATCCAGGGATGGTTCCTGCATCGTCAAAGTGGGTATGATCACCATGGGAAGTTGAGATGTAAGGAGTTTAGTCTGTTCAGAAGTGTCATGGATCACATCAGATTTTCTTGAATCCACTGACAAGGGTCGGGAACCTGCTCCTCCCATACATATGTCCTCCTCCTCTTCATCCTCTCTGTCTTCATCAGAAGACTGAACAACAAATGCAGCTTTGTAATCTGATTTAGGGGCTGACATTACTTCTCCTGATATTTCCACTGTAGGTGGTTTTATGCCGTTTTCCAGGTCTTTCTCTTGTAATTCCTCCTTCTCCCAAGTTTCTTCTTTAGCTTGATCTGCTTTAGTGTAATCAGGCTTTGCTTTGTCTGTAACATCATCTACTTTTATGCATGCAGCATCCTTTTCCAGAACCATCTTTACATCTTCATCTGGTGTCGTCTTGTCCTCTTTGATGTCATCGTAGGTGTAGTCCTTTTCCTCCTCTTTCTCCATTTTCTGTTCTTTGCTCAGTTCGGCAACATGTGCATCATCTTTCTCTCTCTCCATCCTCTCTTCTGGACTAATAATTTTACATTCTTGCTCTTGTGGCTCCCTCTGGATATCTTGGAAAGATAAACCAATGTCATCTTTCAGTACAAATCCCTGTTGTGTTACAGGCAGTTTATCAGAGCCTTCTTCATGTGCATATTTATCATTATCTTTATCCTCCATCATGGGTTGGGACTCAGTGGGATAATTATTTTTGTCAACTTTCCCCTCTGTGCCACTAATAAATGGAATGTCTGTCTTCTCTAAAATCTCAGTTTGCTGCTTTAGTTCACCATTTTCATCTTTTGGTTCAGCATTAAAAGACTGCTCTTCTTTTCTATCATATGGTGATTCAGTGGTATTCCCTTCATTCTTTTCTGTTGTGTCAGTCCAGTCAATGTCCTTCATTTGTTCTGTCATGGGTTTTTGTTCCTCCTGGGGTTGTCCCACATTTTCCTGTACCTTTCCATTTTTACAAATCTCAGCAGAAGTATCGGGGCCCTTTTTGTTCCCCTCTTTGTCAGCTAAACATTCACAAACATACATCTTTTCATCCTCTTTTTTAAGCTTAACACCTTGATCCTCCTGCTCTTCTATTACAATTTTCTTCATCACCTCTTTTTCAAGGTTTGAATCTGTTATATCATATTTTGTTTCAAGTTTCGTCTGTTCCTCTGTGAGTAAAGAAATACCAGTTTGATCTTTTGTTTCCTGCTCTTTGCTGGGTTTTACATCAGAATCGGTGTCCTTAGGTGCATCTTTCTCCTCCTTGAAATGCAAGATATCTACACCATGAATCTGAGCTGTTGCCTGCTCTTCCTCGGACAGTTTGACAGGGATTGTTTTCTCTTTCTCTGTTTTGTCTTTTGCTCCCTCTGCTTTTGTCTGAACAGCAAAAAGATCTTTACTGACTTCTTTGTCTTGATCACCTTGTATCATGGGAGAAGCTTCATTACTTACATCCTTTGGGGTTGCGTCATCTTTGATTGTTTTGATAACCGATACATGTTCACTTATTACTGCATCTTCAGCTGCTATTGGAATTGCTTTGACAGCAGAAGTGAGATCTTCATATTCTTTCTGCTGCTCACCTTCTCCTCCTGTGGTTTGTTTTTCATTATATATAAGCATTTCTTTTGCTTCATTGCTAGCTGTAGCAAATGATTTAGCATCTTTATCTATGATTTCAGGCTCGTTGGCTATTTTGGTAGGTTTAATTGTACCTTTAGCGTCTTTACTTTTGTCAAATGCTTCAGTTAATAGTTGGTCGCCGGCGGTTTCCTCCTTCATTATCAATTTTTCCTTTTCCTCAGACATATAACACTGAATAGCAAAAGGATCTTCTTTCTTGATGTCCTGTTTATTGTCTTCTACCCCGGCAGGTTTAAATATAGTTGGATCATCAACACTTTTAGTTATTTCCCTATTTTCTATCTGACAAGGCTTGGTGCATGAAATATCTTCTTTCTTTGTGATTGTCTCTTCCTGTTCAGTTGTTGTCCTGTCTGCCATGATCTCCTCTTTACTCACTGATACATCTTTCTCCTCTGTGTTGGTGTGTCCAGAAGTCCAGACCGCATCTGTGCTAATTTTTTGAACATCATCTTCTATCTTAGGAAAAGGGGCTTTGTGTGTATCACTGATTTCTTCATCTTTTTGAATATTTTCCTCTCCTTGATCTGTAAGAGGCTTAGCAGATGACATGACTTGTTTTTCCATTTCTGTTTCTTTATTCTGTTCTTGTAGTTTGATATCTGATGAGGCTTTTTCCTTTTTCTCTGCTTTTGAAGACTCAAAAATAGGCACATCATCTGTCATTCCATCTTTTTGGCCCTCTTCCTTAACAGCCTCGATATCTGATGTTGGAACCTTTTCAACATCTTTTTCACCGGCCTTAATATCAAAAATATCTGCATTTTCCACCTCAGTCTCCTTTAAGTCGCTGTCTGATTTAAGGTCAAATTTATGATGTAGTAGTCCCTCTTTGTCTATTGGTTCATCTTTAACTAGCTTCCTTTCAGGAGGCACTGTATCTTTCTGTAAATGCTCCTTGGAAATGGTCTTATGATCTTTCTCTGTCTCCTTTAGCTTATCTTTCATAGCCTCAACTGGAGCAACATCAACAGCTGCAGTGTCCTTTGCTCCTTCTTCAGTAGGTGTGGTGTCATAAATATTCTCCTTTAAGGAAATTTTTTCTGCTTTGTCATCCATGACAGAAACCACAAGTGAAACAGATTCCTGGCTGATTGATTTATGTTTTTCCTCCTCCTTGATTTCTTTGAGACAGGAGACCTCATGTTTATCTTTTTCATACTCTTCTCTGGTGACTTTTATAGCAGATTTATCATCATTGTTGTCATCATCATCTTTTTTATCCTGATCAAAGAAACTGCTATTATCCTTTGGGAATTGACTTGATTCAGGCACTTTAGATTCCTTCTTTCCGATATGGCTAAAAGGATCTTCTGTATCAAATGATGACAGTGAACCCTCTCCCCACCCAGCAGGTGGTTTAGTTTCTGATAAAGACAGTGCAACCTCAGTCAATGTTTCTGCCGGTTTTTCAAGTTTTTCATTCTCAGATCTTGAAGATACTTCCTCAAACTTGTCTTCTTTCTGTACATCTGCTTCCTTCTGCTTTTGACTACCCTGATGATCCTTTATTTTGTTTTCGTTATCCTTTGTGGTGACCTCTTCAGGAAGTGCATACTCCTTTAGCAACTCTGAGTCCAGGAAAACATCTGTCTTGGTCTCCACTGGAGAATGATGAATTGGAGAATGAGCTGCACTCGATGGTCCAGATTGTGGAGGAGAAGCCATTTTCACAGTGATGTCATCTGGACTAAAGCAGCGCTCCTCACTCTCTGAGGTTACTGAGTCAGTTCCAAATGGTTTTGTAGGCACTACAGATGAAATATCTTTAGGAGCTACTTGGTCTATGTTTTCTTCCTCCACCGGTAAATGAACCAGTTTAACGTCCAGCTGAGTATTTTCAGAAGATCTACTGCCAGAATGTTCCTCGATGGTTGCCGTTTTGCTCTGCAAGATTTGGGATGCAGCATAACCCTCTTGAAGTTTTTCAAGAGAAATGTCAACATTAGGGGTTTGGTCTTCATCCTCTTCTTCATCATCTTCTTCTGTTTTGTCAGGAACTTCAGCTACCATCTTCTCCTCTGGAATATGGAGCTGTAAATCATTGGATGGAGACTTGGACAGTTTGTCCTCTTCTAAAGAAGGCGGTGACAGACTTCCTGCAGAAGGTGGCTGCTCTTTGCATTGGCCGGCGCTTGCTGCAGTTGAAGGAGAAGTAGGGGTTTTAAGTGTTTCCTCAGCAGGGGGTGCAGCAACAGATGCTGCAGATTGATCATCTGCAATAGATGTAGGAAAGGATGACATTTTGTCATACTCTGTGATGGATGTTGCAGAGGACACATGTTCTTCCTCTGCTAGAGGAGCAGTGATGATGTTGGTGAAAACAGATACTTGCTCCTGAATACCTGAAATGAAACCTTTGTCAGCCATGGCAGCAGCATGCATCTCTCGCATGCCATGAATGTCTACAAAGGAACCTGTCTGATCTGGCACAGAGATGTCATAAACACCAACGTCATACTGAAGATGAGGGATTCTCTCCTCTGCCTCCTCGTGAATCTCTTCATCAGAGATGGTTTGCTCTGTCTCAGAGTAGCCAGGAATCATCTCATCCTGGATGTAGAATACAGGTTCAGCTGTAGCAGCTCCAATGGCGACGTCTGTGGTTAGCGTATCACTTGTTTTGGTTTCACCTGTATCTTCAGGCTTGACTTTAATCTCTTCATCTGCTTTTACATCTAAGTCCTCTACCTCTTCCAGTTCAGGTTTCGCCAGCCCTTCCTCCTCAACCTCTGCTTCATTCTCTTTTTCCTCCCTTGATGGAGGTATTTGGAACTCCTCTGTGTTTAAAGATTTATTTGTCAGACATTCTGATTTCTCCATTTCTTCTGTCTCGTGTTTTCTATCAAGTCCATCATCCTTTGCCTCTGTCCACTTTGATTCATCATCATCTACACCTATTCCCATGTCTTCCTCCTCTTCTTCTTCTTTCTCCAGTGCTTTGTTTTCTGCTGCAGGGGAATCTTCCTCCACCTCTTCCTCATCCTGAGATGCAGCTCCCTCATCCTCAAATGTCTGAGCTTCCTCTAAATCTTTTTCTTGAGTTTGCTCTTTGTCTTTCACTTCAGCTTTTGCTTCTACAACTGTGGCTGACGCTTCCTTTTCAGGTGACGTTGGCATCTGTGAGATCCCTGAAATTGCATCAGGCTCATCAGCCTTGTCTTGAATTGGACTCTCTTCTGATGCCTCAGGGGGAACCTTATTACTCACAAGCAGCTCTGCTGATGCAGCTTTACCTTCATCTTTTTTCTGTTCCTCAAAACTCTTTGTGAGGTCTTTAGGTGTGGAGATAACTGTTGTGCCCTCCACAGCAGCTTTTTCCTCAGTGGGTTTGGGTTTGACATCTACAGGCTTCACTCCATCTGCTCTGGGCTGAGCAGATTCAACCTTTGTAGCTTTGCTTTTTACACTCTTGGTTTTAATTGATGCTTTTGCTTTATGTAAAGTCTTTCTGACTTCAGGTGTGAGTGGTTTCAGGTCAGGCTTGGTAATTTTTCTCAGCTCAGGTTTGGATGCATCCTTCTTCTTGTCGTCTTTGGATTTGGCCTCTTTCTTTTCATCTTTTTTGGCAGAATCATCTTTCTTTATTTTTTTAATCTCTTTCTTCTCCTTGTCTTTCTTCTCTTCCATTTTTGAAGCCCTTTCCTTGGAATGCTTTTTCACAGTTTTCTCTTTCAGTTTTTTCTTTTCTGGCACTTCAGTTTTAGATTTTATTATTTTGGCTGGCTTCTTTTCCTCTTTTTTCTCTACGATGTTTTCTTTTACAGAGTCACTCTTTGCCTCTGTGGTGTTTGACACATCATCTTGTCCATCAGCTTCTTTTTTTGAAGCTTTTGCAGTGGTCTTAGGGGAGGATTTGAGACTTTCCTTGCTATCTGTTCTTTGTTTTAACTTGGTTTGCTTAATAACCAGGGGAGGAGCTCCTGAGGTAATGTCCTTTTGTGTGGCTACTGGATACCTCAAATATTCAAGATGCTTTAGTTTTTCTAGCCCCTCTAAGATCTTGTTTTGTGGTGCATTCCCAGGGAACAGCACTCTGATGATCTTTTCTGTAGGGTTGGCGGGGAGCCATACTACTAAGGCTGTAACTGATGTGAGATAGGGCACTGATATTTCACCTTCCTTTCCATTAGGCAGCACAATGCCAGTTTTGGCCTTGCTGTTGCCAGACCACTTCTGCATTAAAAACTGCATCTCTTTGCTGTCTTTGACTGGGTTGAGAATAAACATATCTAACCTCCCAACACCCATTTTATGAAAAAGTGTAATGGGCTCAATGGTGTTGCTGACCACTCGATATAGTGGCTCAGGCTTAATTCCTAGTTTACTAAGGTTCTGCAGAGTGAGCGAGGCTTCTTCAATGCTGCGTTTTACTTTTAGATTAGATTCCGGCAAACGGAGCTTCTCTGGCACGTTAAAGAAGACAACACCAAGCTCGGGAGAAATCAAGTTCTTCATCCAGTCACTGTAGTTTGTGGAGCCTTGTGACTGCTCCTCTTCCTGTTCTGCAATCTTCCTCTGTAGAAGGCCATTTATACCTGGGAGGTTGTCTGCGCCGATATGAGTGAGCAGAATCGAGTCAATGCGGTCCAGATGACGGACCAGTTTCCAGAAGCAGGATTTTCTCTCAGAGCCTCCGTCCACTAAGATGTTGAAGCCGTTCACAGCAAAGAGCGCTGAGTCTCCCCTTCCTCCAGGAAAGATGTAGCAGCATGGCTTTGACAGCTTCAAGAAACCACCAGAGGTGGGGGGCTCCAGGAGGTCAAAAGGTGAGGGAACATCTACGGTTTCAGATACGTACTCTGTGAACTCTGTGACACCCTCCATCTTGGGAAGAACAAGCTCTGGGTTTAGTTTGTATTCCAGAAATTCCCGCAGAGTCTGCTGCTGTCCCACAGAGCTCCAGCCCACCTCCACGCGGCAGGACACAGTGAGTGTTCCCTGCTGCTTGGGAGCTGCTGTTCCCAGCAATTCCCGAATCTGCAGAAAAAAGACAGCAAAGCATATTTTAGTTAATCTTGGCATATGTTGACATGGAAAATTGACATGGAAAAACAAATGTTCACTTAGCTACATTGACTTACAGTGCCAGGGAAAATTATTAATTGCTTTTGGCCAGCATTTTTTTGCATTACAACCATAACTGTAGGGAACGGTACAAATAAAAATTGAAAGTGGGGTTTGCATTTTTGTTCTGCCATTATAACAAGAACAAGCCTGGCTGAGCTTAATTCATGTAAGACCTACATCACAATTTCTGCATGCTCACGCGCAATCACACACTATAGATATACAACACTTTTACTGTGCCGATCTGTTTATTAATAACATCAAGTTTGCCTCATATTTATTCAGTTGTTTTTTGTGCTGCATTCATTGCTGTTTTTGCTCTGTTTTCCGCTAATTATATCTCCACAGGTATGATTCATTGCCATTTCCCAAGGATGCTTGAGGAGCAATCTAGTAGCAGCCAGTTTTTTGGATCCATTGTTTGGTTTGTTTTTGTTATTGTTTGTTTGTTTACTTGTTTCTATTTGAATATTGATTTTTGGTCTATGTATATGTTCCCTTTCCCAACCCCACCTCCCACACCTCTCAGTCATGTTTAGCTTTAGAATGTATATAACACCTCAGAAATCAATAAACGATTAAGGTGTGGGTAGCAAGGGAGGCTCTATATTTTTAAAACCTCACTTTAAAAACAAAATCTTTTAAGCACAACTATGGCACCCAGAAACTCATCGTACTAGCCATGATGTTGAACAGGACAAGGGGAAAAAATTAATACTTAAAAAAAAAGAAGTAACAGGACACCTGTTGAGTATCTTTAATTATATATCTTATTGTAACTCTCTCTGTATGTTTTTGTTTTTTTTCATATGGCATGATCCTGCCAATCACCATGATGCCACATGAGGTTGTTGTGTTCAGGGAAGATGTGCTTCTGGGACTCCATTTTACTCAAACAAACTGGTAGATATTAATCTCCCAGAATTTGTAGAGATGGAGGCTGTCTTCATGACATTACAGAACTCATATAACCTGCAAGATAATAAGATAAGGAATTTTCAGTCACAATACCCTTTACACTCCACACTGGAATGGGGGTCACCGGTTTAAAGGAGTGAATTACAGACACTCCAGTGCAAAAAGTTGCTGCTGAACTCAAACAGGCTGAATCCAGACAGAACTTCTAGTTAGTTAGCTTGTTCGATTTAGTCTGTTTCCCTCAGGAGAACTGATTTATAGCGTGGTGTCCCCATGCGGAGGTGGGAACTACCTAGTTATATTTGAACAATTATGTTTACTTGAGTAGCTTTTTTTGGGAAAAAGATACTTTTAGCAGTAGTTTTACTGCATCACATTTTTTAATTTAGTAACATTATTACAAAGTTATTTTTTGGATACTAAACCCACTGCGAGTAACTTTACTACATGAAGAAACCAATAGGGTTTAGCCATTATTGCTTGCAATACCTACCATTTATGTTAGAACTAGATTTATTTTTGTGAGCACAAACTTTGTGGTACTAATATTGTTTTTTGCCTGCAGAGTCTTTTCAATGGAAAAAAAACCCATGATCTTGGTCTCATTCATCAGGGCAAAACAACTGTTTTCTTTTGCCTGTCTCCTATAAGTTGGATAAGGGGTAGAATCGTTGTTTTCAAACATGCAAGTTGCAGGTTCAGTTCCAGCTTTCCCCTGGGCAAGTCTCCTAACCCCAAGTTGCCTAGCGATGCATTTATCAGTGAT
Organism: Orestias chungarensis; assembly: GCA_032876305.1. Classification (NCBI taxonomy): domain Eukaryota; kingdom Metazoa; phylum Chordata; class Actinopteri; order Cyprinodontiformes; family Cyprinodontidae; genus Orestias; species Orestias chungarensis. The sequence continues at coordinate 665,858 of JAVLVB010000169.1, read as the reverse complement.
GAATGTGGCTTCAGTTTAAAGCAATTTGAGTTGTCTGTTTGATTAGAAAAATTATATATAAGTCCATTTAATCACTGTTCTGTTGGCAAATTCCTCCATTAGTATCTGTATCAATTTGTGCAAAAACTACCACTGAGACTCACTGCAGGATCAGCAAATATCTGTGAAAAAGTCTGATGGGTGAAAACTCCAGTCTGAAGAAGAAGTCCACCGTGATCTGAGCTCTGGCCACTCAAGACCAGAAGCTTGTGTCCTGCCGAATCTGTCACGAGAGACTGGATCTGGGGCAGACACATAGAAACAGAGAATGTGACAGAGAGGACGGATAAAGGATAAATCAATAGGCACATAAACTGTGTCAGGATTAACAACATTTAGGTATGTAAGCGTCAAAAAATTAGGAGTGCTGCTTTGGTTTATCTTTCCATTCAAATTGATTGAGGTCGTATTGACGACTCTGTAACAATCAGTAGCTAGTTTGTTTTTATGGTTTTTGAAAAAACTGCTTTGTTGTCAGAAGACATCTAACTCACCTCTGATACAACAGTATCTTCTGACGGATTCACCAGCACCACGGTCTCTAGAACATCACTTTTATGATGCAAAGTCCTTTCTCCTGCAAGATAACAAGATTTAAGAGTCAAGAATCAGTTTATATATATAGCGCCAATTTACAACAGATGTCATCTCAAGGCACTTTAGACGAAAATCAATTAAAATTATAGATACATCATTACACATCAGCTTGAAAAAGTTTCCAATCTAAGTAAAACATGGTGTTATTTTAGGATGCCAGACAGAAAGCAGCTCAAGTTTGATGGCAAATAAGCTGACCACCTTGCCTGTGTGGTGTGTAGGCATACTGCTGGAGCACATCCAGACATCAGCTAAAGAAGAGTATAAGGGTGGGTGAGAGGAAGATTTAATACTCTACGTTATGTGGGGCAATCCCTATAAAGAGACAATCAACCTACTTTGTGCTTCAGTGCTAGAACAGAAGCTGGAGCAGGAAAGAGGTCACTGTTTACCCCAAACCAGAAAGCCTTTCATCAAACCATGAAATATTGTTTTTAAAGCTCTTATAAGCTATAAATAAAATCTCTACCTCATCCAATATACATTATTAAAGATTTTTAAGACTTCTCCCTTTAGTGGTAAGATAACTAGAGTAAAGTAACCTTTTTATTTCCCTAAGCTTTACTATAATCTAGAGGTTTAAGAATAGGAGGAACTCATTGACTCCACTAAACACATTCACTGAGTTTGCAGCTCAACATTTTTTATTATTTTTTTTGTTAGGGTCTGGAATGTCAATTCTCATCGTTGACGTAGAAAAGCTTGTAGATTTTTAACGGGCATTTCCAGAGAACAAAAGCTAATGATCACAACCTGAGAATTTAAAGAGCATGACTCTCTAAAAAATTAGGGCTATCAGCAGTTTATTGTTCATTTCCTTTAAAGTAATGCTGTTTTCAAGATGATTATACATTTTCTTTCTTACTCTCCTTGTAAAAGTTTAAGGAAATGAATCCAAAACTAGCTGCCATCACTTTTATCAAATAGCATGAGTGTAAAAATATTCCTAACAACACATAATGGCATAGTGGATCACTAAAGTATTCAAACCATGTTAGCTTAATTAGTTTGTTGGGATTTATAGTGATCATCAACAAAAACTGATGTGGAAGTTTAATGATAAAAGAATAAAGATTTTAGAATTTTGGCTTCAAAATGATTCACCTTTTCTTTGATACCACTAAATTAAATCAAGTACAACCAGTCACCTTCAGAGGTCAACTAATTTAGTTAGCAGAGTGTGTATATGTTTAGTTTAGTCTTTAAAGGCCTTAACAGTTTTTAGAGCACACTGAGCAACTTGAAGATCAAGAAAAGTATGATTGTTCCCGAGAGGTTTATTGTAGCCACAGAGGAGCTGCAGGGATTCGCTTTGGTTGGGAGATTCTGTTAAGAGTACAGCTAATAGGTGGTTTAATAGATAAGTTACCAGAAAAAAGGCATTGTGAAAAAATGAAGCTGTCCTATTTGAAGTATAACATGTATATTAAGGTATAAAATTAAATAACATGGTGAAAAACAAGCTCTTTACATTACATTCCCACTGTTTACATTGAGATGTCCGGATTATGCTGTGGATATAATATTTTTTTTTTCTGCAGGCACAGCTCAAATGGTTAGATTTGACAAAAAGATGTATTGAGATAATTAAAAGATCATACAGGGAGATGCTTCAACAACAAAAACATCAGTAAATATACTAGAGAAATCAAAGACAATTTTTATACCAGAATGATTAAATCAAAGCCCACCTTTCAGCCCAGATAAAAAATCTGTAGCATAACAGAAATGTTAATCCAATCTGGCTGTGATTGACCTATTTTGAAAAGAAGAATGGACAAAATATTTCAGTTTCTAGATGTGCAAATTTGTAACTAACATACCTGCTGGACCTGCTGGAGGGCTAAAGATGAAAACACAGCATTATGTTTTTTTTGTTCTGTTTTTTCCTTAGCATTCATCTATAATGTAAAATCCCTAATCCCAATAACATAAAGTGCTGGAAATTCCTTTGCAAGACACTTTAACTGACTCAAACTGGTGGCAGTCGCTACCACTGATACTGTCACCATAGCAACATAGTGATGTTTTTTTTTCTTCCTGATGGGTACCTTAAACTATCTTCATGTCAGACAAAATTTTCAATCAGTAGCTCTGTGATTATTGAGAGGTGACCTAATGAATTTGTTAATGGTCAAAGATTTAACAAACAAAGCTGAAAAAACAGGCAATAGGTCAGAGTCCTGATGCTTCAACAGAGCTAGACACCAATTCATCTGATGTCCCTCTACAAAGACTATGCAATGCTTTACGACTATAACAGTGAGAAAAATTAAGGAAAACTTTTATCTTTAATAACAATGCGCAAAGGCTTCAGAGATTGCTTCATTTCCTTCCAAAAGGAAGTTTCCTCAAACGCAGAGTGCTGAATGCACCTCTGACCCCCTGATGTGCTTTTCTCAGGTGAACCGAAAGAAAAGAGACTGAATTAGCTTCTGCTGATGGCTGCCTGCAGGGTGGCTGCTCGCTGGCACTGCATGACTGGTACAAGAAGATACTACCCCAACAAAGGCTCTCTGTCTGAAACGCTACAGTTTCCACCAGCTGTGACTATCGGAGAGGGCTTCACATCTGTCATGTGTTCATGTCACTGTTTCCAGTTAAAACTAATGTGCAGAAGCTGATTAATCTCAAAGAAATTCTAAAGTTCAGGAATTTTGATTTTGCAATAAAAAAAATAAAACACCAGTTAAACATCCAAGTTTCAGATGTCATTTAACATTGTACTGTAAATATTAAAATGTGCGTCAATTAAAAAAATACTGGTCTTATACTTAAAAAGTTGCATCTTGGTTAGACACGAGTGTAATAATTAGTTTTTGTTTTTTTATGTATGCATTTTAGCAATAATTTATTTTTCAACATTTAAAACTTATATTAGGTAATTTTATTTGGTACATAGTACATGTAAAAGTAGAACATGGTTCATTTACATATTTACTACCAGTTACATAAAGAGGAGCGATTTCATTCACCAAACAGTGACTGCATTTACCAAAACTCTTTTGTATTCAACAAGACTCTAATGGACCAAACGGTGTGGGGATTATTTGTAATTACAGTTGAAAAATTCTTCTTTTTGCTTCATCTGATTTTCCATTTAGAACGTTGAGATTTGTAACCTGCTTTACACTCTACTATGATAAAATTCAATGTATTTTTAAGCGCAGAATGGTTTCTCTGGGGTAGGTTCTAACATCTCAGTCTCCATGTATGGCTGACTAAGAAGTTAATGACGTTTCTATGTTTTTAGATGTGGTGGCTGTTAGAAAATGTAATTAATAAACTGAGATTCCTACAAAGATCCTTCTTTTTTGTAAGAAAAACTTTGGTGGCACATATTTATTGTTATCATCCACCCAGCTACTGTCAGCAGTTCTTAAAAACCTGTGAGATGAACTCTTCACTCTCTTTCTGGTATTCCGCTCAACCCTGTTCGCAACGTCGGTGCACAGAGGAAGAAGGTCGTTTGTCAGACGGAGCTGGGTGTGTGTGCTCATTTTGGACCTTCCTTAGCTGACCTGTTTGATATAAATATCCACGTCTGAAATCCCAAAACGAGAACGCTTGGTTTAAACACGAAGCTAAAACAGAGCACAGACTGATGGAGGCCCGTCAACTGTGCTGCCCTAGATAATATGCTTCAAAAAGAGAGCAGCAGGGTGGATGGTTCAAGGGATTTAAAGACCACAGTTTTAAAATGATTCATCGAGAAGATAAATGCAGAGTCGCCAGAGTACTGCTATTTAGGGCAGAGTTGAGATGTTGTTCACTGAGGTTTGACGGATGGGTCTGGACTGTGAACAATAGATGATCCAGCAAATTGAAATGCACAAGTTCAATAACCAAGAGGTAGACAGACGGACGATGTGTCTTAAATATAAAACCGTGGAGCTCAATGATGCATCTCATTTTGCAAAAGTGACATTGATGTCAGCGTATCCACAAGGTCAAAGCCTATTATGTTAGTCTTGCAAAATCAGGAATATTGGAAATGTTATATGTTACAGCTGAAATAATGACTCATTCAATTTGCTGATAATTGTATGTAATTTTATGGAGGTCAGGTGCAAAAATGTATTATTCATTATCTCAATTACTGGCAGTAGATGCATTTTTATGATGCAATGACTTTGTAGTTAAAGTGTTAGCCGTCATAGGAAGAAGCCTCACATTGAGTATGTCATAAGCTAACATATGATTAAGAAACTAAATAAACTATAATAAGCCCATACCTTAAACCTCCTACTAAGGTCTTTTAACGTATCCCCAGATAAAAACAGAAAATCAAAGCTGCTAAGAATTTTTTTTCACCCAGAGCCCGACCTGTGTCAGCTAAGATTACTTATTTGTGGTGTTGACCCAGTCAAATTGATCATAGAAATCAATGCCATACAAGATATCTTTGACCAAACAAATCCAACCAGGCTTATCTGGATGGTTTCCTCTAGAGGTTTTTCTGAAAAGTCTGCCCGGGGAGAGACCTCAACAGAATTTGCTGGAGGGATTTTGCCGTTTGATTGGTGTGTTAGACCAGGGACACAACAAAAGGTATGGATTTGAGAACACCTGGTTTAGAGTCAATTGATCAAAAGACAAGCATTTGAATGGTCTATGTCTCGTGTAACATCATGGGAATGCTAAGAACCTTAAGTTGAACTAACTCTGAAGGAGGAAGGGTTCAAACCAATGCCTTACTGCCCACCAATAAACCTTTTTAATGTCTTTTTGGCACAAATAACAAATTAGTCAATCCCATGGCAGCCAAAAGTTGAATGTTTTTTGCTGAACTAATGCTTCACCGAGGCAAAGAAAGGGGATTTAAGGACTTTGACCTTTGTTAGTGCAAGAAGGGCTACTTACTCTGGATGTTGCTGTACTACTGAGTACTTTCATACACAATTGTACTTTAGGTTTACAGGCATTGTTTCTAAAGAGTGAAAATATCAATTGAGCCATAGTTGTAATAACAGAAATGCTGTGTTTATGTCGTAAGAGAACGGGCAGACTCATTCCAAATATTACTCCCTTGTAAAAACCAAGCAATGCTCAACATGTCTAACGTATAAGAGTGTGGCCTACAGCAACTGAGTTACCTACCTTACCAGTTCTGGATACCTACTGAACAGGAGATCGAAGTTCCAGTTGTATAAGTTGACTAAAATTCCCCAATAAAATATTTGTCTAGTCTAATTCCTTTGGGAAATCTGCATATACTATATAGAAGCATGGATCTCTCCTTGCACCATAGTACCCGTTGAGTATTGCTTAAACCCTACAGTTATGATGACTCCCAGCAGAGTAATGCAGCATGTTACAGAGTTTAAATCATCTCAAGCTTAGTTTCTTGAAAATGAAAATCTGTTTACTATACTTTCAAGGCTTTCATAATCACCATACCTCAATCAAATCGAGACGTGACAAAACAGGAGGGATTCCCTTTTTGGATCGGCAGCAAGTGTTTCATGCAAGCATATCAATAGGGGTCGAAATATCTTAGTTAAGGAAATAAGCCGAATTCAACGGAGATATTTAAAGAACAAACAAATATGGAAAATGGAATAAACATTCGCTCAATATACTAAAACCAAAATCAGAGAAATGAAACCATTAGCCGGAACTAATTTCTGGATCAAAGACAAAAAGTCAATTAACAGTTGAGCCAGGTAAAAGGACAAGCCAACATTTCAGCTCAAACAGCTGTGATAATTTACTGTTCTGACACTTATGGTCACAGTGGTACCTCTGATGTAATGTGCTAAATATTATCCTCACCAACTGGATTATTTGTTAATTTCTATAATGAAAGGCCAAAAATAAATGAAAAATAATGGCTGCTGTCATGCTGTTAAACACGGACAGAGCAGCGAAAACAGAGATCTTCATCTAGAACAAAAGTCCAACTAGATCTTCAATGCGTCCCTCATCCAGGCAGCTGTCCCCACCTGCATGAAGACCGCCACCATCATCCCGGTCCCCAAGAGCTCCGCAGTGACAGGTCTGAATGACTATCGGCCAGTAGCCCTCACACCGATAGTCCCAAAGTGCCTTGAAAGACTGGTTCAGACCCATATCAAAGCCACCATCAGCGTCACCGTTGATCCACACCAGTATGCATACAGGAAAAATCGATCCACAGAGGACGCCATTTCCTCCGTGGTCCACACTGCCCTCACCAACCTGGAGCAGAAGGATTCATATGTTCGTATGCTGTTTGTGGATTTCACATCTGCCTTCAACACCATGATTCCTCAGACTCTGATTAATAAACTCTCCTCACTTGGACTGAGCTCTTCCACCTGCAACTGGGTCCTGGACTTCCTGACCAACAGGCCGCAGTCTGTGAGGATTCACAACATCTCCTCCCCCCCCATCACCCTCAGCACTGGCTCCCCTCAGGGCTGTGTGCTGAGCCCCCTCCTGTTAACATAGCTCACATATGACTGCTCGCCTATCCATCCAGGCTGTCATATTGTGAAGTTTGCGGACGACACAGCAGTGGTTGGATGCATCACAAACTGTAATGAGTCCAGCTACAGGTAGGAGGTGGAACC
>JAVLVB010000169.1:634051-658568 GCA_032876305.1 Orestias chungarensis | reverse complement strand
CATTAATGTAAAGAAAACCAAGGAGATGATTGTGGACTTCAGAAGGGGCAAGCATGCCCACCTCCCCGTGCACATGGGAGGATCTGCGGTGGAAGTGGTCAACAGCTACAGGTACTTGGGTGTACACCTGAGTAACAACCTCACCTGGAGCAACAACACTTCCATTCTGGTCAGGAAGGCGCACCAGCGGCTCTACTTCTTCAGGAGGTTGAGAAGAGCTGGACTCTGGAGCTCAGTCTTCACCTCTTTCTACAGCTGTGTGGTGGAGAGCGTCTTGTGCTCCAGCATCAACGTGTGGCATGGAAGCTGCTCTGCTGGAGACAGGAAAGCTCTGCAGAGGGTGGTGAAGGCTGCACAGAGGACTGTTGGAGTCAGCCTCCCCAGCATCACAGACATTACACCTCCAGATGCAGGAAGAGGGCCTCTGGCATCATGAAGGATCCCACACACCCAGCACACTCACTTTTTGTCCCGCTCCCCTCAGGCAGGAGGCTGCGGAGCATCAAGTGTAAAACCACCAGACTTAGAAACAGCTTCATTCCTGAAGCTGTCAGACTCTCAAACACACTCAATTACAAATGAAAAACACTTTCTCATTTAACCGGCACTGTTCACTTTAATATCACACTTTAAAATGTCACTTAATATGTCACTTGCACTCCGAATTTTCAATGCTGCTATGTCCGAAGTCCCATATTGTAGATTCTGTGTAGTCAAATCCTATTTCTCGCATAGGTCTTTATATTTTATTATATTATTTAAAATTGCTATCAGGGTGTAAACTGGACCGGGGGATTAGAATTTTGTCCCACCTCATGTACCACATGTGATGTGATGACAAATAAAATTCCTTGATTCCTTGATTCCTTGATACTTTAGCAGTTTATGTTCCCTAAACTTAAATCACATATAGTGACGTTAAGTTAAATAATCTGTGAGTTAATGGGGGTGTCTTTTTACACCCATCAGACCAATAGAGGTTGACTGGGGCTGAGATGAAAAAGTTATTACCCTATTCCTAAACTCATTTGCTTAACGTGAGCTCATTGCTCTCTTAGGAAGGGCAATATTGTGTGCGTAGAGATGAAACAGGGTGAAGTGACTCGGAAAATTAAAGGAGCTTATACGGACAGGACTGTCTCCATCATAGTTTCTGCACCCTCTTTCCAGAGGAAATTTAAATCAAATCTTTATCAAAGCTTTAGTCTAGAAGTGTTGAGTGACTGCTGAGTCACAGTTCTGGTCAAGCACAAGGAGCACAAAAGGGAAAATAATTAGTGTTACGTAATATATTTAGGTGTTTCATCACAGTAATACAGACACAGCCTGGTCTGAGCAGTAGCTGTTCCACATCCGCTGTGATTGGCTATTTTTTGATTATAGTCTATTAAGCTGCAACGAAAGTAATAACATGACCGGATTCTTGGGCCGCAGCAGGAAGCCAACGCTCAGCTCCCGATGCTAATCCAGGTCCTGTTATTTAAAACGCTAAGCTGCTAAAGCCAGCCAACAGCTATCTGTCATTCTCTCCAGGAAAAGAAAACATAATAATTTATCGAGACCCTGCTGAGATGAAACAGGTCGCTGTGCTTATCGTTAGATTCAACAAGTTGCTGTTACAGTTGAAAAATCTAACAGGTCTCTGTTGGTTATGGCGAAGCAATTTTATTGGAAATCATTGTTTAATAATTTATTTCTTCAAAACTAAATCAAAAAAAGCAGCAATTTTAGGTTTTGTACTGCAGTTTATAAATTACATGAGATTACCTCATTCCAATTCTCCTCAAGACGTTTCAGGGATATCAAGAGAAAAACAGAAACATACTAACACGTATCATATATATGATTTACCGTTAAGTGCCGCTTTATTGCCCTTTCTGCAGCATGCCAACATAAAAATGAGGTAAGGTATTGAGTTTTAACCACCAAACATGTAGCATTTACAGTCACAATATTAGCATTATGACCAACACATTAGCTCATCCATGAAGAGGATGAGAAACGGTTCAACATAAAAGTAAGACAGGATGAAAGCCTTTATAACAGAAATGTTTTTGTGTTTCTTAGCTAGCACCATTGAAAAAAATAAAGTGCTATGCTGTGGAAATATTACTCTCTCCTCCTGCCATTTTAGCAACAGGACGTATTAAAAACTGTACGAATAGACAAGATGAGGAAGCTGTCGGGAACATCATGGGTGACTGTGGCTCATCATATTGAGCCCACAACTAAGTGTGAAAGCACAGTTCAAACTAACCGTACCGCGCTTCAACATGTCGACGTCCCAGTGAGCAAGACACCTAAACCCAAATTACATGTCAAACTATCTGTGATTTTAGCCCTACTGCAGAAGGCTTTGAATCTTTGATGGTATTTCAAAGATGCAACCTAAATTCAACCCATTTACCATGTTTACAGTTCATCCCTGTAGGTTTACCTAACTAGTGACCCCAAAACTATATTTGGGTCATTTGTGTCTTTTAAATTTCTTATAAATGCTTAAATCCATATTTAAAATAATACTTTTAAAGTAAATTATGATTTTAAATGTTTTTAATGATGTTTTTGTTTGTTTAAAAAAGTGAACTGTAAGTGGAAGAATGTTTTAAACAGAGTCAGGGCTATGCACTACACACAGACAACATATGTTTTATTTTAATGTTTTATTTATGTTTTGCTCTGCAAGTTCATTTTTTTGCTACAGCTGCAACCTATTTTTTATTCCTACTTACTTTGTTTTGCCTGATTTCATTTAGACTCTCTGCTGGGTTATGGTAAAACATGAAAACACTTTTTTTATTGCTTTGCTTTTAGTTGCTATAGTGACAAGTGTTTCAGAGAAAGCACCTCTGTAGAGACAATTAAACAGCAGTATGGCAATTCAGGGCCGGCCCAAGCCTCCATGGGGCCCTAAGCAGAATTTGATTTTGGGGCCCTCTATTTCAGTCAATGTTGCTTGTTGATCATTCACACACCTACAATAAATGCAGATGTTTGTTTACCTTCTATTGACAGCCTGACATGTCTTTACACATGTGTGTTACATGTTGAAATTATGCCATTGCTTAATCTCTAAAGGAAAAATAATCAGAAACATAAGTAATGCCAATTCAATAATATCATGAATAATATTAATGAATGAATGATGAATCATGTCCAGGGTGCCACACATGGTTTTGAATTTTAAAGGGTAACATCTAGCTACAGGAGTGGCCTGGGTTTAATTTACAGAAAATTACAACATTTTGATTTTAAAAAAGTGCAACAGCAATGTGCTGCGCAAGAACAACCAAAAGATGCAACACTTAGACATACAAAAATAAAAAATTCAAGTGTACAAAAACAGAAAAGTTCTCCTTAATAGGAAGTGGCCCGAAAAGAAGGCCACTCAGCTGATGGAGCTGATGATGATCCTTTGTGAGAAGTGGACGTTGTGATGGAGGTAGCTGAGGAATTAAACAAAGAAAAACAATAACTAAGAAACAACAACCAATAGGGACATCATATTACAGTTTTGGACAGAATTATTCATCTCAGAATGTTCAGCAGTACAATGTGCAATTAATTTACCAGGTAGATCAACTGCGGTTGCAGTCACAGAGGGGACAGTGGACACACAGGATGAGGGTGTGAGCTCTGGTGAGGACGGAGATGGACCTAAGTTAAAAAGAACTAAAACAAAAGCTTGCCATGTTAGATGTAATGTAATACTTGAAAAATAATGTTGCTTGCTTCAAATTAATAAAAAATAAAACCGAATAAGATAATTTAACAATTGTAAATGGTGTTTTGCTGTTAACTTACCAGGTAGATTATCTTCGGTTGCATACACGTGAGGGGGGGGGGGGTCTGAAGAGGATGAAGATGGACCTAAGATGAAAAAACAACAACAAAAGATAACCATGTACATACACACTTATTGATGAGATACCTTGACTAAAAAAATTTCCCTTTGGATGTCATTCTTGGAAATCATATATAATGGATGGAGACACTTTCCCTCACCTGATGGATTGTCCACAGTCACATCTGAGGATTGGCATTGGGCTAATTCTGTACCTCCAAAGTACTTTAGCAGTGCTCCTGCGATGTTTCACAGAATTTATAAGTTGATGTAAAAAAAAAAAAAAAAAAAAAACACGTCAAAGACCCCAAATTCAACATGTTCGCCGACAACCCAAGTCCCCCCCACCCCCCGTTCTTTAGCGTCGACATTAACATTTGCTATCGAACATTACCAAAACCAAAAAGAAAATAACTCAATCAAAGTTAGTTAAAGATACAGAAATACCAACATGTTGATGTGATTTAAGTTACAGTTAGGAAATGAACTTCTCTTGTTTTTTACTAGCTAGCTAAAAAACTCACAAACTAGCTAGCTAATTAAATTTTTTTAATTTGATTTCCTTTATTTAAGCAGGCAAAACCCCATTGATAATCTCTTTGATAAACATTACCCTACCATGCAAGCCAGGATTGAAACATACCTTTATCTCGGCATTTCTTCTCGTACTCCTGATGGATATGTCCTTTTTTGCGACATTTGTTCCGCCTAACCACCTGTGTTTCCGATGAGCATGAGGCGGGAGCCAGCGTAAAGTTTTTTTCTTGGCACGAGGGTTTTTAAATTGACATTTAAAGGACAATTTTATTTCATGGCGATATTCATTTATTTCATGAAATATTTATTCATTTAATTTCGAATGAAACGGCTTTCCATACAGTGCAGCGAAGCTTCTTTAGCTCCAGAGCAGAGGCAGTAAGAATCACTCCGTTTACACCAGAAGCACTCTGCTGAAAATGTGCTTTTGTACGATAACATATTTGTGATAATACAGACAACTCCAATTCTGCATGGACAAAAAAATAAAAATAAAAATAAATATATATATATATATATATTTTTTTTATGCTCAAAGTGGGCCCCTTTAGTTCGCTTATGCTTTGGGCCGGCTCTGTGGCAAATACATGTTGATTTTTGGGGATATTGGATACAAGCTTTAATAGCTGATAAAATTAATCTTTACAGATGGCCGAATGAGTGCAAACACAAATCACTGCAAGGCTCTTGCAGCACATATTCAGTGTTTTTTCTAAATAAATACCAATACTAAATATGCCTTTGAATGCATTGTTGTGCTTTAGTGAAATACTCTGCAACCCTAGAGGTAGGTTTGTGTATATGACCTGTTGTGGACAGGAACACATTAAAATGAAGCTTAACTGAAATCTATACTATACTATAATCTATACTATCAAGAGCTTTACTAACTTTTACAGTCATTTGTGAAGAAATTTCTACCTGACTGAACAAAAGAGTCATCATCATTTCACACAATGAATAAGAGAGATGAGAAAATAATGAGTTAGAGTGCTTTGGTATTTCAGAAAGTTTAGCGTTATAGAATGCTGAAAAAAAAAAAAAGTAAAATCACAATTCTGTCATAGTTTCACCAAACATTCTTGCCCTTCTCCGGCCTCTTTCTCCTTTAAGGGCTTCTGAGCTGCATGTTTTTCCCTCAGTGTCTGTTGCTGCTGACTTCAACATCCACATGCAGTCACACAAACACTCTCATGTTCACACGTTCATTTTCATCCTGTACCAGAGCTTAGTCACTGCTGCCCTGTAAAGGCTTTTCAGACTAAAATATTATTACAACTGAATGATGTCATTGGTATGCAGAAAGGTTTTAAGTGATCATTTTGTCCTGACAATATAAGCGTGACTGAGGTGCTCTTGGCTCTGATTGGTTGTTTATGTGGTGTATTTCTGCAAATGGCTGTAGGACCACTGAGAGGAGTCAAAGACGTTCGTTTTTTTCATAGCTTATCACAAAGTAACTTACTGCGGCTTTTAAAATAACCTAGCTGTTGTTAAATTCAAAAATTCAATTTTTGCTCGTAGTTTTCGCACCATTTATTGAACAAAGAAAAGAATGTAGTTCCCTTTCAACACAATGCAGATTAATAATAAAAATAAAAAAAAGCTTTGCATTTTTTTTATGGTACACTTATCCTACACTTATCCTAAGAAGCTTTAAACACATAAAGCAATGTATGCCAGGCCTTGACAACTGCTGTCATTATACTTACCAAGTTAAAGAAACCACGTCTTCAGGAAGTATTTTAAATGGAAAGAATAGTAAATAATCTGATCCACAGTGAGAGAACCAAACAGACCAACAGGCTTGACTGACCACCATGAAAGTGAGGAGAAGCACAGAAATGCAGAAAGGACTGGTAAAAAGGGGGCAGCTTGAGTATATTGGCAAAGTGTCACGGTGTCTTAGAGTCTGGACCACAGCACGCCAAGTATGACATCACCAGTACCCTCGTTCTCTGTCCTAACACAATCTAAAGCCCCAAAAAGGATTGAGGAGGTTCAAATGACACACTCAACATCTGCTGCCAAACACACCAAACCAAAATGAGTCAGATCTTGTTTTTAAACACACAAAAACTTTTTTCATTTTGTTAAGGCTACTACTGACATGAGTGTGTTTAAGATGGGTCGTATTAAACATAATTTTATTTCTTCAGAATTTTATTTTTTCATATTCTTTAAAATGGAACAAATGGAACTCTTTTTCCCATATTTAGATAGCGTGCTGTACTTTTATTTTAATTCACCAAGATTACCCTACACATGCAGACAAACTGTCAAAAAGGACAGTTCTCATTTTCATGAGGCAGAATGGTTATGGACTGGCTGTCAAAAACACATGGACTAGCAGGAGGACCTGATTCATCACTGTCACAGACACAAGACAGGGTCTCTGGGCCAAATAAATTCAGGTGAAGGAGAGGACAGGTCTGAATAATACCTGTCTAACCCCTCAACACTAACACACACTCATTATGTCTCTCAATCCTTGCAGGGACATCCCATTTATTTCCATTCAGTTAAATCTACCGCCTACCCTAAACTCCATTTACGATTTAAGTATAATAAAAAAATAAAACAACCCCTGAGTCTTAAACGTAACCCAACCTAACCCAAACATAGCACTTCTACCTATCGGGCCTAGACTTAAGGCCCCATAATGAACATTTGATCCATATAATGCCAGTTACAAAAACAGCCTCCTCACATAAACACACATAGCATTTTTTGTCCTTCAGTGTTAGGAGACCTATAATGGTGGACAGATCCTCAAGAGGGAGAAAAAGTGGAAATGCGCAGAAAATGCCCTTTAAAGCCCAAAGGCTTATAAATTGGCAGGATATTTTTTTTTGTCCTTCAGTTCTGTCGGCTGCGGCTCCTGTGAGGGACGTGCGGGCTTTCAGTGATTTATTTACAGCTTGGTGGCGTTCAGGGTGCAACTTCATGTTCCTGGCTCGTTTGCTTGGTAATAACTTATCTGAAAGCAGGCAGAGGGGTGATCAACTGCGACACAAAGCAAAGCCATATCTCAGTAACCTTTAGACTAACCGAACATGCTATTATGAAGCAACTGTTGATGTTGGAGATATAGAAAAAAATACTTTTCAGCCAGAGAACCTCAAAAACATACATAAATCTCAATCAGCCTTTTTCCTGTTTTTCAATCACGTTAAGCTATTATAAAATTGAATTTTCAAATTAAAAAGACCATTTGCAGCCATGTTCTTTGAAAAAAGAAACGAACTGTTATATGTATATAATAACCTTAATAGCCTGACTGTACATTTCTGTTAACAGAATTTTTGATCAAATGTGAACATGTTAAAAGGTTTTTGTGGCCACTAATTTGCAACACTGGAAGAAAAAAGGTGGAGTGAGCAGTATTATTGTTCTTTAAGATGCTTTATGAGGGAAATTAAAGGTACGGGTCACAAAAATAAGAATGAGCAGTCAATCTTACTCTGGAAAAATACTTCAAGGCAAAGAAAAACTAAACAAAAGGAAAAGGAAATATATCCTTATTCGTACCATGTAGTCAAAACAGTCACATCACCAAGGCAACTGTAACTGTAGTTTCTCTGTTGAGACTTCTGGCTGTTTCCATTCACTACAGTGACGTTTCACAAGAACCACTGCATGAATTATTTTATTACCAACTGAATTCTGGCAGCAGAGTAGTTAGGACAAAAATAATTGACTAACAAGCCGTGGACACTAGCTGTATTTTTTATTAGGCAATGGGATATGGTTGCTTACACCACAATTTCCAGTTAATTTGATTTAGTTAAAAACTTCAACAGACTCGACACCTTGAGCAACCAATCATTACTGCCTAATAGACGGGGTTCAGATCCTCTGTACAAAGCAAAGTGCAGAACAAGTGGCTGTCTTTTTTTAACCAGGCTAGTGTTAATGGATGCATCTTGGGGATAAGCTGCCAATACACAATACTGCAGCTTGTAGTTGTTTAAACAATGTACACACAATATCACACATTTCTGTGGTGAAGCTGATGCTAATGCATCGAAATAGAGTAACATAGAAGAAAAAACATGAGTTGTGATGTCTGCAGCTATATATCAGTTTATTGTACAACATAAACATCCAGCTTTTACCAGGAATCTGTGCTGATCAAGTTATAAATCACTTCCAAGATTAAAAGCCAGCCGAAGTGCTCACGATGCACAAGCAGCACATGCCATATAACAGCCATTTACTGATTTTAATGTCACAGATGCTTATTTCTGCATCCTGGAAGGTAAGTGTAAATCTATTCGGATCAGACCTGCTTAGCCTGACTCTTCGAGGCCCATCCCTTTGAGGATTGGGTGTGTCGGGGACACTGGATACACACAGACATCCCTGTCAGCATATGGTGTTGGATAGAAGGATGGAGGTTGGGGGCTCTGGGAATAACTCCTGATGAAGAGATCAATGTTTGCTGCTGCTCTGCACCATCAAAAGGGAGGAACGGTAGACATTGAGGCATCACCCCCTCGCTTCAGCTCAATATAGCTGCGCTCAGCACAAATCGGCTGGGTACACGGGGACTGCTCTCTCAGTGGGGCTCAATGTTTTCATCGGTTAGCAGTTTTTGTTCTTTTTCTTTTTCATGCAGTTGTATCGCTTAAAATGTTTTCGTTGGAACCACATGGAAATGTGTCAGTGTCCTTGTTAGCAAGGTCTGCAGAAGGAAATAAATAGTTTTCTGACTGTCGATGACTATCAAATCAAAGAGCACACCTGGGCCTTTACAAAACTGAAACTGTTCCCATTGTCAGAAAGATAGAGGGAATATCTGCTCTGAAAGAGACAAGGAGCTCGTCAGGCAGAACGGAGCGGAGATAGAAACTGCACAGACGGTAACAGAGCTGCTTCACTACGACGAAAAACCCACTGCCATCTCAGTATGGGGGGTGCACTACCTAGCAGAGGAGAGGCTCACATGGCTATTCCACATACATTTATTTAAAACACCAAATCGATCTTTCTGGGTTTTTCAGCATGCGTGCATCTTTTCTTCCTCTTTGTCCATAAAAACGCTGGGAAAGGCGACAGAACAAACAGGGAGGTGCAAAACACCGCAAAGACAGCTCACTGCTGCATTCTCCGAGCCAGAACCTCCCCTCTCGACACTCCATTGTTGTTGACCAATCCCAGGACTCTTGGCTCAGCAGCTACGGCTCTCTCTGTGCCCTTCCTGCTTAAGACAGGTTTTTAGATTAACTAATAATAAATATAAGGAGAATAATTTACCTTTATAAAATAAGAATAAAAATCTTTTGTTTACTATATGAAAAAAATATGCAGCTAAAATGTTGTACACATACGCTCCCTTTGTGAAAGTGTATTAACTCTCATTAGCAATGTTTATGGTAAAATTTTACTTTTATTTTCAGGCATACGTTGAAAGTTTGTGAAGAAATACTTTCCCTGAACCCAATTTAACAAAGCGTAAAATTAAATGAGGGTTTTATGCTTTATATAAACGGGATAGCACTAACATTGCTCCACTTACATCTTCGAGGTAGATAATAGAAAGTTGCATTTAGTGAACAACAACAAACTCTGATCAGATTCTCTGGAGATGCTGTAGAAATACTAACCCACAGCCTGATACTGGCATTGCACTGTTTCAGAATTTCGTGTTGTGTTTGGCGTGATGTGTAGTAAAAGGGTTTGTACAACACTGATTTAAGTCGTAGGCCAAATGGGAATGTTCAGACGGCCCACCATGTCTCTGCAGGTCTCGAGTGATGCCCGACTCTTTGTAGTTACTGAGGATGAACAGTTTTATATCTAAACACTTTAATATCTAAACACTTTTATATCTAAACACTTTAAACATCTCCACTCCTAATCTGTCCGCTGTGTTCAGTGGTCTTCGTGATGATGTTTGTTCATAAGTACATGTTCCCTAACAAACCTCTTAGGCCTTCGCAGAGCGTCTGTGTTTAGAGTAAGATTAATATACACAATGATGGACTCTTAAATTACTACATAATGGGAGTTAGTCTTTGAATTCACTTCACATTATATACAGATTAATGTGTACTAATCAGATAAAATATCTATATGATACTTTCATGTTTGTAGTTCCAATCTAAAAGAACGTGAACATTTGTGGAGGATGTTCATATATTACATAATATTACATATAATGTAAATATCTTCTTATGTTATAAATTTTAGATTATTATATAGTCTGTATTTCTGGTTTTTGCTTTTTTGGTACATTTATATATATTTTATATCTAAAAAATATATACTATATATTTACCAGCCAAAAATGCAGGTTTCTAATTGCTTTGAGTTTTTGATGCTACATCTGACTTTTACTAGGGCAATAAAGCAGATTTCTATTTCTCACAACTGCTGGTATAAACTGTCTGTTTTTCAGTATCCTGTGCATCTAATTTAGTTTTCTGTCTTTTCAAAACAGCTGCTTGTACTGAGCCTGGTTCTGCTGGAGATTTCTTCCTGTTAAAGGGGAGTTTTTCCTCTCCACTGTCGCTACATGCATGCTCAGTATGAGGGATTTCTGTAACGTCAACGACAACTCAAACCTTTGTTTCGGTCTGCTGATTCCAGAGGAGTGAATGCTGCAAATCAATGACTCCATCAATCTGCTGGGGTTCCTTAGATTGGAATCTTTTTAGAATCGATTTATTTATGATGTATCTTTGATTTTAATTAATTTTCTTGTAAAGTGCATTGAGACGACATCTGTTATAAATTGCCGCTATATAAATAAACAGATTCTTGATTGTATTGTATTGTATTGTATTGTGTTGTATTTGATTGATTTTGGGAAGTCGCTTAAAATACCAACAACTTAACATTGCTGCTAATATACTTCAGGCTAAGAGGGTGGAGAAGATTCTAGCAACAGCATCACCTCAGAACACTAAAATACTTCAGATACTGCACTGTTTATATATTCAACCAAACAGGGTTGTTGTTCATTATGTCAATTTTAAATATTCCACTGCACACAATTTTCATGTGGATCAAACTGCACTCTTTCTGATAATGGGCGAAATACTGAAGGCAGAACAATGACTGTGACAAGCAGACAAAAGGTTGTCAGTCATGCCATTTCCTCCACAAAGGCAAAACTTTATCTTTAGGTTAAACATGTCATTAGATGGAAAACTACAACACAAATATATTTTGACCTCATTTTCCATATAGATAAATAAGGAATATACTGAGATGTTACCTCAAAAGACAAATTTAATTGAAAGCCAAGAGGAAAGAATAGAAAAACAAAAAATCTCTAAAAGTGGAAAAATATCCACATAATCACATAGTGAATATTCATGTTAAAATTGGGTTAAAAACATGAGTACAGATTAGATGGGTAGCCAAGTATGACTTCCTGTAGAAAATAAAAGAAAACAATGGAAATGATACCCAGCGTTTGCAGATTTCTGTGAAACCAGTAAGAGAGATGTAAAAAACGTGGGGAGGAGTCAATTTTAAAACTACCCAATTGCAAGTACATCTGGAAAAGAGTCTCTCAACCCTTTAGTTGTGAGGTCTAGGCAAAAGCCTTGTTTGGAGATGTTGTTGCTTACCAAAGAAGAAAATTTAAAGCTAAGAAGCTAGAGAAAAAAGACTATCAGCAAAACCGCAAGAGCAACAACACTGAATCCTAACGTAACCTCTGTGAAGCATCTTAAGAGACCGATGTGTTAATGTTTAAAAAAATCATTTGAAAATCTTAGAGTGAAGCTTCTGTATCCTGTAAGTTATTGAATATGTTGTACAGGATAACACATTTTATGCATAAAACTTTTACCAGCCTAGAAATTTGAGCAGCTTTGTTTTGTAAGAGGATGGATGTGCGCAGTGATAGTTTTTAGAAACTCTAAAGAATTCCGAAATATTTATAATCTTCAGTTTTATCATCATGGCAAAAACTTTCCAAAATGTAAGATTTCTTCTGCTATGACGCTTCCGAGGTTGGAGTTAAAACTGCAGAAGTCAACTTTGTTGCTGGTCTTTCTGAGGCTAAGTCCCTCAGTCTGGATTTAAACTATACGAAGATGCCAAGAAGGTTCTTCTCATGCAGGTTAGATGATAAATACCTATAACCTTTTCACTGAACCTCACTTACAAAACCGTTTACAATATCTCAACATTTCTCCAAGCATCTTGGAGACAAATTGCAGAAGCACTGAGCAGACAACTCAGTGAGGTCTGTGTCTTAAAATGTTTTTCCTCTCCTAGTCCATCTTACAATTTGACTGACTCCCACTGATTGGCTGAGGTGATTCCCTTATCTTAACTGAGCAGGTAGAGAACTCAGCGCCTGGTACCAACATGGAAACTGCCATCAAAGTCACAACTTTTCTGCTAGATGTCTGCCTTTAACAAGTCGGCCATGATGCTGGGTCTGCGGAGTGCAGATAATGGCATTCAGACGCTTCAGTTTAAGAGACAGGTTTAAAGTAGGAGTGAGTCTTATTATGTCTCTATGTGAAGAGTGGTAGAGTAATTATAATTGGGATGGTAGTACTCCTAGCAGTAAAACAAGCTGAGTAGAGACCTTTGTTTCCTAATAAAATGTAAACCTTTTTCAACAGCAAATCGGTTTAAGCTTGGAATGCTAAAGATGACGATTCAAGCAGATTCCAAGTACTGCATTTACATAATCTAGCAGGTTTACTGATTGGCAAGCCGTCTAATGGCACAATTCAAGTGTTTACCCCATGACATAAGTCGGCTAAGACTTTAATGAGACGAACTAATGAAGAATGGGAACAGTTGCAAAGGTCTGCCATTGCAGGCTAAGCCAAGTGGTCCTAGGAGAGTCGGGAGGGTGGCTGCGTCTTTATTATGGTCAGCAGCTTAACAATTAGATACAAAACATGTGTGTGGTAAAAACCCTGGATTTTTCATTAGCACCTAATTACCCATAAAGCACTTCCTTCAAACACTTGCAAGGCTGGACAGCAGCCAACTTTATTTTCTTTAGAGTGGTTTTCTTCCAAACAATAAATCAGGCAATCATCTGTAAATCGTTCACTGTAATGGTGTTGTTTTATTCAGGACATGTGCTACTTCATTTTAAAGTGTTGCTCAACCAAAACTAACATGAAAACCTTAGTCAGCATAGCGATCCCCCTCCATCTGTTAGATTGGTAGTTTGATCCATGTACTCTCCTTTCTCCCCTTACACTAATACGGTATAATGTTGTTACCACCTGCATCATAGGATGTTGCACTGAGCCATAGAGGCCTGATTGAGGGAATTCTTCAGCCCAAAATACATCACCCATCAAAGAATACCTAACCCTACTGAATGGTCTACGTCTGTGCTGCCCCTTCCTAAGAATATTTGTAATGCACTGCACTCTTTGACACTTTTTAGAAAAATTTGCTACAGCAGTTTGCCAGTTAGTTTGGCCAGCCATCACTCACCAGTGAGCCTTTGTTTCTCTGTCACCAGCTCATCACTGTTATTTCCTTAGATCCAGTTTGTTTGGTACTGACCAATGCAGATCAAGGATCAACAGCTGTAGATATCCTCAATCAAGTGTCTATATACAGTGTTCTTCATTTCACCTTTCAGCGGTCATAATGTAACGCCTGACTGGCCTGTGTGACTATGAAATGCTTAAATGACACAAATAGCTTCGCATTAAATACAAAGCAATGATAAGTACCGACCATTCATCAGAGTTACCTCTGATTGATAATGGCCTAAAAAGAACATGTGTCACGTTTTGGCATTTTGGAACTGAAACTATAAATGAATCCAGAAAACAAAGAACTTGGGGAAGTCCTAGATGGTTAATGAACTGAATCTATGTTTTTACAATACACCCCTTTTATTATAATCAATCCTGTTTGACTAAACCCCCTCCCCATTAAAGTAAGTCGGAAGCTTGCAAATTGTTCCAGCATCTGCAATACGTTTGTAAGGGCTTTCAGTTAATATTACCTCATGAACCATTACCCTGCATCCGACACTAAGGATCAGCTCGCTAAAGGGCATTCAGCTTCTCCTGACAGTCCTGGTTAAGTTCTGTAAAAATCCTTTAAACAATTTAATAGTTTATGGAAAGTTTGATATCTGGTGTTTTCTGTGGAAGTTAGGTCTGGGGACCTTAAAACATGGTTGATTTTGTGTCTAATCAACAACTTCTGGGAATTTAGTTCATATGTGACTAACTACGACAAAACCAGGAACAAGTTTCCCTGAGTGAGGTTTGAGGTTCTGAAAGTGTGGATTATAAGCCGACTAATGATGTCAAACATATAGAAATAAAAAATAAAATAAATATATAGCCATCTCAATGTTTGCACTCTGCTGGGGCGCCATTTAGGATTCTCCTGCGAATAGTTATGCAACTGCCCCTGCAATCCAACCCAATTAGAGCAAGATAATAATAAATATAGCATGTTAAATGGGTTTTTAGCCCCAAAAAAGCCATATATATTAAAAAAATTTAGCTACTAGATGTGCAGCATTGCTCTCCCGTCTGGTGACCGCCCCATCAAACTCTTTACAGCCGTAGCACTGGAGCTGGCGGTGTGCTGGTGGCATGCTATGTATCGTAACTGTGTTCTTAAAAACATTAAAGGTTTTGTGGTCCTATCTTGTTTACTTTAGTTCAGCGTATTTCAGGTGGATGTGAAGTAGCTATGTATTTCACGCCCTTTTCCTACTGGCTAAAACCAATAACAGAAAACTGTGAATAGCCAATGAAGCCAAATGATTTTCTCCTGCATCCCAAAACAACAAAATTAAAGGTACAGACTGCTATTTGAAGCTTGGTGTGGTATTGACTTGTTCACGGTTTTTCCTGCAGTTCATCAGATATGTTCACCTGATGATATTTTAAATCTATCCCTTTGCCTCATGGTTCAT
Source organism: Orestias chungarensis (assembly GCA_032876305.1). Lineage (NCBI taxonomy): Eukaryota > Metazoa > Chordata > Actinopteri > Cyprinodontiformes > Cyprinodontidae > Orestias > Orestias chungarensis. The sequence goes on along the minus strand of JAVLVB010000169.1, from coordinate 643,302 downwards.
AGTGCAAGGTAACTGAAGTCCCTTCTGATCCCTGTTGACCAGAGTGTAATGTCTCTTTTTCTAATTATAGACATGCTTTAGGTTACAGGAAGGAAAAAATTACTCAATATAGGTTCCTAAATATGTGGGTGTAAAGTTAGAAATGTACACGTATTTGTGGTTTGTGGTTTCAAATCCTGATGAATTTCATCGTCAACATCCAGAATAAATTCGACCATTTGATGGCTTTTATATGCCAGGAGAGCCAACACATTTGTCCGAACCGTTGCTTTATTTGAGAGCTAATTTACAGAGATTTTTGTTATTCTTTAGATAAGTATTTCCTGAGCTGCTAACGGTCAATTATCAGCTGCAGAGATTACGGGAGACTCAACCTGAGATCAAATGAAGAACAAAACACACAATTTAGCATATTATCTCAAGATTGCTCTGTGAATGAAACTGACTTTGGCTAAAAAGATGATTAGAAGCATGCCTGAACAAAGCATGCTGACCTAAACTGAGCCTTTTGGGTTTTATCTTCATGACCAAGAAACCAAAAGCAGGAACTGTAGACATGTTTTGTTCTGGAGAAAAGCTATGAAAGCTTTTAATTTTTTTAGAAGAGCAATTGGGAGTGATTAAAATATAACCAGGAGGCTTTGAGAGACATATAAGAAAATATGTTTGGTATTTAGAAACACAAACAATGTTTAAAAAATGTAATGCAGCACATTACGCAATGCCTTTTTTATTTTCTACTCTCTCAAAGATGACTCACTGTTGTCCTTTTCAAGTATGGTGCATTTGACCATATGTTTTTACCTTTTGTTGCAAATGCAACACAAACACAGTGCAAAGACTGGTGAAGAAATAGATTTAATCTGTTAGCAGTTCAGAGAAGGTCAAATAAATAACAGACACATTTTAGACTTTCTTTCCAGTCCTCTAAGTCTTCAGACATTCTAAAGTCCAACTAAATATTTTTACTTTACACATAATCAATACTTTTAAACGGGTTACTTCATGGGGATGTAACAATACAATCATAACATAAAAAATGCTATATGGGTACAAAAAGATTTTAGCAATATTTAGGGGAAGATCTAGAAGCAAAATAAAACAATTTCAATGTCACGTCAATTGTGTTTGAAGTAATCTATGCTAAGAGTTTACATTTGATATAGCTAGGTCAAGGCATTTAAGAAGTTAATGATCAAATTCATTGAAAAACTGTCAAATGTTTTTACTATGTAACATTTAACAAACCCCAAGATGTCTCATAATTTGTCTCATTTTGTCTGTGTCATCAAGTCTTTCTAGGTAAAACATGGAAAAATCCCTGCCATGTATGATGTTTAAGTAACAGAGATTTATTTCCTGCTTTTGCAACACAATCTCATCAGCTAGCCTAATGGAAAATCTTTAGTGGGTTCTATCAGGCCACCAACTCAACAGCCTCCGCCTTTCCTTATTTCAAAATGGGAGCGTCGACAGGCTGTCAAGTTTAAAGCCCCTCAATGTGAAGGTTACATAGAACTCGCGTACAGTAAATTGAACAGAAAGTCACATGTGGGCATGGACCAGATGCCGTGAACACTTTCCGCTACACTTGTTGGCCTATTCTCTTCACTTTCTCCTACTTTCAAAAGCATGAAAACTAAGGCCCTGTTTGCATGGCAACGCTTCCAGTTGTATTTCCAAAAATATTTTGTTTTGGATAATTATGCAAACACTAAGCATCCAGATGAAATGCAAATGTGACTAGAAACGATGTGTGGTGTGTATCCGTGTCAAAATATATGCACAATCAATGCCGCGTCATTGAAACCATAAATCTTCAACAACTAGCAGATTTTGCTGTGGATTTATTATTGGAGGTCCTCCATTGTACTTGTACTGTGCGCAGCTAAAAACCGTCCGTTTACAAAACCAAATTACTGATGTAATTATCTCCAACTGTGTTAGGTTTTTGTTTACTCTGGAGCCGTTGTCAAGTCTCTGGAGTTTTGTAAAACCAAAATGCTGTTCACTTTTAAACCAAAAGCTAAACCTGAGAAAACATTTCCGTATCACTGTCCTTCCCTTACAGTTTTGTACAAATATGTACTTAAGGTGGAAATACTCTAATGATATGTAGTATGACATTTGTGAAACTTAACAAAGCTAAATTGAGGAAAATCTTCTGTTGGAGAAGCAATAGATCTTTTATAACACCAAAGGTCATTATCGGTGTCACAACCAATGTTGTAAATTATGCGGAGTCTAAAATGTAGATGATTTACATGTTTTTCGGCAAAGTATAAAACTGAAATGTTATTGGGAATTTGTTTGTACATAGTTGAAAGAAATATGATGATAAAATCTACCAAAAACAACTGGAGTCACATCTCTTGAATATTTATCAGGAAGCAACATTCAAAGTAAGGACCAATGTTTAGTTAGAATACTATTGGCAGTGACCAAGTTAGCATCACTCACGCCCCCACCATAAACAAATGGATGGACAAAATGGTGCAAATTCACAACACACAGAGATTCACATAAAATTCTAAGACTGCAAAATCCAAAAGTGAAAAATGGAAGATCGTATAGAAACATTCACAAAAACTAAATCTATATGTTGTCACCATGCACTCTGTTTTGTTTCTGTTTTTACATCCAGATTTTATGTTTTTTATTATGTAATTTAGTAAACAAAAAATTATAAGTTAAAAAAGGCAGTTAAAAGCGTTTTAAAAGGGAGTCCATTTTACAATAATAACATGCAAATGAGTTTTTTTGTTATATTTTATTTTATTATGCTGCTAAGAATCTGATACTAACCTTTGCTTGGTCGCGTGTTAATATCGGCTGGATAGAGATTACTGATACAGACAATCCGTCCTTTAGAGGAGGGATGTTACTGTTTAAAATTCATACCCAACCCCCTAATCCTTGACTAAACAGAATTATTTTAATGCTCAGTCTATTTTTAACTAGAATGCGAAACAAACACTAATTTTGCTCCATGGAAAATACCAAAAACGACACTCATTCATTTACAGCTTAAAACAAATCCTGCACGCAAACAGAATTTCATTTAGATCCCTGACAAACGCAGAGTCTGGGTCGAAACACCTTTGCTGAGTCACTGGAAACAGTAAGTAACAGCAGACCCAGTAAAGGAAACTGGAGCGGCTTTATTACACGACGATAGCTCAATCGCACAAGACGAGGGACACTGACTAATATGGAAAAATGGCAGCTTTGCTTGGCATCAATGGTCCTCTTGCAGACATCCCTAAACACACGCACACACAGATATCGCAGACGAGGACGGTCGAACATCAGCAGCATGAATGAATCATCAGAAGAAGAGGGATGCTTTAGCGCATACGACACCCACTCGCTTGTTTTAACCATATTACATACCTCCCACCCTCACACTCCCACACACACACTGTCTTCGTCCTTTTTTCTCGCTGCACTCCGGTCCGGATTTCCACAGTCATTTGTCCTGCCCCGAATAATAACAACCACAGTGAGAGCGACTTTGTTTTCATGTATCCAGCATGGCGAACAGAGACCATGGTAATGGTAGGAAAAAAAAAAAAGAAGCTTGTTGGGGAGGGAGGGGGGAGTCAATGAGTTCATCTGCATCACCTGTATGCAAGTTCATTCCAGAGCGCTCTAAGACCATATTAGGCCCTGGGCTGTTATTAATAGAGAGCATCATCTACAGTGAGGTTCGTCAACCACCAGCAACTCAGGTGTTTTACATTTTCTAGGATTGAGTTGTTTGCTGTTTATACGGTATCACAATCTCACATAAAGCTTTTGAAGTAATATAGTCAAACTGACTTAATCACTCAACAAATTTTGACTGTCAACTCAAACAAATTTTAATGGTACTACGATGCAGTGGGAATTGTGAAACATATGGTCCCACCCTGTTCACATTTATTCTACATTTTAAAACTATTTAGAATTAAGAATCCGCAATCAGTTTATTTATATAGCGCCAATTTGCAACTGATGTCGTCTCAAGGCACTTTACAAGAAAATAATTTCAAATCACAGATACAACATAAACAAATCAGTTAGAAAAAGTTTCAGATTGCATCGAGTCATTGTCTTGCAGGATTCACTCCTCTGGAATCAGCAGATAGAAACAATGGCTTTTGTTGTCGTTGACTTTACAGCAATCCCTCATTCTGAGCATGCATGTAGCGAAGGTGGAGAGGAAAAACTCCCCTTTAACAGGAAGAAACCTCCAGCAGAACCAGGCTCAGTACAAGCAGCCATCTGCCACGACCGCCTGGGGGTTTGAAAAGACACTGGCAGGATAATTTCATAAGCAGAGGTCTCACTGTCATAGAGTTAACATATATCAACACAGCGCTAACTCCTTCCTCACCTGGCGCTGCACACTGCTGGTCAGCAGTACCTAAAAAAAACGATCCCCCTCTTTTATCTGCCTTATAGGAAGGACTCATTTGACTCTTTGCTTTCCTCAAGGTGGTTTTTAAACTCACAACCACGTGTCTGGTAAATCTGCCAACTCACAACCGCATGTCTGGTAAATCTGCCAACTAATGGACTCAAGCTGTGCAGAAAGTGATGAACTAATGACAGATTGTTATAACTGTTACTCAATATAGATAAAACTCATTAAATGTATATAATGCAGCACATTAAACAATTTTTAAAATACAGTTTCATTTATTTTATTCTATATGTTTTCCTTTTCTGGGGGGATTAGAGTCAAATTATGTTCAATCATAGGTTACTTAGCAACAGGAGGGGTTATTTAGTCTTTTGTGTTTATTAGTAAAAAATACATGCTAATTTATAGTTCTATGTAAATATAATGAAACTATGGTATTCTTAAATCAAATTCTAACATTAATTTAGCTGTATTACTATTTTCCCCAGTTCTGTGTGGAAATATTTTGTTGCATTTTTTTCTGTAATCTACACAAATTCTGACGTAAAAAAAAAAAAAAAATTGCAGACATTTTAAAACTATTTATTTTCTACATCTGTTTGAGTAATCATTGGAGCCTCACTTTCAGGCCTGGCCAACAAGAAGCTTGGTTTGGTTGTGCCTGAGGTTACCTCCCAACACTGATGAGTTAATTTCACAGGATTGTATCAATCCTGCCTAATCAACGGAGTCAAACAAACGCACAAAAAAAGTCTTAAAACTATGTGATTGTTATATTGTAATATAGAAAATTGTAACAGTTATTTTACTGTGAAAAAAACCTCTGTCAGTTGTCATGGGTGCATCAGACACCAAGACTATCCAGTATCTTTAGAGCAAAAATAGGTTAATTACTCTTCAGTAAGTGGATGAAGAAGCGACCTGACTAAATCCCTGCTGAACCTTCCTTGGCCGTCCTTCTGTCAGGCTAGATTTAACAGCACTGATTGTTCACAGACTTTGTGCTGTCTCATGCCCCATTTTCCTCTACCCTTTGTGAGCGAGAGAAGAAGAAAAAAACAACAACACTGCGCATAAAAATAACAGATTCTGCCTCTTGGATGCTGGGGAATGTTGCGCAACACCAACAAGGAGAAGAAACCCGACTGATGCGCAGAGCTGAGGACAGACATGACGTCTGTCTGAGTTCAGAAAAAAAACAAAAAACTGAGCAGAAATGTGAAAAATAAACAACAAGAGAAATACCAGAGACGACATTCAGACTGTCCGCATCATCACACACGAGAATCTGTCAGAATAAAGGCGGAACAGCAAATACGCACCGTTAGAGATGGAGAAGCACTTTGAGCCGAGAGGTGAGTGTAGAAACTGGAGAGAAACGTCGCCGTTAGGAGTCTCTGTGTGTGTGTGTGAGAGAGAGAGAGAGAGAAAGATGGGGAGAGAGAAGTGTGTGTGTGTCTGAGAGCGTCAGGCTGTAGGCAGCAGGACAGAGGAGGAGATTTGGCACATTTGGAGAAGAACGCGGCGCGGAGGCGCGCCGAGATGCGGCAACATCAGTCTACAGGCAGCTGAGCAGCAGCGCGCAGAGCAGCCAGGGTGGGGCGCTCACAGACACACACACCCCAACACACACACACACCCCAACACACACACTGCACCAGCAGTAACTCCTTCGCTGCCGAGTCGCTCTCCATGTTGTTAACGAATAAAACCATCTGTCCTCACTTCCTAACAAAACATTAGAATATTAGCTGCAGAAATCAGCAGTCCAGCAAACTACATGGCAGGTACGTAAACATGAATCTGCAACGAAAAGGCTGGAATATTAATTGCTTTTAATAATTAATAAATAGACTTCTGGATGATATTTTCCTCTTTTGGGTGAAAAAAACAACAACAACACTTTAATTCTGTTACATGTCTTAGTGCAAATCAAAGTAAGAAAGGACCAGAGGGAGAAGGGAGCTGCAGTGTCAGGTTTAAAGGAGGATCATTCTCGAGACTGCTGTGACTCAGCAGCATAATGTAATGAACCAAAATCCCTAAAAACTGATAACAGCAATAGTTACAGGACACAATGGAAGAGAAAGTATCAATAAACCACCAAAGAGCTCTCTGACTTCCTCATCTGTGCTTTCCACAAGTGAGGATTGTTTGAATACAGTAAATTCACCACGGGGTGAATGCCAATTTAATTTTGTTCCCCTTCATGGATGCATTTAAACCGTTGAAAGTTGAGATGATTGTCCACATCTACAACAAGAATGAATCATGGTGGTGACAATGTCAAGCTAAGGATTATATTTGACATGTTTCATAACGGTATTATTACTTTAGGTTTTTTTAACTACCCTGAATAATTTAAAACAAACAAAAAGAAAAACATTTATATGAAATGACATAGATCTTTTGCCCCATAGTGTAAATAGTGCCAATAATTATTGTTAGATTTAATTTAAATCTGGGAAAAGAAGAATAAAAAAAGAGTTAAAATTTAATACAAACACAGTCAACAGTTTCCTTAACTTAGTAACAAATGTACATTTTGAGTAAAACTGGGAGAGCTCACAATGAGGTAGAAATACACTAGATTCTCAAGAGATCCTTGAGAGACAACAAACCTACACAGGATGGCTTCAGGGGAACAAATTCAATGTTGAGGCCATTAAAAAGCCCCGATCGCGTACAGAAAGGTTGTGGGCAGAGTTAAACTGGTGTGTGTGTGTGTGTGTGTGTGTGTGTGTGTGTGTGTGTGTGTGTGTGTGTGTGTGTGTGTGTGTGTGTGTGTGTGTGTGTGTGTGTGTGTGTGTGAGTGAGTAACGCACCAACAACTCTGACTCACCAACACCAGTCCTGTAAGGACAACTTCTCCAAACCTCCAGAAAACTATTATAAGAAGCTTGTGGAGGGTTGTCTAAAACATTTGACTCCATTGCCACAGTTTAAAAGGCACATACTAAAACATAGGAGGCCTATGCTTCCCGCATAGAAAAAGATATATTAAAACAGTACATGGACCATACTTATGTATAAACATACATTCATTTATGTGGTAGCCTGATTAGTTGGGATTTACATATTTTTCTGGAAATAAAAAAAACAAACAAAGTACTCTGCGTTAACAGTTCTTTGTTTGACTTCAGACCACATTGGGCATTGCTTTCTCTTCTGCTATTAACATCAAATTACTGCTTGACAGTTTGTTCATCTTAGGAGAGGAAGAGATGATTCATTTTCTTCTGACTTTAAAAATAGAATTTAATTCAGAAGGTGATTTTACAAAAATGTTGGTAACCGTCTGAATTTAAAGCAGGCAGTTGTAAGCTGAATAAGCAAATCAGTGAGAATTTCCACTGTCTCTCAGTTCACTGCTGTAAAATAGATTTTTTTTTTCTTTTTTGTTGCCTTTTATGTCACACTAAAATGTTCTTTAAACACATTTTTGTTTCAAAAATGTAATGGAGTAGATTAACAATGTTTAACTGTAATTATCTTTTCTATAACTAGGAGGGAACAAATTTCAAACCTATCAACAAAAAGTATTACTCCCCCTAATTAAATCATGATTTAAAAGTAATTCACCACATTTTCTTATGGTTCAGTTTTACATGCCACACTCGGTTCTAATAACTAAATCCAAAATCAGTTAATTAGATTCTGTCTGACGACTGGAAGTAGGCCCCAAAAAACCCTCCAACACTTTCACATCTTGCCCAAATCTAAGAAAATTCAACAGTGGATGAGAGAAAAATCCTCACTATCTGTCATGTCTGTCTGGAAATATACATCTACAGTTTATTGATTCTAGTGTGTCATTGTGCACAATGATGACCATTCCCAGGGTGACCTCTCTACCAAGAGTGAATTCTAAAGAAGGTCACAAAACATAATTTAAAGCACTGTAGCATCACTTGACTCCTCTGTCAGTGGTCATCATTCAACTATATGAAATAGACTGGTAGGAAATAGCAGCTATAGTTGAGTCCCAAAACACTAAAAAGATACAACAGCATGTTTCACATTTTTCCAACAATATCTTGATAGTTCCCAACACTCTTTAGAACGTATGCATCCGTTCACAGTGTCAAACTTTGTGTGGGAGGTGCAGGGAACCATGATTGGTTGGACCATGAACTCTTTACCTCCTGAAGGGAGGGTCGTTTTTTTCAGTTCAGCTTCAACCACAAGCAGCTCTTTGAGAACATTCATGAACCTGATGTGTCCCAAAATACAAATCAGCTTTTGACACCATAGCAGTAAAAGGCGGTCCTCCAGGCGGTCATCTAGATTCCTGGAATCTGTTTAGCGTACATGCAAGGTGTTATTATAGTCCTGGAAAAAAGATATTAAGCAAGAAATAAAGTTGGGTTCAAATTTATACTAAACCAATCAGCAGATGTTCAGAAACAGAAACAACGGTGCTCTTGCCTCACCTAAAAAGCATTATCATTATGCTGTTGGGAAAATGTCCTCCCTCAACACAGTTAATTACATGTTTGCAAGCCAAATTACTATCATGCTGTGTGACAACTAAGAGCAGCCCACCGAACTTCATCTAAACTTCTCTGAACTAGTTTAAATCCTAATCTGTAAGTAGGTTTATTTCTGTATTTAAGTTTTTATGACTTTTTTTTTTTCTGCCACAAAATCAAGAATCAAGAATCAGTTTATTTATATAGCGCCAATTTACAACAGGTGTCGTCTCAAGGCACTTTACAAAAAATCAATTAAAATCAAGGATACATTCTAACAAATCAATTTGAAAAAGTTTCCAATCTAAGGAACCCCAGCAGATTGCATCGAGTCATTGACTTGCAGCATTCACTCCTCTGGAATCAGCAGG
>JAVLVB010000169.1:612291-630845 GCA_032876305.1 Orestias chungarensis | reverse complement strand
GGAGTGAATGCTGCAAGTCAATGACTCGATGCAATCTGCTGGGGTTCCTTAGATTGGAAACTTTTTCAAATTGATTTGTTAGAATGTATCCTTGATTTTAATTGATTTTTTGTAAAGTGCCTTGAGACGACACCTGTTGTAAATTGGCGCTATATAAATAAACTGATTCTTGATTCTTGATTCTTGCTCTAAAAAAGGCAAAGTTGAACAAACAAACATAAAAAAAGTAAGCAATCACATGACATTCCACATTTGAGAAAGTAAAGGTGAATATGGCTTTATGTGGTGCATTATCACACATCACTGTTACATCCCATTACAGCTGCAGTATCTCTCAGACCTCCTCAATATAATTAAATAAATATTTTATTATATTGGTCCATGTTGCGACACCAAAGATATGATACTACTTTTAAACAAGGTAAAAACTTATAGCTTTCAAAACAGCGTAAATATTCTCCGCAGCCATTTGTGTCTAAACGATCCATCCATCCATCCCTCCATCCATTCATCCATCCATTTTCTTCTGGTTATCAGGCATCGGGTAGCGGGGGCAGCAGGCTAGGTAGGGAGACCCAGACTTTCCTCTCCCTAGCCACTTGCTCCAGTTTATCTAGGAGAATCTGAAGGCGTTTCCCAGCCAGCCGAGAAACATAGTCCCAGCAGCGTATCCTGGGTTTTCCTCTGGGTTTCCCCCCAGTGAGACGTGCCTGGAACAAATCCCCAGGGAGGCGTCCAGGAGGCATTCTGATCAGCAAACTCAACTGGCTCCTCTCAATATCGAGAAGCAGCGGCTCTTTGCTGAGTTCCTCCTGAATGACCGAACTTCCCACCCCATCTCTAGAGGACAGCCAAGACACCCTGTGTGGGGAAACTCATTTTGGCCGCTTGAACCTGTGACCTCATTCTTTCGGTCACCAACCAAAGCTCATGATCATAAATGAGAGTGGGAACGTAGATAGATCGGTAAGTCGAGAGCTTCGGTTTTTGACTTAGCTCTCCTATCGCCACAACAGATTGGAATAGCGCCCGATCATGGCAGATGCTGCACCAATCCGTCTATAGATCTCTCGCTCAATTTTCCCTCATTCATGAACAAGACCCCTGATACTGAAACTCCTCCACTTAAAGCAGGACCTCCCCCTGACCCTTTTCTGGCTCAAGACCATGGACTAAGACTAGGAGGCACTGATTCTCATTCAGGCCGCCTCACACTCGGGGTGTCATTGTTGCAGGCTGTATGAGTTCTGTCTGTGGAATTACTGTTCATAGAGGGTACTGGGCCATATTGGAGTATTCCACCATCAAAGCTACTCCAAACACAACTCTAAGTCGACTGCTGCGTTGCTAAAAAAGAAAAAGCGAGTAAAAGCGTTGGAGTAGCAAGCAGGTCTCAAAACCTAAACTCTACTGATCATCTGTGGCATCCCCCCCAAAACAGTTGAGGACCACAACTCTCTAGTGTTACCGTGAAGGTGTAGGAGCCAGTGACGCTTTAGTGGACTCCATGATCTAGAGACTTTCAACAGTGCTGGAAAACACTGGTTTTGATGTATATGTCTGTTTGTTCAATTATTTTGAGGTAATAGCAAATGTATACAGTTATACAAGCTGTTCACAGGCTACTTTACATCTACAACTAGATGATAGAAATGCTTTGTCAGTATTTGTAGATATGAGTTGACACTTGTCAGTATTAAACACCTCATGGAAGACGTTGCCAGAAAACCCAAAACAATCCAACCTCCTAAGATACACGATGGCAATGGTGTGAAAATCCCTGTCAAAAAAAAGAAACATTCTTTTATCTTTTCATAAAATTTTTACAATGACTGTGCAAATCATTCATGAGATTCATTCAGTTGGTATCAAGCCTCAAAGCCCGCACTCATGTGGAAATGATTCTAAAAGAACAAGTCAGCTATAATCTCAACAACAAAACCCTCTCCAGAACCGAACATGAAATTTTCATGTTCCACTAACTGAGGGAAAACTTCTCAGCTTTCTCGATTGCCGTAGGCACCAGGGAGCCTTTGCTAGAAAGTAACGGACAAGACAAAATGCAAGGAGACAGAAGAAGCAGCTTTTCCTCACTTGTTCCACTCACAGCCAGAAGAATGGAAACTTAAAGCTTCTCAAGGGCAAAGTGAGTAAATATAACACAAAAGAGAGCAATGTGTGTGTTAAACCAAAGTTAGATCAAATGATTAGGTATGAATCATGGAGATGGGTTTCAGGAAATAGATCTCATATTATTATCCTTTTTTTTTCTTTCTTTTTTTTACAGACCATCTTAATGTGGGTTTTTAAGACAACAAATGGTCAAATTGTGACATTGAAATACTAATAGGGACGTTCCTGATTGATTTGTTTAATGTGGATGGTAATGGGAACCTTTTTACAATCAAAGAAACAGAGTTTTTGATCCTTTTGTTGTATGTGTTTCAGGAACATTTTCTTCAGTTCATTGAGCAACTTCATTAGAACCATACTGTTCAAGCCTATAGTTGTTATTACACACATTAAGGAAAATAATTAAAAAAATTCTGGTTTGCTTTATTTATACAGTTAATATTTAACTGAAAGCCTAACCTAAAAAACTGGAAACATCCATAAGGAACCCCACATTGGTAAGTTTTTCAGTGGGCGGTATGCCCATACATCTGAAATGAACTTAAAGTATATCTCCAAACAACATATTCAGCTCTATGCAAAATTTTGATTGTGTCCTACATCCAAGTAGAAGCATCATCCACCACAGCTCCTTTCATTACATGATTGAAAGTTAGGTATTTCTATTTGTGCAGAACATCTTTTCCCAAATTGCTGAAATTATTCGGATGAAGCTATTTAAAAACTTTGCTTTTAACAACGGACGGCTACTAATTATGTATTTCTCTCTATCAGAAGGTAGTGACATTTTTAAAATATATTTTTGCTCTCATATTTTCATGTTGGAAGATATTCTGTGTAATTTATGCTTTCTTAAGTAAAAGTGTTCATGTGCAGTTAGTCAGACTGCATTTTTAAATGTGACCAAAAACATAGCAGATAGTAAGATAGGATCTGCCTTTACAAATAAAAAATTCATTTAACTGAATGGTGCCATAAAAATGAGATAGATAAATGTAAGCGGACCTTCAATGAGTGGTAGTTCTCAAAGTTGAATTATACAAGTTGTCCCAAGTTAGATCATTTAGATTTGTATGTGTAAATTCACTGTAGTATTTTTCTCTTTGATTTTTCATTGTTGTTTTTTTGTTTTTGTTTTTTGCTGTTAGAAGGTAGGAGTTTTCATTATTGCAAAAATTATTATTTACCCAGGGTGACACTGTGTCCTGAAGAGGAATGAAAACAAAAGACAAAAAAAGAAAAAATGACAGATTTGCTCTAAAGGAGATGTCCTGTATTTAACTGCATGTCTAATTAACATTGACTTCAAACTGACTCATAGTCCATCCTAAATACTGATTCTTTGCTGCACAAATTGAAATTTATTAAACCTTTAATACTCAGATACAGAGTGAAAAGCTTTGCCAAAGCGGCAATAATGCAACAGTACAATGGACTGCTGGTAAAAGGAAAATAAAATTAGGACAACACTGACAATTTTATATCCAGCACAACTCAAAATATTGTGTTTATATCAAATGCGCAAATACAGGGATACTAAGCAGAGTCCAGGGACATTATAACCAAGAACAGCTAAAATGCAAAAATACCTGAAACTCTAGCTAAAAACACATAACTATGTATGTCAGTAGGTTAAAAACAAAATAATCTTAATATGAATTGATAGGCACAGTGGAAACTATCTAAAGACTACAGCAGAAGCTAGCACATAAAGTCTTAAATTTGCTCTTGTGGGTACAGCCAGTCAGCTTCGACGATAATGAATGACATTAGCTTTCCCACAAAATAATGTCAGACTGGCGTCAGTTGGCTGTGCAGACAAATTAATGAACTATATTGGTGCAGACATAAGGTCTGCATTTCACGACATAGAATTAAGAAACTTTATAATCGAACAATTAATGTGACATTTAAAAAGCAGTTCTTTATAATCTATATTAAATTGCAGTTATTATAAATTCTGTATGTAGTTTAAGTTTGAAGTTATACCACTGCTTCCAAGATGTCAATTCATTCCAATCAAATCACGGATTAGGTAAATGTTAGAGCAAAGAACACACACAGTTTAAAAGATGATGTAATAGTGGAAAAGGTAAGACTGCTCTCAATAATCTACTCTACTCAAACCCAAATCCTTCTTTTTCGGCTGCTAATTCTTAAAATAGTCTGTATGGGAAATTTTCCATTGGAAAATATTTTAAACCATCTTCTGAATGATGAGATTGAGGCTGAGTCAGAACTAAAACTTGTATGAAGTCGGTAAAATATCTGATTGATGTGATATGATCCAACAGCTAAATTATAATTCACATTTTATAAAATCTAAACATATCTAATCTTCTTTAGATTGGTCAATATATTTTCACTTTTTGCAAAATTTTTTATCCCATATTTGATTCCAAACCATGTGTTTTATTGGGAGCCACATGGCTCATTGGTAGAGGTCACGGTCCTTGACGCTATTGTCTTTGGTTTGATTCCCGGCCCCTGGCCATTTGCCATTTCTATCTCTGCCATCCTCCTGTACAGATGCTGTTGAAAAAAAGCTAACGGTACCATAAAAACACATAAAAAATGCTTTTAATGCAGAAATTCAGCCACATGAATACTTGAAGTGATGGCTAGGGCAACATTTGTAAAGGAGATAACCAACTTTTCACACAGTATCTGATATGAGGTATGTCTACATAGTCATAAGTATTCTGAATAAACGGCCAATCAGAACAAATATCCGTCATTTAAAAGCCTTAATCGGAACATTCAGATCAGAATCAGGTCAACTAGAATGACAGTGTAATCCAAATGAGCCGTGTGGTTTATGCTGATTGATAATCCAAATGAACACTAGTTCATATCATTTCATTCTTTTTGTGGCAATCTAACCTGACTGCTAATGCCTGTCATATGCCAAGAAGTTGCATTTCTGTATAACGCAATTTGTAGTGGTAGGTAAGTTATGTCGGCCAAGCCAAACTGGTCTGCTGGCGATAAAACATTTCTATTGTAAACATTGGAATCTCAAATGCTTTGTTGGCCCAGGGTGGCTGTGGCACAGTTAGAAGGGTCTTGCGATTGCTAGGTTGCAGGTTCAATTCTAGCTGCCCCGATTACATGTCAAACTGGCCCTGGGCGAGGGACTCAACCCCAAGTTGCCTGCTTATGCATGCATCACTGGTGAATGTGGCTGTAGGTGTCTGCTGTACAAGTTAAGTCCATTTCACTTTCCTCATACACCTATAGATCTGCTTAAACTATGAATATGAATTTGGGACTTCAAAGGTCACATGAGAGATATACTCCAGGCCCTGCAAAAGCACATTTTTTTATATAACACAAGTCTTCATCTCATTTAGATGATGCAGAGTCAGTAAAACATCTCACAGCTGAAAAAGAGGAAAGGGTGCAAGATCTGCTTAGCTGACGTTACTTCAACCTAAAGTGTATAATACCATTTTCTTCAGTTAAGCAACGTCTTTCTGATGCCATTGTACATTATGATTGCCATGAAACCAGATGTAGAGGAGGGTAATGCTGAATTTTTATTTACCACACAGCTACAAATCTTCATATAGATGCTGATAACCTGATACACAATATCTCAGAAAGATATCCTCCATAGCACAAGGAAGGTAAATCCTGTCAGGATTAAATATCCTCTAAGACAGCTCTGATGCATTGTATATATCCTTTTTGTCTTAAAAATAAAAATACTAGATTTTTTATCCAGCAAAAATTGTTCAGTTAAATAACATTAAAACATCCCACATATCAGAGCTCATCCCTTCCATCCTCCACAAACAACTTTGACCTCACCTTGGTTTTAATCTAATTTAAGGCGTGCAGACCTATTTAACCTTTCATCCTCCACACCTCTAAGGCCTCCTAGGAGTCATACCACTCGCGCAGAGATGGGGGGGGGGAGGTCTCTACGGCAACTGCAATAAACAACACAGTCCCTTGAAACAAAAGCAAATTGAGTCCACCAATGATTGTGAATATTTAATCATCCTGTGCAAACCCCAGGGTCTCTCTTGACTCTGAGGCATCCATGTCAACGGAAGCCATGGAGACGACAACCCTTTACGTTTGTGTTCATGAGCATGACTTACAAACAGAGATTGAACTTTGCTTGGCTGATCTAGCTTTCTTGGATGTGATAAATGATCTGTTTCTATTGACTGAAAAACAGCCATTAGATGATGTTGATTTATAAAACTGTTAAATAAATTCATTAGTTTAACAGTAACAGTGAAGTGAAAGACAAAAAGAAATTGTATTTGAAATTGTGGTCTTCTTTGTAATTCAAACACTGTGATATGGGTCCTGTCATAAAAGTGGGCCGATATTTTATGATACAATATTTTGGGTTTGACTTTGCAATTCTGGACGACATGGAGGTTGGTCACATGGTATTTTTTGGTCATGTGATAGTGATGCAGTGACGGGGATGCCAGGATGTTGGGGTATCTAAAGTTGGATGTTGGTATCGATGCATGTCTGTTTTTAACATTGATTCCCCACCATAAAATGTCCAGTGCAGCCAACCAGAAATGCCTTAGCAGTGTAGCTGCACATTACTTAATGGGGGTCAATCTAAACTGGGAGGCGAGGAGGTTAACTTAAAGACAATGAAAAAGACTGATCACTAATAATGATTGTTTCAAACTAAGATTCAAATTTGGATTTAATTTTTAACAAAATTTAATACTTTCAAAAAAGAGTCATTTATGTAACCCAGTGTTTTTGAAATATTCCACATATTAATTCCTGAAGCGAAAACATTTTTCTTGTGCATGAATAAACCTTGCACCTTACCCTGCGATGTACTATGAGCACCAGGAAATGGTTTAGAAACCAAGCAGTTCATGTGTTAAAAAGCCTGATTTAAAGTCCTACATACAATTAATAGTCTGGGGCAAGACCTGATGGTTGAATTGTTTTAAGCTGTTGTGCAAAGCTGGAACTGCAGCAAGAGCTGTGTTTCAAAGAAATTCGGCTGAATACAAAATGCAAGCCACAGCTTTCAGATTTAAAAAAAATACTGTATAGGATGTTCCTATCAATTGCAAATATGTTTGTTTTAACGGATAGATGCCAACAAAATACAGTGAAGTTTGTTGTTGTGATGTGATGAACATAAAACATTAAAGGGGCATGAATACTTTATCAAAAGCAAATAAAAATGACTACAACTACTAAAAAGGATGTATTTCAGGGACATGAATGCATTCACGAATGTGAAGAGGTTTCACAGCAGATCATTTTAGAAGCCTCTTATTAGAGATTGGATCATGCCTGTACTTTTTCATGAGCTGCCAGCCTGACTAAGCCATCTCACAGCGATGAACCTGTGTGCGTGTAGGAAGGAGGATGCAAATGTAACGATTACACTGAGTTCATTCCCACATATTCTATTCCTCTTCCCTCCCTCCCTCTCCACCCACCTTCCTCCCAGTGAGACACATAAAGAGAGCAGGAGAGCATCAGAAAGCAGCGAAGGACGTCATGCTACTTCGCTTCAAAGGGTGTGGGACCTCTGGGACGGTTAGATCTCCCTTTTTTTTTTACCATAAACCAATAAAAATCTTCACTAATATGTTCAAGAACAGACATCACTGCAATGAAAAGCTAACATTACTGAAGGGTGACAGATAAACAGTAGTTTTAAGAGACATATTTTTCATCACTGAACAGCTTTTTTTGGTGATGTTTTAATCTTCTGTCTCCTCTGAAAGAAACTGAGGTTCATGTATCCAATAAGGTGTTTCCAAATGATGAACTGCTTATGAACAATAACAGTTTAGTATGCAGATATAAAATAGAACTTTGAAGGTAATAAAAACAAAACACTTTTAAACATAACAACATTTTATATTTTATTTTTCTTTCATACACTATCTATCAGACTTTATGTTATCTATACACTGACACTATACACTGGGGGTAACCAGAGTAAATCGGTGACACTAATCCACGGCCTTGCCTGGGTTTCTGTGTGGGCAGCCTGAGTTTGCTTTTTCTGCTTAAAGAGATGGGGAGGTAAGAAAATTAAGGGTCTGTTTCGGCAAAAACATGCAGTCATCGTTGCATTGCTCTGTTTCAACACTAGGTGCCCACTCCACTGCAGAGGAAAGTGATGATTTTATTTCTTTCTGTAAGGCTGTTCCACTTGCTAGCAGTGTCATCACTCTATTTCCATTAAAATAAAAGTGATTACTTAAAAAGACAAGAGGAATTTTAAACCTTAGATCAATAAACACCTTGGATACGCCTCTTTGGCTATACTGGTTTCTGCTCCATTTACAAGATGCTAGCTTTGCTCCTTGGATACGCCTAAGGAGTTGAGAAATTAAAATATATATGAAATCAAGGGCAAGCTTTCAAAGATATCAGATCAATGGCTGCAGTAGTGATAGAAGCTAATAAAAGGATAGCTTAGTGTAGAATGATGGGATTTGGTTGACTTATTTTTTCATTTGAAAAATATGTTGTAGTTTCTAAAACCTGTGCAGAATACAAAATAGCTGCTTTAAAATCACGTAAAGCTTTGCCAGAAGTCACCTCAGATCTCTGATAAAGTACAGCCTAATGTAGCTTTCCTTTTACCCCCGATGTAACTGATTGTTTCTGTTCTCTTTTCACCCTAGATTCCAAACTCAGCCGAGATGACAGTGTGGTCCGATGCTGCTGTTCTCACATGATGGGAATTTTGCTGTCACCTCAACAGCAGCATGATCACCTTATCTATTTCTGCACTGCAGGCCAATTGATTTTCCTTCTATTGATCTGCCCTGTGAGTTGAGCTGAAAGTAATAGAGAGAAGGCGTGGAGAGATGGGTGATCAAAGATAATCAATACTGTCAGTCTAAGTCCCGGTTTCTTCCGCCTCAGCTACCCACAGAGCTAGATAGGAGGGATTGACAGTGATTGCTCTTATCAGCTGGAGAAGCCATAGTGTGACTTTTTAAAAATAATGTTCAAAAATGTAAAATGCTGATTTATGGGAAATGTGGAGTTGAACTATTTAGGTACACCACATCGTAAAATAGTGTTTTTTACTTTTTTTTCTCCAGAAACTAGAAAAAAAAATATTTTTTTTCATCTGGAGCAGCGTCACACTGAACTTTACCAGTATGAGAAGGATCTGGTTGCCTGCAGTCACAGTGTTTACATTCTCTCAGGCTGTGTATAGGAGGTAGCTTACACTAAATATGGTCTGGTGAGAAGTGTAACAGTATTTGCTAACCCTTTACCAAACGGATTATTCTCACAATTTCAACAAATAATAAAATGTGCTTTTTGCAGTCAAACATCTAAGAAGAGGTTAATAATTTGAATGAATTGCATACAGTATGCATAAAATGTGTTAAGCATGCAATTGAACAATATTAGGCATAATTCTGCAACACTCCTACTACATATGCATCACCAGCAACATTTTAATGTACGTTTTACCACTTTTACCATAAGTGACAACAAAGGAAACATTGTTTTTCCATTTAAAACTACATCTTTAATAGATTTGTATTTTACATTTTTGTATGATTACCGTCAACGTGAGAGAACAGCCCTAACCTAACAATGAACATAGGCTTATTTTCTTAAAAATATTTTTGGAGAATTTTGTTTCTCCTGTTTTTTCTGTGAACATCCTGCTTTAGAGTAAAAAAAAAGGAAATTATATCCACAGGCGCTAAGCACTAGCTCTCCCCACTATAACAGTGTTGAGTAATGTCTTGTTAGCTGCTAGGGGTGTTAAAGAGGCTCCGACCCAGAAAAAAAAAACATTGGTTTTTAGTAATGAATCTGTTATCAACGTCTGCCTCAGAGGGAAAATACATCTTTGTTACGTTTTTGTGTTTGCCTTGTTGGCTTCAGAAGGTCGCTTGTGTTTCTGCTAGATGACTTGCCATGTTGGGAGTGTTTAAAACATCCAAGATGTAAGGAAGATGTTGAGAGTCTGTTACTCCATCGCTGCTACAGGAAGAAGAGAAACTGTTTAGGGAGAAATGTGAATGCATCAGGTTATTTTAATTTTAGTTCTTTTAATTTCACTGTAATCTGTTTACAATGTTACAGTTTTGGCAAGGAAGGTTTTTATCTTTTTAAGCTGATTAGGTTGTAATTGATAAGTGTGTTTTTAAAGGTAAACTATAGTGCATAGAAGTAAGATCTACAACAATGGGAGCGGAGTTGATATCCACGGGAGGTGAGGATGGTGATGTGACAGTGACTGTAGCACAGAAAATAAACAATTCTGTTCCAGTACAGTGGTACTGGAAAAGTCCACCCTCTGTTATGTCCAGGGACATTTAAGCAGGACGTAGTACAGTAAAGTTAACTTAATATGCAGAAGAAGTTGGGAATACATCACCAAGCAAAGATTCAGGACAAGAAAGCTAAATAAAAAATAACATCTATAAGATCAGACACAGAGTTGGAACCTTGTATTAATGTGACTGTTGTAATTAGGTTAGTCGAATAATGAGTTAAATTATTACTCCTATTAGTCGATTGTAAAGTGCAATGGACATTATGTTTTTTTTTTTACTTTTCAGTGTATAAACATGTTGAAGTAGGGAGGTTCTCAAAAGTCGAGCTTAAGACCTAAATGAGCTAAGAAGGAATAAATAAAAGCATGCACAGAAAAATATGAAGAACAAGGTTAAATACAAGGTCAGACCAGTTTAACATCCATCCATCCATCCATCCATCCATTTTCTGTACACCCTTGTCCCTATTGGGTTCGGGTGGGTCTGCTGGCACCCATCTCCAGCTTACAACGGCCAAGAGGCAGGGGTACACCCTGGACAGGTCGCCACTCCATCGAAGGGCAACACAGAAACATACAGGACAAACAACCACTCATACACACACTCACACCTAAGGACAATTTAGAGAGCCCAATCAGCCTAATAGTCATGTTTTTGGACTGTGGGAGGAAGCCGGAGAACCCGGAGAGAACCCACGCATGCACAGGGACAACATGCAAACTCTATGCAGAAAGACCCAAGGTGGAATTGCTGCATGGCAACAGGGCTACCCACTGCGCCACTGTGCAGCCCCAGTTTAACATAATTTATATATTTATTTTTACAAAAAAATCATTATTATTCATATTTGTGGCATAGATATTTCAAAGTATGAAACTTATGTTGTCTTGTTAAAAAAAAAAAGTTATTTACAGTAAAGTGTTACAGTGTGAATTATCCTGCTGAGGTTCCTTTACACGGTAAACAAATATGAGTATAATGCCACAACTACCCAGAATAATTGTCTTTTAAAACTTAAGAGGGGAAAAAACTAAGTAAAATGAAATAAAGTGAATAAAATGTGTCTTGTTTCACGAAATAATGAGCTTCTGTTTCTTTTATGGTAAAGGTGGTTTAATCTTCATTGTAAAGAATTTTGACCTATTTCATTTGAGAAGTGAATTTGTCATTCTGACACCTGGGCGTAGACACAGATTGCTGCGATGCAGACCTTATCGTTTCAGAGAGCCATTTATCTCATCAGCTGCAAGCAATTTAAACTTTGATATGTAAGTATAAACGTGTTGTTTATGTCAGTTGCAGACTTACTCAAATTCCCCGTGGTGATAATAAAAGCATGCTTGCTGGTTTGGTGCAAAGTCAATGAGTCCATGCCATCATCTTCCTTAAATAGAAAACTCCAATACCAATCCCATCAAATCTTCAGCTGACTTTGACTGTACTGTTTTATAATTACGATTAAATTGCACAGTACGTACTTGGGTCTGAATGTGACTGTAATGCATTGGATGAATCCGAGTTGAATAGATGTTTGCTGAATTTGAGCTATTTTGGATCCTAAATAACATTGTTAATTTCATGTATTTCATATATATGGATTGAATGGAAAATTAGGCGATTGCTGTCACTGCTGCTATTGCTGTTTATTTATGTACCTAAAATATTTTAGTTAGGATGCGCTGAATGACATGCATATTTTTTATTTTATTTTGCTCTGCTGATAAATGGTTAGAACTGATGAAGATAAGAACAGTTTTGAAACTTCACAGTTCAGTTTGCTGATGCTTCACCAGGGTTACCATTCCTCTTAAGAAGGAAAGCAGGAAGGAGGAAAGCAAAGTTGATTGACGGGAGAGGAGTCCACAGTAAAACAGAAGGGGTAGAGGTTACTAGTCATTTGTTTGTATGAAAATTTCTCTCTCTTTTTGTTGCCAGAGATATTTCAGTTTTTTTGGTTGGACTTCATGTAAAATCAGGCTATTAGGCTATTAAGATTTAAGCAAATGTTTGTAGTGAGGCCCAGCTATGAGAGAGCAAGAGAGAGAACAAGAAAAAAGATAGATACTAGGAAGGTTTGACAGAAAACAGGAAACTTTGTTTCCTTCTTTTGAGTTTTTAACAAGTCAGTGGTAGAATAGACAACTTCCAAAAAATGTTATTGATAGACTTGTGGAAAAGAAGATAAACAGCTATCTTCTATGAGGGAAACACACTAAAACTACAGCTTTAGAAATGGTTCACACGTTTTAGAACCGCTGACCACAAGTGAAAATAATTTAAGTTCAGTTAATAAACCTTCTGACATCATATAGCCAAGATTTTTTTCAACAACTATTGTTTGAAAGAATTAGTCGCTAGCTCTGACTGCTTACTCGAGGAGTTTGAGAAGAGCCTTCCAGTAATAACATCCAACAACCTGCGCCCACCTCAGTAAAAGCTTTTGATTCAAGATTCAAACTTTGACCCGAACACACAGGTTACAGTATCAAACTATTTTAAAGCAAGTATGAATACATTTATCTAAATTAATTTGTTTCCCAAACAAAATCCATTTTATTAAATATTATGCGGATGTTGTTTTTATGTGTCTTTAGTAATCCAGGTTGTTTATAATCCTTCTTTAGTAGCCTTCACAATGATTATTTTAGAAGTTTCTTGTTCAAAGACATAAACCTAAGAGTTCTGTGTCAGACCGATTATCCTATTATTTTTGGAGAGTATAAGTACATTCAAAAATAGATCCGATGTTCATGTAGAGCGTCAGCTGTGCAAAGTAGAACAGGATGTTAAATCAGAGGACATGTTTTGATGCTTGTAGCTTTAAATTGAATCCAAACCCTTGATAGAAACAGTTCAACAGTGTTTCTGTCAGATGTCTTTGTTTAAAGTTTACATATCCTAACATGCATTTATTATGCATTACTATTTTTTTTCTGTTAAACAATATTGCTTGAAGAACAGATGTGTGGAAAAACTTAGTGTCATTTTGTGCTTACTGCAGTGTCTTCATAGTAACGTCTTTCCAGTTACAATCAGACCGACGCTTGTCTGCTGTTATACCTCTGAGTAAGCCGGTGTGTCTGTTTTTGTGTGAAAGATCGGATAAAGCCCCCAACTGACAGATTATTCAACATCTTTAGTATTTTTACACTGGTCTCCAAACCTTAAACTGCACCACCGAAAAGGTAAAGCCCGCACACTCGGAGAAAGGGTTCATACTGCAATAATCATTCAGTTGTCTGCTTGATATGATGCCTGAAAAAACAGTTAAAATACAATGGAATTTTCTTTCCTTTTTTACATCACACAGCTTATCCATTTCTTCACATGCTCAATCACTACAATAAAAACATTTCTGTTTATACAGGCTGGCTCGACAGGTGTGCAATCAGCTTTACATTTACCTCATAAAGTGCTAATAAATATGGACACTAATGACACTGGGTAGATCACTTTCTCCATCACTGCCGCCGGGCTTAAAGATAATACAGTCTAATGAGAGGGACCGCTGCAGCTGGTAATTTCCTGATGCACACATTTCTCAACCTGAAGTAATGTGACAGTTAACAGCACATTTGAACAAGACGGACGTTACAAAGCTTCTCCTGCTTCAGTTTAATGACTGACAATCAGTCACTAATCACAATGCACCAATCAGCATATTTTTTACAGCTGCACAGGTTTTGCTAACAAAAAAGATTATTTAAATTTTATTTTACATTTCTAAATAAAACTACATTAAAAAATCCCTCATTTGTTTTTTATTATTTATTTTAAGGTATGTTTTATTTTTTTAGAGTTCTCCAGCAACACTTTCCCAGCTTTCAGGGAGAACATAACCAACTGACCTTTGACCTTGGATGAGAAATGAGCCGAGTGGCGAGTTATAAACAGCTGCAGCTGCTGATCAAGGTCGCAACACTTCAAGTTGACGTCCCAGGATCTGATTCCTGCAAGGTAGGAACAGAAAAGGACAAATGAAGTGATTGATAAATACATTTTAAAAAGGAAGTTCATTATAATGCACAATATAATGGCTTTCTTTTTAAACAGGGTGAGTAATTCTATATTTACTCGTGATTTTACACTTTTAAAATCAAACCCAAGCAAAGTCTGACTTTCTTTATTAGCAGAGTTGTGCAGTTAATTTGAATGAAACAAAATTACCATTGAATCGTGCAACAAACCTCTGCAAATGTATTTACATTTATTTCTTGATTGAAAATAGCTAAATATGACGATTAAAAAGCAGGAATTTTAAGGTTTAAATTATTTGTGTTTATTGTAGGAGAGTCTGTCTATATTGTGTTTTTCTATGGACTATTCATTATAATTCTGTTTGTGAAGATAAAAAGCTGATGCCTCATCTCGGACAAATCAAATGTAATTATCATTATTCAGAGCACTGAATAAATATCTGATTACTCTTTCAGTATCATAAATAAGACGTTAGCCATGAGTCAACAACATATAATTCATAAATCAGACTTCTCTTTTTCTACCGTGTACAACAACAAATCCATTAAATGTGCACTTAAGGCTGACAGTTGAAACTTGTCTGATTTCTTTCAGCTTTACTCCAACCTGCTCAAACAATCATTCCTTCTATAAATCTGCAGAAAACGCCAAGAACAGCACACACTTTTGGAGTAAATGTTTAAAAATGACCTGTTTTGAAAAGGAAACTTTGTACTTTAATGTGAAATTCTTTCATCTGTGGGTAACAGTGTACATCCAGTTATGAAACATCTTCGCCCACGGTAGAACGCGGTGTGAAAAGTCACAATTTCACATCATCACATGAAGCTGATAGAACTGCTTTCATCTTCCTGACTTTAAATAACCAACTTCACCTTGAGGCACCTTCTACACATCCAGCTATTGCGTGGAGACTACACATGCATATTTGGTGAATATTCACATATTCTGATCTTATTTTGTCAAAATTAACAGGGATACTAATCAACCTAGAAGGGTTTATAGAAAACAGAAACATCAGCCAATTGTTTATTGTTACATTTTTGTGTATTGTCTGAAAAGGAAGGCTGATGTTTCACAAAGAACCAATCTGATGTGTGTTAAGAAATGAACTATTAACCATTCTTCACTGGAAAAACCTCCAACTGTAAAACAGTGGAAAACAGTCCAAACATCTTCAGGATCCTGAAGTGAAGGACAGGATGTGATCAAAGTATAAATACGTCTGAAATTTCTTTGTTCTGTGGACTTATTAAAGCCACCAACTTAAAAAACAAGTCTAATTCAAACATTCACTTTTTCAAAAAAGAAATGTGTATATTGTCATAACTAATATTATCCAAAGATCCTAAAATAGTCAGTGTGAGTACAAAAAATCCCTGAAATACCGTATTTAAAAAAGCTATTTAACTTGTAGTGTGAGGATCTCTAAAAGGCAAATCAAATCTTAGCCTCCAGCCTTGACGTATATCTACCGGTGAGGGCGAGCAGCTTGAGGTCCCCAAAAAGCCCTTCAGAAATGTAACCCAAGCAAGATGTGTACACAAAGTGAGTCCCTCTGAAAACCACAGGCAGGGAAAATCTCCAAGCTTCATTAAGTAAGCCAACTGGATGTGAGGCCAAACTGGACTTAAGTTCTGTCCACTCCCACGGGTCCGAACAGTAACGGGAGGTCAGATGGGGTTGGATGGAGGTGGTGCGGTGTGGCGCTGCCATCTAACCCCCTAATCTGGACGCAGAACAACTAGCCTGTGACAACAGCTCTGCTGAATATTGCTAACAGGCGTTCCCCTGAAACTGCAAGCGCTGTGACTGAGCTGGCAAAGGCGTGATAATCCATGCAGGGAAGTTATAGCAGGTCTCAGTATTGGGACTGTTTCCTGCCAGCTGCAGTTCTTCATGAGGACCAGCGTTCCTGCGCCCATTCAGCCGGCGAACTGAGCTGTACTCAGTTGTGTCATCATACTTAAACCATGCGGACACAACTTTTATAACAAGGGAGAAAATACATTCGTTTTTCAAACGTATGCTTGAACTCTATTTCTGCAACTGGTCAGCTGTGTTAAAGCTAATAGCTACCAAATTAGAAGCTTTTTAGAAGCAGTTTTCAATTTATTTTGCTGATTATTATGAATCATTTTTTATTAAAGGTGAACACTACATCAGCAAAACCAAGCATCCCCATCTTTATTTGAGTGTCTTTAATAGAATAGCAATTTTGAATACACTTGTGTTCAAACTGTGTATGAGAACCATATATGAATGTGACATATATGAATAGAAAGTCAGTAAAACCTATTAAAACATTTGCATAATATATCCGCATCAACATCTGTATCAACATCTGATGTTATATTTGCATTTCTTGAAAGGAGGAAATTTGGTAACGTGTTGTTTCTTTATGGTCATGCCACTGCAGTCGTGTTTTCCATCAACATTTTTTATCCGCATTTCGAAGTATTGCATTAAAAAAGGGTTGATGGAAAATGTAAAAGTTTGAAATAACTACCTTAATTTTGTAAATAAAATGTATTATCCTCTATTAAGGTGATTTTTGGCTTTTCTGAAACAGAGCTAATGTGATAAAGGGGGAACAAAATATTGTGTTGTTGAAGATTTTCTGCAATTTACTTTTTTTTTTTTTTCAATTTTAAGTGAACATCTAAAATGTCACTAAACGGAAAACAAGAAAAGTCCATACATAGCATACCATAGCCAAATGACACTTCAAACCACTTGATGGAAACATGCCCAGTTTGTTTTGTTCCTTAAGTTATCTTAAACTTTGAAGGACAGTTGAATGGAAAGATGACTAGTGAAACGCATCCGGTGGATGTCAAAATTGTTGGGAGTTTAATGGTGACAGGCAGACAATGTTGGTGGGGGTGCGTCTGTTTGAAGAACTTAAAGGCATAAGGTAACATTTATATTATTGGTAAATATCGGTCATCGGCCACAACTTTAGTGTAAATACTCAATAATGGTATCAGCCAAGATTTTCATATCAGTGCACCCCTAATGGAAACTTTATCAACATAAAGCCAGGCTGTTCTGACCCCCATCTGGTAAGGTTGATTTGTTTTACCTGAAAGGATTTTAAAATCTCAATAATATTCATTGCTATCCTACCTGTCAGACTCGTGTATGAGATGAGAGATAATGCAGAGCCAACATGCAGTACCTGTAAACTGTATAAGCCAAGTCTGCACGTAGGATTTGATCAGCCAAGATTAGGCAGTGTAAGCCTTATGTATGGAAAACGTAGCTGGGCAACCATTGGGCCTCAAGCGGTCAAAGAAAAACTCACATTAAAACGTGTACACATTACTCGTGTTCACTGGACCTGCACTGAGGAGAAAAATAAGTCACAAGGATTTCCGATCAAGCCAAAAATAATAGGATGGTAAGATTTTTTATAAGGTCTATAAGTAGATAGATAACTACTTTAGATTGTTATAAAGCATCAGTGTAGGTGGAAAAAATTGAACCCATCATTGTTCCTCGTGATGTCGTTAAACACATCCTAAAACACACACGTCTACAACATATATTGTAAATACACACAACAAACATTGCTGTTTTTTCTCTTCTTTCTAAAAACTTGAAATGGATACTGTAGCCTATTGCTCAGTGATATTTTTGTTGCCCAGAAAAGAAGCATTACCCCACTGGACGACATGATCAGAGCAGTTTCATAAATAATAATTCCCCTCAAGTTTCACGTGATCCTCTCTTAGCAGAACAAACGAAGCAGTGAGGACTTAAAGCGCACATTCGGCGCGTTACATTCAGAGAAACGTGTGTTTGTCCCATGCTGCAATGCTGCAGCGGCTGCCATCCTGTCCAATGCGTCAAACCGCTTCTCTCCTGCTGATGTTTCCAGGTTCAAACGTTTCCTCTTGACTTTTCCATCTCTGGAATCCTAGCTGCGGAACAAACGTTTGACTCAAAGCACGACTTGGTCCATCATCACTCACCCCGCTCCAGCTCCACTCTGGCCGCGTCCAGCTGCTGCTCTGTGCCGAGCTGACCGATCACTGCCAGCATGTAGTATCCGCTCCGGTTGAACGGCAGCCCGGATCGCTGCCTTTCTCCTCTGCGGCGGTGCTGCAGCCTCTCCTCGGACCCCGGAGTGCTGGAGTCTTCGTGCTCCTCCACCACCGTGAGCGC
>JAVLVB010000169.1:592501-612191 GCA_032876305.1 Orestias chungarensis | reverse complement strand
TGAGGAGGGCGTTGTGGACAGAAACAGAGGGTGGGGGGGGGGGTTAACGTGATAAAATGACCAGAATTTCACAAATCAGCAACATTTCCAATAGAACTTTAAAACAAAAAATGAAATTAAAAACAACTTTAGAAAGAAGGATGCTGTAGATTTGGGCAACATGCTCATAATAAAATGAGCGTTGGAATATATTAACGCTTAACAGTGCAGTTATATCCCAGGTATATCCACATAAATTACATAACCAGAATGTTCAGTCTGTTATGTATAACAAAGTGTAATAGCAAATAAAAAGTTTTAAATACGCTTAAATGTCTTTAACTTTTTCTTAACTATTTTTATGGTACAAATTAGAAATTTGCATTCATCAGGTGGGATTTTGGTTTGTTCTTTCATACAGTTTTTCAGCTCTGAACGTTCTGGGAGTGTTTTTTTATGCTCTCCAACACTGACGGCGGACTTGTTGGTTTTAAATTGGTTGAGTTCTTGGCTGATAATTTACTTTTTCTGATAAAATAAAAACTAACTTGCAATCATTATCTTTCTGGAAAGAAAAATGTTTCATGAAATCAAAGTATTAAAGTATGCCGTCCCAATATGCAGGAGAAACAGCCCTAAAAGTATGTTTAAACCCTCAAACCTTGCTGGTTGTGACATGTTTGTGAAGTGATGAAAACTCCCATTCACACTTTTTGACCAATTAATATCTGCTTGACCCTGTTGTGTTTGGCTTTGCCCTATTTGTTCATTCCTAGTTTGCTTACAGAGGCGATGTTATTTTTCATGACTTTTTTGAGAATCAAGAATCCAGAATCAGTTTATTTATATAGCGCCAATTTACAACAGCTGTCGTCTCAAGGCACTTCACAGAAAATCAATTCAAACCAAAGATACATCATAACAAATCGCAGAATGATAGGTCTCACATCCATAGAGAATGATTTCAAAGTGCAGAGAAGAAACAACTCAGTCCTTCAAGAGAAACAGATTCCTCAGAGAGAAAAAGGAAATACTTAAACCCCTGATCCAATCGGAGAGCAGATCTCTGCCGCTACAATGTTATTACTGCCAGACATGTGATTGATCACATATTGCTTTCTGTTAAATCCATACTCCCTTGGTTCTTTGCATCTTGTTGTCAATGAAGACTGAACGAAGAACTAAAATGAATATAGGGGAGACCACAGTGATCTGTAAAGTGAATTCTTCAGGCTGGTCATGTTGGGTCCAGAGTGGCTGAATAAATAACTTAGCAAATAAATCACAGGAATCCAAAAATCTGGGAATATTTTTTTAAGGCCAAAACTTTTATTTGCTTTAACATTAAAACAACCATGATTTATTTTGATAAATGATTGAACACTCAGAAACCTCTTGGCCAGTTCTTTACACTGAATGCTGGGTTTATGCTCTTTGAACAAACGAGTTTAGGTTTTAACCAAACATTACAACACAAACTTTCAACCTTAAAGTTACTCAAAGGCCAGGCCTCCATTTTTTCAAAACCTCCCCCTGTATGTTTCACTGATGAAATAACAAAGGCAAAAAACAGGCAAAATAGTAGCATGATGGTGTATAATAATGATATTATCAGAGGCTGGTGTTATTTCTTTCTGATTACAGCCAACGATAGATGGATGGATAGATGGATGGATGGATGGATGGATGGATGGATGGATGGATGGATGGATGGATGGATGGATGGATGGATGGATGGATGGATAGATAGATAGATAGATAGATAGATAGATAGATTTCAGTTTATCCAGATATGGTTTGTAACAATTTCAAAGTACTCTGTAGAATCTAATGCGACCCTTCTTTAATTATAAAAAACAGGAGTTTAAACAGGATGGAACAAACGCCACGCAAATGTTGTGTAAATGCAATCCTCGAGTGGGAACATTTTAATAAACTGTGACATTTTAGACGAAATTGCTGCGACAGATTTGAGTAGGATTTATTATTTAACCTGGATCAGACTGCTCTGAGCCTCTGCCAGGAATTAAAACACAGTAACTCAGTCTTCATTTAGGATTCAGACGATGTATGAATAAAGTCACTGCTGTGCGATGAATCCAGAGGCTTTGATGATTGGGAGAAAGTTTGGGCGAAGAAAACGCCCTGTTCTGACTTCAAATGTCTTTTCATGCACAATGAGAAGAGGACACACTGATAAAGGCAGAGAATCAAGAATCAAGAATCAGTTTATTTATATAGCGCCAATTTACAACAGGTGTCGTCTCAAGGCACTTTACAAAAAATCAATTAAAATCAAGGATACATTCTAACAAATCAAGAGGAGACGATGCGTCGGACTTAGAACAGCCTGTTTGCTCTCAGGAACTCAGGACTGCTCAGCTTCTCTCCTGGCTTATTTGACCTTGGAGAAATGCGGCTTCCCCGCATAAACTGTCATATCCAGACTTAGAGGATGAGAATGTCTGGATTGGCTTTGCTTGCTTTGGTCAGAGTTTTGTCAAACAGAACAGAGGCAGGACCAGAATGTAGATGACTTCCTGTATTTTTTATTAAAAATACTGTTAATGTGCAGACAAAACACGGAATAACTAGTCACTGAATTGATGATGCTATGACAAAATAGACTAGTATCCATTACCACTAAGCTGCTTTCGCAAGACCTTCAGGCAAAGGGAAAAATAAACACTCTATAAAATCTGTTGTAGCAGCTTGAAGACACCTTGTATGGATTTTTTTTTTTTTGCTTCAGTCCTCTCTGACAGTGAGTCAGCAGATCCCTGAGTGGAGCAGCTTCTCCACAGCTGTGGTTCCATCTAGCGGCAGCAGCGAAAGCGAATGCTCTGTGTGAGCAGGAGCTGCTGGATGATGTAACTACGTGTGCATCTGACTCACCACAGCACAGAGAAAAAGAAAAAATACATATAAATGTGTAGTGTGAGCAGAATTTACAATCACTCGACAACAGTGTATCAAATCATTACCAGATAGCAGAATCTCAACAGTAGCTGATCGAGAGAGTTGAGAATGACTAACTCATTTTAAAAATAGGCATGATCATATATATTGGTAATGATCATTTTTTGTAGCTGTGTTGTAATTCTTTTTTCTATTTTTTGTGCCTCTTGCAGAAGAGGTGCTGAACCAGGAGACAAAAAGCTATCTTGAGATTAATTGTCATCACAGCATTGTAACAAAATAATAAATTTTTTACCCACTTAAAATTGATTTTATTGATAAAAGTCATTCCATGCAATATTTTCTTTAATGCAGACTGTCATTATTTTAACTGAATTTCAGCTTTGAGGCACCTATGATACCAAACACACCCCACTGGCCTTGACAGTAACTAGATAGAACGTTTTTTTTTTTTAAAGCCATAAGAAAAATATGCAGACTTAACAAATAAACAGTCTTATAAGGCAGGATTGGCTACTTTATAAGCAGCTTCCTTCCAGGCTTCATTTATTTAATTAAAATCTAAGAATAGAAAGAAAAAAAAAAGCTCTTTGTGCTCAGGTTGCTGTGTAGTCTGGGTGATGGCCATGTCTAACATGCAGAGGAGAAAGAAAACAGAAGTGGACAGGCCAGAGTTACAGAGTGGCAGCTTGGGTTACAGTGCTGATCCTCCACTGACTTGCAGCAGACACAGAGGTCACGGAGCTCTGGTAATGAACGGAAGCAGTGAAGATGTAGCAGACAGCCAGGAGCCATCAGCACCAAGGAGCTGCAGCACCTTTCCGGCCATCACGGCATTTATACAGCGATCCTTCATTTTAATTTAATACCTTTATTTTACATCCTTCATGTCATTGAGTTGCAAGTGTTATTCAGTGACCTATCTAACATTCAAACATGTTTAGCCGAACTGTTTTAAAGTCGTGCCTAGAAAGGAAAGGTTTACCTCTATGTTTTTGATTGATGACTTTCTTATGCTCAGCTAAAACCAGCCGGCATCCTTTTTCTATATAGTTACATGTGATCAGAGAACCTTCTTTGGCAAACAGGATGTTTAAGCTTTTTTTTTCTCCAACTCTAACCTCTATTTTCTTTATTTTTGTGTGTGGAGTGAATGACTGATAGTTGTCAGATTCTCCCACCTGAGTTGAGTTGTGATGCCTTCTTGCTGCTTCTCTAGTTAGATGGATGTCCAGTAATGCATTGTTTGCATCTAGGCCAAACTGTGCAGTGCTCTTAAGTTTTTGTTTTTGTGTGCGTCATAACTCAGACAGCAAACAAAACCAGCTGCAAAACGTGACGTTGACTTTCAATTCAAATTAAACAATTTTAAGTTTTGTCGTCACTGAAATTATCAAGGTTCCTTCAAAGATTTATTGAAGATGCTGAGGGTGCTGGGAGGGGATGATCTCCTGCAGTGGTCTGTATTACTGCAGCTATGAAAACACCTCTGAAGCCACTGTGTTGTTGTAAAACAGTCTGAACTACTTCTTTCTCATCTCTGTCCTTGTCGCTTCTGCTCTAGATCCACCGAGCCCCTTTTTTTTTTTTACTCTTTTAAGATCTGTGGTTGTTGTTAAAATATTATTGCAACTTTGATGAAGTCGTCAGTTGCTCCAGTTGTAAATTAACACATTGCCATGGTTATGCAACATAAGCATGTCTAAAATTAGTAACATATCAGCAAGAAAATTATTCCCGCTGCATTCACTCATATTGAGCATGCACGTTGTGACAGTGGAGAGAAAAAAAACTATCCTTTAACAGGAAGAGTTTCTGTTTTAATTACTTTTCTGAAAGTCACACTGTTTTTGAATATTTAGTTAAAAAAGACTGGTTTTAGCAGTTCAGAAACTTGTTTATGAAATAACTGCATTTCACATAACAGACTGATGAAAATATGTAAAACTATAAGAAAATTATTTTTTTAGTTTTATATTCATTTTAATTTACTAAAGAACAAAATGTGTTGAAATTTACATTTAATATTTTAATAATTAATCACTTTTCTTAGTTCATTTTTTTACACCAGGTTTCACAAAATATCAACATCCCATAGAAGAAATGGTTTTCATACATTTTTCTACAAATGTTTAGTTTCTTCAAAAACTACACATGGAAATTAAACAATTTCTCTTTAAAAATGAAAAGCTTCTCTTAGTAGATATTTATCAAAAATTATAACTTGCTTTTTTATTTTTATAAAAATAAAAAAAAAGGTTTTGTAAATTTGTGGCACTATAGTTTAAGACTGAGGAAACGGGTTTCAGACCCGTGATCTACCACATCAAGTTCCAATACATAGCACTTTGTGGTTGCAATGTGACAAAATAAGACAATTGTTAATAGATATGAATAGTTCTGCAAAGCATGAAGAATTTACAAGAATTTCGACATTAAATGAGAGCCAAAAATGTTTATTAGAGAAAATATTCCCTGTTGAAATACAAAAGGCAACGAGTTGTCAATTCATCCATATGTATATGTATATCCATCAAACAAATGAAACAGTCGAAAGATCAACTCTGGTGTCCGCCAAATATTTGGTGCAAGAAATTTTGAAATAATCTAGAAGGAAAAAAAAATACTTACAAAAGTTCCATCTCAGCTGATGTTTAGAAACACGAAATTAAATAAGACACACACACGCTTTTCAATGTAGGATATCCGAAAATCCAAGTTTTAAAAAGCAAAGCAGACACTGGCTATGTTCATAAAAAAGGTGCCAGGGAAATGTGATGGCTAGAAATGACTGGAATGCTTTTAAATGCTAGTAATGAGGGTCATTTTTTTAGAAGAATTGAAATCACAACAACAGAGATGATGATCTGAAATCAAAGCATTATGAGCTTGATCAGTGTCTTATTCAATGATTGACGATGAGCTGCCAGCCTAACTACGAATGTTTTATAGATTTCTATATTCCAGTATGAAAACATGAAATGAATTATCATGATTATGACTCAACAAGAAAATCAATCCTAATGTAAAACTAAAACAAAAAACACAGTAGTCTCTGAAACTCAAGCGAGGATGTGTCAAGTGCGCTTTCTGGAAGCACTAAATGTTGCCGGGTAGTGCTTTCCTCGCCGGAGGAAAACCTCCACAGAGCAGAAGCAAATTTACCTTATGAATATCTCACTATAGACTCTAAATTTAAATTTACAACAATGTCCAGGTTTGAGCAAATACACCAAAAACATTAGTTATTTTCCAAAATTCTGAAGATTTGAAAAAAGTTGAATAATCACCACAGAATGAAATGCGTCTCAGACAGAATACAAGTGAATCAATGGCAAACAAACATCTCATTTATATTAGGGATCCACCTGCAGAGTGGAGGAACAATCGCTCTGCACCCACACCTAGTGGGCCTGTCACACACACACACACACATAGGAGCATTGTCAAAGGAGGCATTGAAACAACATATACAAACAGAGGCATGCTGAAATGGACATTGTTAATCTTCATGTGTGTCTTCCACCCCAGTTTTCACTTGACATGTGACTTTCCACCCTGAGCGTCAGCACTGCAGGTGCCCAGGAGGAGCAAAACCAGGAGCTGCAGACTGACGAGGGACGAGCTAACGTCGGCTCTGTTCAGTTGTTCCCCTGGAAGGCTCCCCGGGCGGCTCCAGAAGCCGCCGTCTGGAAGCCCTTACTGGTGACGACGCCCTGGGAGAACTCCTGCTGGGCTTTCTGGAAACTGGCACCGGTGCGTCGGTACAAGCTGTGGACCTGCGGGGCGCAGCAAATGCAATGCATAAACAACATCAAATATTTAAAAAAAAACATGCGTAGAATCAGCAACACCAATAAAGAAGCCGATAGATCGGGATTTCACTAATTCCTGACCAGAAATTGCAGACATTTTTTTTATTCAATTGTAATTCAGAGACATTTCTGAGTAATCCTCCAGTTTCCTCTGGCAGCCGCTCAGCGGTGACTAAATACATGCGACTCCTATTTACTCATGGCCCCACTTTAGAACTTCAATGTCATAAAAGCACCCCACCCCCACAGAGCTTCACCAGACTAGCGGCAGCAGCAAATTGCACCTGCTGCAACAACATGACAATATGCTAAACAGGGGAGAGTTGGAAAGGGTGTGTACAAACTTGAAGAGGCAGAGGCAGACTTTAAAGCAACGCTAAAGAAGTTTCGGTTTTGGTTGATTTTGGCGCTCAGTGTGGATAATAGTGGTAGTGTTTTGCTTGGAGAAGACTGCATTTCCCATGATGAACAGCTCCTAGCATCACAAAAGCCTGATCTCCCGGTGTGTGAAGGATAAACAGCGATGAGGTAATGAATCAGATTGTGGAGATACAATCTCATATAATGATGTTGAAATAAGAAACGGGGGAAGTGACGCTTACTATAAAGCAGTCAGCATATTTGTAGTTGTTTTGTGTGGCAGGTTTCCTGCCACCCTCCTCAAAGTATCTTAGTGCCCGTTAAAGCGATACGGACCCCGGCGGGCCATGACAGAGGTGAGATACAACGATGTATAGTCACAAAAGTTATAAAGTTTATGTAGGTTAAGAAGTGACTTAATTTAAACTCATTATTCAGATTATTTTGAATATTTACAACATTTTCGTAAGAGGTGAAGGCAAAAGTTACTTGATTGTGCTTTGACGTAGCGCTATACGCTTTCAAAATAGATCATCTCAGCTTTAAATTTGATGAATTTCTCTGCATTCCTAACATTGATATTAAATCTGCGCATGTCCAAAGATGTTGAAAAATGGCTCCACCTATCAATCGTTCGTTGATAAAACATGAAAATCATTTTAACTCTAACTAAATTCTCATTTTAAGAGACGTACAGCCTTGGAGGCTGTAAAACGTTCGATTTAAACGGTGTAAACTGGCCGAGCTCTTACCATCTTCAGCAAGATGACAGACATCACGGCCCCAATGGTAAAGAGGCACGCCACGATCATCATGATGGCTCCCACCGCTGTATTAGTGCCCATCTCACCAATGGCAGAAATCCAACCGCTGGGGTCAACAAGGCAAACAATGGCTTTTAGATCTTGCTGGCAGCAAAGAACATTTCAATATTTTTTTCATATTTTGTTTCAAATACATGTGTGATCTTAGGTTGTAATTACAGATTTCTTTATTTTTGTTGAAGGTGCAGAGACAAAAAAGGTAATGGAAAAAAACAAAAAAACAAAATCAGATTTGAAAATAAAAATTAACCAATATAAACATGTTGGCTTAGTTAAAAAAATAAAATAAATTACTATGCAAAGAACAATTATTATTCAAAAACAAGAGTCGATTTCAAGTAAAAAGAGTTGAAAATATACATGAACTGGTGTAAGCACTGCAGTTTAGGCAAATCTGTAGCATCAAACATGAATACAAAACTAAATGTATGGAAAAATCCAACAGTGGGAGGTCAATTTTTAAAAGGATTAACAATGAGGATTTAATGAATCAAAAACAGAACAGAGGGAATGGGGTTGCCTAATGACTGTAATGGTTTCAGAATCATTATGGAGACAAAAATCCCCTTCTAAAAACATCTTCAAGAACGCTTAACCTTCATTATTTTACCCAGTAATTTAATCTTGACAGGCCGAACTAAGGTTTTATTTCAACATTCACTTCAAGTTTACCTGCGTTTCCTAAGAGAAAAGGTATGTCCAAAAAAAAAAAAATCGTACAAAAGAAAACACAAAAAAGATGGTTTGACAAGAAGCAGCAAGAACTTACAGCGTTTACTAGCAGATAATGATGGGCGACAATTCAGTGAGGCAAATATCACTAAATAGTTTGAAAGGCATTAATAATAAATTTAACTCACGCAAATTTGTTAGAAACTGATCAGCACAGAATGTCACAGCCTAATTTACCGCCCCTATCACCTAAACATGTGGAAAATGCTGAAATGCAAAAAAAAAAAAAAAAAAAAGACACAAAAGAATATTTTTTTTATATAATTTATGAAAAGCTATATAAAACTGGACCATGTTTGCTTTTGAATTCATTTCAGTATTTCATGCATGGCATTTTACCTTGCCACGATATTTTATTGTCTTTTTAACCGTTGTTTGTTGCTAAAGGACCAACTGGGAAGATGCATTGCGAGCTAGCTAAGTAAATAAGCCTTAAAATGTTCGGAATTGTTTATACTCAACACCTTTCCTGATGCAAACAACCAAAGTTGCTGTTGTTGTAGAGCTAATCTAGTCGTGTAAATCCAGGCTTGATGTCCGAATGCGATCGTCTTGCCACGAATATAAAGCCTGAAGGTATTTCATTGGTTTGTAAAACCAGTAATGTTTTATTTTCCGTTGTTTCTCACAAAGTTGCTGCTCACCTGTTACCCCAGTGGGGGATTCCAACAGCCTGGATGATGACGATGACCACATGGCAGAAAAACACGAAGAAGAAGAAGAAGAAGTTGAAGGAGCTGTCACTCCTAAACAAGCATAGGACAAAAAAAAATGCTCTTAAGAGTGTTTTAACTTTCAGAGGATGTTTTCAGACACTGATGTGAGGTACTGTTATTTATGCAACACTGTTCTAAAATGTGACCTTTTTTATTTTGAGACCAGCTGAATCGTTATTCAAGTTTCATTTATTTGTATAGAACATTTCAGCAGCAACGCAGCAAGTTCAAGGTGCTTTACATGATAAAAACATCATGCAAAATCATTCCCTGTACATTTTTCTATTAAAATCACCGAGAAACAATCAGCGTTGCCCAGAAACATCTTGTTATCAGAACAAATGATGAATTTTATTAATCACTCTACTAGATTATTATTAATCCAAGAAAAACATTAAACAAGTGGGTTTGTAGGGGTGAATCAAAGCTACTCAGTGTTTCAGATTGTTTGCAGTTTTCTGGGAGTTTGTTCCAGATTAGAGGAGCATAAAAACTGAACGCTGCTTCTACGAGTTTGATTCTAGTTCTGGGGATGCAGAATAAACTGGAAGAAGAAAACCAAGTAGTCTGGAATGGACTTTTTTTTTTTTAAGAATGCATGCTATACTTCTGTTTTTGTTGTCTGTCCCCTGGATCTGTGTGTGACATTTGTTCTCCTTTGATTAGGATAACCACTAAACCAATTGGGATGTCTTAGCTGCTGATTCGACCTAGACTTTAATGAGAAACGACCATCCAACAGACTCCCTGATTGCTCTTATTATTGTCTGGACTGTAGCTACAGCCGTCAACTGTTTTTAATAGGAAACGTGGACAAACTCAACATAACTTCCATAGTTTTGGCTTGAGGTGTCGCCTTTTCCCAAAAAAGGCCTAATGCGTTAAAAGTGTATAGGAAACACGTAAGCTGTGTAGAGCTAACCTTTCTTTTAATGTGCATTTTGAGGCATTGCAATTAAAAGAATAGCTGGAAATGGCTACATTTCTATCTTTAAAGTACTGATGCATTAACTGACACAGCTTCCTGTTTAGTACGGCCCTGCATAACGCCAACCTTTGACGGCCTGGTTGATTCACTTCAAAGCAGTAGATGGAACCAGACCTAACTCAGATTTTCTTTCTAGCAACATTTTAAAAAATGGCAACACAACTGGATGAGAACTTAGCTTAGGAAATATGTGGTTCATAATAGAAACTGCTGTTGCAATAAAACATACGACATAAAAAAATGTTTTGTGGCGTATAATGAACAGGATATTCTGGAATCGGGGTGGAGTTTGTGACAGTTTGTTTAGTACCAGTGACTAAGCTTACCTAAAGGCGTTGTAGACTGGCCGGTACCAGCAGAGGAAGGAGCATGGAGCGAAAAGAATGAGCCAGAGAATGGCGAGGCCGAAGTCAACGCCATGACTCGAATCGGTGATGAAGTAAGCCAGGCATGCCAGCAGGTTTAGGAACAAAGTCACAAAGTTGACTGCCGGAAACAGGAAACAAACATCTTTATATGTGTTTGGATTTAGTGTGTTTAGTTGATGTTAATAGTAAATGACAAAATGCACTCACACATCCAAAGGTAGTACATCATTTTGCAAACTCTCTGGTACTCTGCAGGAATTTCCTGAGAGAAGTCCTGATAAAAACATGGCTTAATGGGGAAGAACCTGGGAAGTGGAGGCCAGTTGTTCTCCTTACCTGTCAGGACAAAAGGAAATGTCATTCTGCTAATAGTCAATACAATCAATCCAGTCTGCTAAAGCATTCAATCTAAAAAGCTGCGGTGATAGTTAAAAATTCTACCTTTTAATAGCATTTTTCCATCCCTACTTAAACCCTTCATATGCTTGCAAAGCATGTTTTGAAAGCTAGAAAGTCCAGATCTTAAATATTTCAAAATGTATGGCTAAAACTGTAAAAAGAAACCAAATACAGAAAGTGAATGTCATGGAGGTAAGCGAGTAGGGAACAGCATCACTGAAAATGAAGGGCGTCTCAGTGAGGAGTCCATGTCACGTCTCAGACCTGCTGAGAAATATTTTTCACATCCTGAATGTAGGCATGCATGTTATCTCAGGCAGCAGAACGCAAGCACTGTGCAATGTCTTCCCGTCACAGTAAGCGGCGCTGCTAGTGGCGGCGCCGCAGCGGGGATGGACGCGTTTTGTCTCCATTGACCTGTGGGGCCTCGAGTCTGCAGCTCCTGCTCCCTGCGGTCCAGCTCGGCAGCTTTCCTCTCCAGCTCCTCCTGCTGCCTCAGCAGGTTGGCCTGCGCTGCAGCAGCAGACGCCTGGTAGACATAAACACAAAAATGAAATAAGAGTCCGTGTTACACAAACATCTTCAGAGGAACGAGAACGGATCTCGGAGACAACGGACTGATTTTGAAAATCTGAGGGGAATTTCGTGTCAGCTAATGAACATTCAGACCCCTGTTCAAGTTAGGTCGGCCAGTCGGGGCCGGCCCCTTTACTAATAAAATGACCTCTTAAGGAGGTTGTTTGGCCTAGAATTTCCTTCAGAGGCATCAGATTAAAAGGAGCTGCTTACAAGGGGCCAACAAAACTATGCTTCAATTCATGAAATGTTTCGTTATTACACTAGTGTTTGTTGATTTAAACTCAGTTCACTGATATTTGTAAAAAATAAATAAAGTGTGACCATTTTCATGGTGTGATTACCAAGAAAATGTATATTAATACCTGCATTTAAAGATATTTATGTGGTAGTTTCAGAGAAGCCTCAGACCAAACACTGATCAAAAAGATCAGCTCACTTTTATACGTTTTACTTTTATAACAGTTCTCACTCTTTGCTTTATTGTCCTTTGTTTGTTTTGGAGTTGGTTCGTTTTGTCAAAGCTGCGCCGGCTGCACAACACGATAAACATGAATAGGAACCGGACTGAAGGAAGTAAGCCGCAATAATTTTCTTCCCTGTTGGCACCAAAGCTAACCGAGAGAGCTCGCGTTCCCACCTGTGGACCGGGTTCAGTCGAAGGCTGCAACACGGCCGGCTGGTAGGGAGTGGTGGAGGCCAGGGTCGTCTGAGCGGCAAGAAAATCCTAACAGGAAAAATATATATTAATGCAAAGAGAAAAGTAAAACTAAAAGAAAAACATAGTTACTGAATTATAACCGGTAGGGAAAGACGAACATGGAATGTTGAAAACAAATCGGAACAAAAATTCATTCTAGGTTTAAATGTTTGGAATGATGTTGTGGAAGGGAATTAAATATTAAACCAAAATATAAATATTTAAAATACGATCATTTGCACCTCTGAATAATATAGGATCACTTTAGACTTGCAAGACAGAAGCACTATGGGAATTTGGATCGCTCAAAGATTTATCCCCGTATTGATCTTGAACAACAGCCTTACTTTGAACACCAGTATCTAAAACCAGCGGCTTCCTTCAAAATTGATGGACTTTCCCTTGTGGATCCAATTTAAAGCCATTTTAGCTTCTTACTGCTTTGAAGTAGCAAACGTTTAACCATTTTCTAACTTTTACTTCAAGGGTCAGCAACATTTTTCATTCAGAGTCATTTTTACACTTGTGCTACAAAAAGAAGAATTTTTTTTTTCCTACAGCCACTAAAAACTATTTAATGCTAAATGTATTACATAAAATGTTTTTTATGACATTTTTTAATGGCATTAAATTACCCGCTTCTATAAATATGGAAAATTAAAAAAACAAAACAAAATGAATGATAGCAGACTTTACTTTTTAAAAATTAAAAGCTTGTGGATAAAATATGAAGTTTACCAGAAACTAAAAAAAAATGAAGTATCCTTTTTTTATTTCATCTACAAAAAAGACCTTTGATTTCCCATGTTTTACTAGAACAATTTTTTTTCTTGGAAGTCAGACCTTTTCAGGCATTTATTAAGTTTATCCTAAAAAAAACAACAACTTTAATCTAATGTATACATTATTTTATTGGTCAGTTTCGTGAAACTTTCCTTTTGAGTCCATTCAATTCTGATCCCCATTTCTTCCTGTCTAATCACCAGACCACAGATCACATCCTTCCCCACTGCTCCAGATTAACATTATTACACGGTGGCATAACAACAGCACAGTAAACTATGAACAGAATGCAAAAAATGACATTAACAGTATTACATACAGAACAACAAGAGGAGGGGTTTTTTTACAAATAAAATAACACAAAAGGCTAATAAATTCATTAAAAAATGTCTTACACTTGACTGGGGGAAAGGATTGTACTGTTCAACCGGTTCAATACTGGAGTTTGTCGCCTGAGTGACTGAAGGATCCTGAAAAAGACAAAAGAAAGAGTTGGTAGTCGTTAGAAAAATATGCATCGATAGACAAAAAGAAAAAAGAAAAAAAAACACTTTGTCTCTGCAACGACTAACAAAACAAAACCGTCTGTAAGATGCCAACAAGTGATCAAACCCCCTATCGTGTCACATCTTAGTGGTACAAACATTTTCATTGCTTTAGCATAATGAGGCATTATATGTTCACCATTTCAGAAGTAAGAGTTTGAATATATGGCACGATTAATGGTTTAGACTTAATATCC
Organism: Orestias chungarensis; assembly: GCA_032876305.1. NCBI lineage: Eukaryota > Metazoa > Chordata > Actinopteri > Cyprinodontiformes > Cyprinodontidae > Orestias > Orestias chungarensis. The sequence continues at coordinate 598,290 of JAVLVB010000169.1, read as the reverse complement.
TATTTGTTTTTGGCTAGTTTATTATCTAATAGTTTCTTATTCTATAAGATACTGAAGACATTTAAGTGTAATATGCATGCTCAGTATGAGGGATTGCTGTAAAGTCAACGACAACATAAGCCATTGTTTCTGTCTGCTGATTCCAGAGGAGTGAATGCTGCAAATCAATCACTCGATGCAATCTGCTGGGGTTCCTTAGATTGGAAACATTTTCAAATTGATTTGTTATGATGTATCCTTGATTTTAATTGATTTTCTGTGAAGTGCCTTGAGACAACATCTGTTGTAAATTGGCTTTATATAAATAAACTGATTCTTGATTCTAATATACTGAAAGTTACAGGGCGTTTTGGGTAGGGGTGGGGGGGGGGGTGAAGAGGATCCAGATTAAAATCAATCTTTGACCGGGTCATAAAGTGAATTAAAACAACCTTCTGCTGTTGTAGCCTGAGAACCTGAGCAGTCTCAGATCAATCATTACCTTCCGGAGGCCATTGGTGATCATTAAGTTACTTGTGTTTCGCTGCTGGGCAAATGTAAAACAATAAGCCAACAGAATCTGCATTATCAGGATCTGATTGATAGACATCAGGCAACACTAAAAGTTTAAATAATCAGAAAAATATGGTGCGGGTTTTAATTCAATAACCCCTAAATTAGGGACGGGATACATATCTGCATCGGCCAAAGACGTTTTTAACATATCAATATTGGTCAAATTAATAAAAATGGGCAAGAGGGAAGAGAGGGATTGTGGCATTTGTTTGGCCAGAGGTCATGCCAACATTGTACTCTTGTGTTAAAGGTGTAGGAAAATATTTCATATAAATATTATCCTTTAAAATTGCCCATACCAGAACTATTAATATTGGTGCAAATTCTTGTATTGGTGGATCCCAATTTTAGGTAAAGCACCAGTTCAGCATCACCCACTTACTGGTATCAAGATCTTAAAAGTCTCCGTCTCATTATCCTAAAAGTTTAACCTTGCTTTAATGAGAAAATGCTTCACACAGGTTGCTGCACACTGCTGCTCAGCTGCAATGCTTGCCTTAAACTGCCAGAGACAAAGTTGTATGTTTGGAAATATTAACAATATTGTAAACCATCATGGAGGGCAAAATAAAAGAAATAAATCTTACCATTTATGTTAGGGTCAAGCTGTTTTTAAGCTGAAGTTTACTACAGAACGTCTGTAAAGCAGTTGACTGCAGGCTAGCTACCTAAGCAGATAATATGAGCTAGTTAGTTTGACTAGATTGTTTGACTAATTGGGACATTTAGATGAATAACTGGTCATGCTAAACATCCCCTGTTCTGTCCCACCGTAAGAAACTTGTCCAAGTTTTGCAGGCAGCCGAAATGCCTTGGACTTAAAAGAAAAGTACTTCCACAATGCCGACATCACTCCTGCTCATTGCTTCTTGTTAGGAGACGCTGTTGTATTCATCACGGCTCTGCATACTGGATCCAAGCCTCTAATCAGAAATGGTGGTGGCAATTAAATGCCGGAATAGACCGCCATTGCTTACATCAGAGATTTTAGATGGACGCTGATATGATTGCACTTTTCGGTTCATATCGGACAAACATTCGTAATCAATATCAGATCTAGACATACCTAATGTGTATGTATCAAAACTTTTACATATCAATTCCTAAACAGAACAGGAGGCAATGTAGGACTAATAAATGCTTTTTTCACATCTTTAAACAGTTAATAAATTGTCTGTTTTGAATAATAATAATAATAATAACAATAATAATATGATCATTTAACTCTGACTAACAACCTGTGATAATCGTATGTTCAAAATCTAATCATACAAACAATGTTTTTTTTCTTATAGACATGGGCATGGAGATATTATTATTATGAGACACATCTAAACGAGGTAAAATCCTGCTAAATTACCGGCATGAATCGAGTCTTGTTTAAAAGAAGCGTCATGCTTTACGACATCCATAAAGTGGAGGGCGGATGGGAAGTCAGCACTGACCCGTGTTTGTTTATGGGTGGAGCGGCTGATTAAACAGCCAGATGCAGAAAGGTGTAGGCGAGCAATATGGATACACAAGCCAAAATATCTTATTATCTTATATATGTTTACATTTCACCTAAAAATGTCCACATTTCTATTACTTAAAGGCGAGCTTGTGCTGTTGTCAACCTTCACCTATCTGCAGTGCTGTAAGGCTTAGAGAGTAACACATGAAGACCAACGTAAATAACATCAACATCCTGATGCGCCGTTGAAATGGGAACAACCACATCTCGATTATGAGCGCTATTAAAGCCATTCCTGCTTCCTGGTGCAGAGACGTTTGTGTCAGGTTATCAGCCAAGCTCATTCAATGATAGTTTAACCTAATTTAACATTAGTAGCATTGCAGACGTTGCTGCTCAGACGTTGCTCTATTTTTATTTATTTTTCGTGCTGGCGCATCCCAGCTGAGGCCCAACTTAAAGAGGATTGACGGTTGTTTTCATCTGCTTACTCATTGCTTCCGTCTCAACCTTGTAATCATACCTACACGAGCAATCCCGCAGTTTCATTTCTCCCAGCATGTTATGCTTCCTGCCATGTAATTATGGAAAAAAATTCTAATCAGCCAAATCCTTTAGTACCGTTTACCCGCATTTACACACTACAATTATTGTCTCCAGTTTAAATTTTCATTTAATATTTTTACTTTATTCTGGAATTATTATATAGTTCATCCATCATAGTGTACATTCAGCTGATTTTAGATTTCTGGCAGTCAACCTATTGTTTGTGAACAAACAATAGGTTGAAACCACATGTTAACCCTTAGCTTTAATTAATTTGAGTTAGACTCCAATTACAGGGAAGCATCAGAGAGAGAGCGAGAGACACCAAGGCTGGTTAATGTGTTTAAAGGCTGACAATACTGGGAGTTATTAGTGACGATGAATACAGAAAAAATTAATCATCTCATTTCCTGCTGACCAATCCGAGCTTATTTAGGAATAACAGGCTATTTCTGATCTCTGGCTAATCAGTTGGTCCATTTCCAAATAAAACTACAACACAATGGGAAATGGCTTGTTGTGCATTAATTAATGTGAATCTGTTTGATTTTACAGATCATCCAGTAGCATGAAAACTCCCTATAAAGCTCTTTAATCAAAATATCTATAGAGTCTATTACACAAAAATAAAATGTATGAAGCCTTTTAAAATGGTTAAATAAATAAAAATTAATTTTCTTCACCACAAAGACTAAGATGAATTTTTTAACAGGACTTCAGGATGTAAGGACCAGGTCAATATTTCATGTTTCATGTTTCTAGCAGCCTGAACATTAGGGACTTTGAAGACTCAATCACCGATGCCAAAATACCCACATTATCGTCCCATGAAATTAAACTTTTAAGATCAACTTTACACTGTTGTTTCTAGACTAGTTTCCCACTATAAATAAACTTTCACACCGAAATAATTGACCAGATCAGTGGGTCATAATACAAATAAGTAAAGCTGGAGAGTTTAGCGTCAATCTGTGTAATTTTACACAAATAAACAGAGATTTTATCGTGGTTTTAGTTTTGAATCACTCTGCATGCTACATCCTGTTTGCTAGGAAGTCACCTCAAAGAGCAAAAGTGCCCATCATTAAGCACCTTCTGACAATTATACACTTTAAACTAAACACGAGCTCTGTACATCGTTTTAACGTTGCTAATGGTTACAGGATTTATTCTGAACAGCAACAGCAACAGTAAGGATGAACTTTAAAATAGTCTGGCACACATTTTTGCTTGGCTACAGTTTAACTTCCTGAAAGTCAACACCGAGGGTGAAACGCCCTCTACGGCAACGTTCCGCGTTGATTGGCTGAAGGCCCGTCAATCTGGTGGCGCTAGCCAATGGCTGTCCAGAACAGAGGAACTACATCCCACCCCCTCACCTTCCTGGCGTGCTGGCACACTGAACCCTCCCGATAGAACTTCGGCTAACAACAAGTAATTAAACTGCTGACTTACATTGAAGGGGTTAATGTTGCTTGGCTCTGCGAACGGGTTGGTATCAAATTCCGACATTTTGACAGAGCGGCGAGGCGTTTATCCCCTAGAAAGTAGGCAACAACAAACTCCCAAACTGTGTCGTCCCCGTCTGCCTCTCCTACTTCCTTGAACGAACTTGGCGGCGCATGCGCACTAGCGTTTCGGCCAAGTGACGTGCCTAGGGTAATTTGTGACACAGCAGAGGTGCGCCACCTAGTGGTGCAATACTTATAAAGATACACAAATAGATGCAAATTGGTTTTTTGAACTAATAGATTCTAACAAATAATTGATATTTGTGTGCCATTGTTTAATATAATAAGAATAAATAAAATGTAAAATTATTCCCAAAGAAAATGAAATATTCTAATTTTAACTTGCTTTGAAGAGATGTAGATGATGATGGCTCAGGGTAGGACAGATTTTCTGCAGTAGTCTGAATACCAGCGAATCTCGTTTAGCCTCTGACTGAAGACACTGATGCTGTACAACAGTATCATGAAGAGGATCGTCTGAGATTTATGTATAATTTTTTTTTTTTAAATGGCATGTTAAAAAATATAATTTCCTTTAACTGTTGAGTATTACCTAAACTCATATAATGTATAATTTTTTGAAAAAGGTCATTGGAAAAATATTATTAAATATGTTATATATAAGTTATTATGTCTAAAAATGTGATAGTATATCATAATAATTTTTTGATTTAAATAAGATCTAAATCTCGACAAAAAATGGCTTATAGCACATAATAATATTTCTTAATTTATTCAACCCTGAAAAATAGTGTATAAAGAGGACTCGATATGTTTTTACCATTACCATATTTGGAATAAAGACATACATGGCTGTATGAGCATCACAGTTTGGTTTTCAAGCTAACAGGGACTCATGAGCTTTAAATTGAACATATTATCTCAAAATTGCTCTCATCAAAACTTGACTGAAGCATATCTATATATTTAACCTTTGACAAACTTGATATTATGTATATCTTTAAAAACACATTTATTATAAAGTAAATTGCATCGTAATAATCAGATTTGCCTAAAGTGTAATCATATAGTCTAATCTCCTCCCCCACCATCACCCTCAGCACTGGCTCCCCTCAGGGCTGTGTGCTGAGCCCCCTCCTGTTCACACTGCTCACATATGACTGCTCGCCTATCCATCCAGGCTGTCATATTGTGAAGTTTGCGGACAACACAGCAGTGGTTGCATGCATCACAAACCGTGATGAGTCCAGCTACAGGCAGGAGGTGGAACACCTGGAGGGTTGGTGCAGAGATAACAACCTCTGCATTAATGTAAAGAAAACCAAGGAGATGATTGTGGACTTCAGAAGGGGCAAGCATGCCGACCTCCCCCTGCACATGGAAGGATCTGGGGTGGAAGTGGTCAACAGCTACAGGTACTGGGGTGTACACCTGAGTAACAACCTCACCTGGAGGAACAACACTTCCATTCTGGTCAGGAAGGCGCACCAGCGGCTCTACTTCCTCAGGAGGCTGAGAAGAGCTGGACTCGGGAGCTCAGTCCTCACCTCCTTCTACAGATGTATGGTGGAGAGCATCTTGTGCTCCAGCATCAACGTGTGGCATGGAAGCTGCTCTGCTGCAGACAGGAAAGCTCTGCAGAGGGTGGTGAAGGCTGCACAGAGGACTGTTGGAGTCAGCCTCCCCAGCACCACAGACATTTACACCTCCAGATGCAGGAAGAGGGCCTCCGGCATCATGAAGGACCCCACACACCCAGCACA
>JAVLVB010000169.1:572575-592401 GCA_032876305.1 Orestias chungarensis | reverse complement strand
GGAGAGCATCTTGTGCTCCAGCATCAACGTGTGGCATGGAAGCTGCTCTGCTGCAGACAGGAAAGCTCTGCAGAGGGTGGTGAAGGCTGCACAGAGGACTGTTGGAGTCAGCCTCCCCAGCACCACAGACATTTACACCTCCAGATGCAGGAAGAGGGCCTCCGGCATCATGAAGGACCCCACACACCCAGCACACTCAATTTTTGTCCCGCTCCCCTCAGGCAGGAGGCTGCGGAGCATCAAGTGTAAAACAACCAGACTGAGAAACAGCTTCATTCCTGAAGCTGTGAGACTCTCAAACACACGCAATGAGAATCAGAACTCAAAAACACTTTCTCATCCAACTGGCACTGTTCACTTTAATATCACACTTCAAAATGTCACTTTAAAATGTCACTGTAATGGTTCACTTTCATGTTTCACTTTAAAATGTCCCTTTAAAATGTCAATTAATATGTTACTTGCACTCCGAATTTTGATTGCTGCTATGTCCGAAGTACTATATTGTAGATTCCGTGTTAATATTGTATATTCTGTGGAGTCAAATCACATTTCTCGTATAGTTCTTTATAATTTATAATGTATTATATATTTGCATTCCGATCCTCAATGCTGCTATGTCCGAAGTCCCATATTGTAGATTCTGTGTCCATATTGTAGATTTTGTGTAGCTCAAATCCTAGTCTCGCATAGGTATTATATTCTTATATTTTATTACATTATTTAAAATTGCTATCAGGGTGTAAACTGGACCGGGGGATTAGAATTTCGTCCCACCACATGTACCACATGTGATGTGATGACAAATAAAGATTCCTTGATTCCTTGATTCCTTGATATATATACACATATATATATATATATATATATATATATATATATATATATATATATATATATATATATATATATATATATATATATATATATATATATATATATATATATATATATATATATATATATATATATATATGTGTGTGTGTGTGTGTGTCATACCTGCCAACATCGGGCTGTGTTAAAGAGGGAGATTTTCTTGGGTAGAAACCAGATCAGATACCACCTGCATGAGTGTCATAATGTATTCTGGCTAAAATAATAAACTCTTTGTGTGTTTTTATGTTGTTAGATTCATCAGACGAGTGAATAGTTTCTGGAGACTTCATTGTCCAGTTCAACAGCTACGGCTCCTGTACAAAAACATACCTATATTCAGATTGGAGATAAAGCTTTTATTCAAATCACATGCAGGATGGTGGGAAAACCAACAAATAACAAATCAAACACAAACAATAAAAAAAAAACACTGATCTCACTTTCACAAGCTGTGTTGTTTTGGTTCTACCAGATTAATCTTAATCTTAATTGATCTTCTAGCTACACATCTGCTACTGTTTTACCAAAATCATCACAAAAGGCAAAGGCTATGTTGTTTTTATCTGCACTCCTGCTCTTGTCACTGTCAGCCTCCCACACGTCCCTCAACAAGAAGCATCCGATTCTTGACGTCCCCCTCTGTGCCTCCACAACCTGTTTGTGTTTGGTACAGTTAGCATGCCTGCTAACATCATTTTTTCCTCCACGCTAAGGTACAATTACGGCGAAACGCCCATTTTCGACCCGTTACTCTGAAATCGGGAGAAAGTGGGATCAAAGCAAGAAAAACTACAATTACGGAAGCCGTTCGTTGTGACGTCACCTGTCGACGTCGCCGTCATGGAGGAAGTTAGAGGTGAGGTGGATTTTACTCGTTTAATTGGGCTTGAAACCATAGTTTTAATAGCATTATGTTGGTTATTTTTGCCCTTTTTTTGCACCGAGTGATTCTTCTTCCTGCGTCACGTCGCGTGTGTTGTTTTGTATCCAATGGCAGACGCGCGCCTGTTAAAACCGTCTCTGGTGGCTTTTAAACATTATTCAGCGTGTCACGGCTCTTGGTTTTGAGGCAGGCGCTCTGGGGACTTTTACTTGGAAGCGAGAAACAACGCCACGTACATTTGAGACGTGCTGGTGTTGCCTGGACGGCGTTTATTGCCTTGAGCTCGGTGTTGCGTGGACTTATGTATGCCCAGATAAATCCAGCCTCCCTCTTCTAACTGCCTTTAATCGATTTACAGCATTTATCTCATTTAGCTCATATTTTTAATTACAAGTAGAATGAAACGCTGCCTACTTATTGCGAAATAACTACAGTATACATTTATCTTCTTAGATTTTGTTTGTGCTCATAAACTTCTAAGTGTAACACTTTAACAGCAGACATTAAAAGTGAATATATATATTTTATTTTTTAAGTTTTTTTTTGTTAATAAAAACAAATGAAGGTAGCATTTTGTTAAGTATTAGAAACTCATAAGTTTAAAATGAATGGTAATATCTTTAATATGTAAAAATAAATAAATTACCTGTAAGTCGAAAATAAGTTTCACTTTTAAATAAAAGCATAGATAATTATGGTCTATATATGGCATCATCCCAGTGATTCGTTGTTAAAATGGCCATTAAAATGTATATTTGCCAAGAGGCTATGACAATCTACGTGTCACATTTAAATATATTTTTGCCTGTGCTAAATTAAAATATATCATTTGATAGTCATTTCTGACAGTAGTCTTCTACATCTTGATGTTGCTATGACAGTTGCTCTGCTGTGTATATAATAGAAAAAATGACCCATGTGCATAGAACAATGTTTGGCATACAGAAAGTATTGGGTTTCATTATTTTCAAGTGCTGTTCCCAAAGTAAAACGAATATGCTCTCCTCAGTGTTCCCACTGACCTGTGCCGTGCAAAATTATGCATGGGGAAAGATTGGGCTGGAGAGTGAGGTGGCCAAACTGGTGGTCGGAGGCGATCCCCTCGCAGTCATAGAGATGGATAAACCCTACGCAGAGGTAAGCTCCACCATCGTTTCTAATGAAAGAAGGGCTTTAACAAATACAGACATAGAAAGTCCCAAACTATTTGTATAATAAAATCAAGTAGACAAATGTTAATGCCATGCTACCAGATAGAAATCTGGTTTTCGTTCCAGTGTGACGATTATCTCAAACGATTTGACACAGACTCTTACGAAATGTTCTGTTTTTCCCCGGTGTGTTGGCAGAACAGCCGTCTGTGCCCGAGCCATTCACAGGTCTTTATTTAGCTGCTGCTGCCCTGCAGGCTGTGTTATCAAGGTCATCAGTTCATGAGCTGATATTTTCCACCGTCTACAGATCGCATTGTTCACGCATGGGTTAGTTTCCCTGGCTAAATTAGTGGATTTTAGGATTTTAATGGAAATTGTTATCCATTTTGTGTCAAATAACAGAGAATCCTGCAGTTGTTATTATTCACTGGCCCCCCAAATGAAAAGCTTAAAAAGAATGTTTTGGTATCAACAACAGTCGGCCTTCCATTGGTCTAATGCACTCACAGTGCCTTTCATTTTTAATGTGAAAACATTTTAGGTTTTTACAAATTATAGGTAAGGATGCACGAAACATCAACATTACCAAAGTGAACTTGATAAATTTTGATGCTGCAGTTTTCAGTTTTGTATTTGAAAAGCTGCAGAACATGCATAGTTTTGCTTCTTATGAGGGTTATGCACTACTTCAAAAACGTACAATGTGCTGCGTTCTCACTAATACCTGTGTTGTATATCAAAAATGTCCTTTATTTTCTTAAAATGGTTCCTGATGCTGAACATCTACAACACGGGGCTACAAACTGCTGCTCCGGGTCAGCAGGCGGCTCTCTGGAGCTTCCACAGCGGCTTAGATAATGTTTTTAAATATCGGCGTAATAACATGAGTTATAAACTTTTTTTTTAATGGAAAAATTACATCGAATGTTACTTAAAGTAGCAGTAATGTATAATTGTGAAAATGTAACCTTAACTTTTCTTCTTTAATAATGAAAAAAAACTTTTAAGTTATTTTAAAACAGTTATGTAACATTTGGAGCTTTTAGTGAGCTTTATTTTACTGGACCATGGTCAAAAATGGCTGTTTGGATTGTAAAGGCTGCAGACCTCGATCCTAAAAAAACGTGTTTTCAGTTTAAAAATCACCTTTTTAATGATAAGATGAACTCCTTCAGTCTGTATGCACACAACGTTTCGCACCTTACCAATGTCCCAATGTCCGCTCTAGCTGTGGATGGGTGCCCACCCCAAAGGCGATGCTCAGATTAAGGACAACAGGATCGCCCAGACCACCCTGGGCCAGTGGATCGCCCACTACCCCGCATGTCTGGGCTCCAAGGTGAAGGACGCCTTTCAGGGTCAGCTGCCGTTCCTCTTCAAAGTCCTGTCGGTCAATACAGCGTTGTCCATACAGGCCCACCCAAACAAGGTGAGTGCATAGGCACACGTGGTTTTCAGGCTGAACTACGTTAAATATTGCAGGGATTGCTTTATCTGGTTGCAAACTGCGGTTTGCGGAAAATCCTTTTGTGTCAGACTGACCTCTGTGTTCAAACAGACTCGATAAGATTCAAACTAGAATGATTTCTGGGGTTCAGCGAACAGTATCATGTTTAGCAATCCATAAAGTGTTAGAAAAGTAAGTTTCAAACCAAGTTTCAAAACCTTGTAAGGGTGTAATTAAAATAAAAATAAATGACTCTTTAAAGTGTTATATGTTTTACTGCCAGTCAACATTGATATTAATAAAACATGTGGGTTCCTACAAAGAAAACTGGTTACCCAACAATATACAGCTTTGTTTTTGGCTTAACCCTGGCAAAATACCTGAAGTGAATTAATGTGCGATACTTTTAGAAACATAATAAGAAAGGAAGCATTTGGCTCAAAGTCGGACAATAAATACCAGCTGTGCAGTAAATCAGGCCAATATTTGCTACTTTTTCTCATGAGTCTCTGTGTCAATCAACAATAACTTAATAAACCAAGTGAATATTTTTTTTTTTGCACATATTAGCAACAAGACAGTTTAAAGGGCTAGAAAACCTGATGCAGAATTTTGTTTTTGTCATCAAATAGTACACATCAGCAAGCAGCAGGTTGTTGAGCAAGTCAATTCCAGTGTTATTATCTGTACTGAAGAATCTAACCTCTAATCTATAAAAGAAGCTGCTTCTTTAGCTAAATCATTTTAGCCTACAAGCATATATGAATAGAGCCCCCATACTCAAATAGCGGCCCGCGGGCCTTTTGTGGCCCTTTAGGTATTTATTAATGGCCCACGAGCTGTTTTGGCAAGTTTTTTTTTATTATAAAAAAGGGAAAAAAAACAATTCAATTGCACGCTCTTATTTTGAAATAGCGCGCCGCAATCTCAACACGAGGCTGGGGGTTGCCTCCATGGCAACAAAAAACAATAGCAGCCCTCCCAAACTCGAGACTGTCACTCTCAGCAGCAGCCACACGTTTACCGACCGGAGCAGCAATGACATGCTCAAAATTTGCTCCTAACAGAAAACTGGACAGAAAAACCGCCAGTTCCAACCAGAGTGGAAAGAAAGTGCACGTCCTTACAATGTTCGGCTCCACATACAGATGTGAATCTGCGTTCTCAATTATGAACATAATTAAAAATCAGCACCGGAGTCGCCAAACCAACGAGCACATGCATCGGTGTGTCTCTCTGGCAATCACACCATTAAGCCCAGGTTTGAAACACTGGCCAAAGAAACAAGAGGCCATTTCTCCCATTAAAGGGGAGAAAACAGTTATTTGTTTATTTTTTGTTTATTTATATAGCGCCAATTTACAACAGATGTCGTGTCAAGGCACTTCACAGAAAATCAATTAAAATCAAGGATACATCATAAACAAATCAATTTGAAAAAGTTTCCAATCTAAGGAACCCCAGCAGATTGCGTCGAGTGATTGACTTGCAGCATTCACTCCTCTGGAATCAGCATGCAGAAACAATGGCTTGTGTTGTCATTGACTTTACAGCAATCCCTTATACTGAGCATGCATGTAGCGACAGTGGAGAGGAAAAACTCCCCTTTAACAGGAAGAAACATCCAGCAGAACCAGGCTCAGTACAAGCAGCCATCTGCCACGACCGACTGGGGGTTTGAAAAGACAGAAAGCTAAATTAGAAGCACAGGATACTGAAATAAAAGAGTTTATAGCAGCAGTTGTAGAACGTCACTGGAAGCATCTCAGCCCATGTTCTCATCCAAGAAGCTGTCTCAGCTAACATAATGCCAGCCCAGGTGTGGTTACTATGGAGAGAAAAACACTAAGAGAAAACAAAAGGTTAACAAGATTGAAATAACGGTAACAAAGGAAGAAAGTAGGAGAGAGAGAAGTGGTCAGATTGTCCTCCAGCAGTCTAAGCCTATAGCAGCATAACTATAGAAAAACTTAAACAACTTAACCCTATAGAGTGAGACATGACCTTGGACCTCTTCAGTCAGAAGCTTAATCAGTTTAGTTGTAAAACAGACTGCTACAGAAGATCTGTCCTGCCCACAGCCGTCACCATCTATAACAAGACCTTAGTTAAAGTTACCCCAACACTATTTAGTTTGCCTATGGGATAAAGGATTTTTCATTGATTTGATGAATAATAACAGTTATTGGTCCAAATTTTCATATCGGTGCATCCAATGCCGGAGCATCCAATGCCACTTTGGAATATCCTGATTAGTATATTTGTTATCTTCCAGTCACATATTCTGCAAGCATAATATGCACAGCGGGAGTTGTGTGTTTATCTAGTAAAATTTTAAACTTTTTGCATTTATGTTATATAAGATACAGAAAACTGTTTTGGAGTGTTGCTCAGTTATTGATTATATGTTTAGTTGCAGCTCTACGTATGCAGGTACGGTTAGTAATAAGATGCATATCTGGAACTTTTTGGGTTATAACAAAGTTTGAGTTAAAATTCAGTTTCTGAGTTTAACTGCTAGTAAACTGTGATACGTTTACTTTCCTGCTGGAGATGTACTTTTTTTACCCTGTTTGAATTAGCAGTCGGTTGTTTTTGAACCAAGAGTGCTATGAAACAATCTGAGATAATGCCGTTGTAGTTTTCATTTCACAATGTTTATTCATATCGCAAACTTTGCCGGTGCTGTGGAGGAGAGTCTGTGTCTTCTGATCACTGTCGAACTGTAGCATCAGAACCTGCTCAGCTTTGGCCGACACTAACCTGTATATAGTCCTGTTTCAGTGAAAATTGCTACCATCAAAAAAAACCTTGGGTAGATGCAATGTTCCTGGAAGTTAAATCCTAGAGGAAAACATTTAGTTAGAAAACCTATAGTATAAATGTTCCATTAGAAAATAAGTAAAAAAAACAGCACATAAAGGTAAAGGAACACAGATCAGGGATAGAGCAGAAATTTATTTCTGTTTACTTTAGGCCAGAGCAGAGCAAAGAAGCAGTTAAGAGGCCTGTTGTAACTTTGGTGGAGCTCCAGAGATCCACAGCAACCTTTGTAAAATTCATTTTTAGGACGACCATCTGTTCTGAACTCAACATATTTGGCATTTATGGGGCAGTGGCAAGATTGCTGAACTGTTGAAAGAAAGCAAATTGTCCCTGTTACAGAATCGGGACATAACCTATTTATTTCCAATGACGCCGATCTGCCAGGTCCAATGAGAGGCCTGGGGAACTATTCCTACTGGGAAACGGTGTCTGAATTCAGGCTTTGAATGTGCAAACCCTGTGGAGACAAACTTCTCAAGACTTGCATTTGTAATTGCAGCCAAAGATCGTACTATGAAGTATTCACTTGGGCCTTGTACACATGTTGTTGTTGTTTTTTTAAATATATTTTGGAATTTTATCCACTTGAATATACATCCAAATACGAGCAGTGTTTTTCTCATTTGTACGAGCTCAGCTGTTCCAAAAAGTTAGGGTGTTCAGGACGTTTTATTTCTAACAATCCTCTGATTGGCTGACATACGCAAAGTGATCAAAACAATCCTATGAGTACAATATTCTTTTTTTTAAATGACAACAAATGGCACATTTGTTTCATTACTGTGTAAACAATAATTTTTTTCTATTTGTGTTTTATTTAGGAGCTTGCTGCCTCTCTACATGCCCAGTTTCCAGAGCATTATCCAGACAACAACCACAAACCAGAAATGGCGATCGCTCTCACACGCTTCCAGGGACTTTGTGGCTTCAGACCAGTTGAGGAGATCCTGGGATTCCTTCACGGTAAGTCCCCAAGAAACTGCAGGGTCAACAGATAATAGGGGAGTCGCTGGAACAAGCATGTATGCTATACCATTCTGTTAAGAAGCAGAGATCCTCCTTTATAGGAAGTAAAGATTGCACGTGGTTATGAATCCAAACCTTTTGTCTTCATGCGTTTATCCTTCAGCTGTGCCAGAGTTCCATGCTCTCGTTGGCCAGGGCGCAGCAGCTGAACTGCGGAGCAGCGTCGGGAACGAGGTTCGGACCAGCCAGGCTCTGAAGAAGTGCTTTTCAAAGATGATGAGCTGCGAAAAGAAGGTGTTTGTGGACGAGCTGAACGAGCTGGTTAAGAGAGTCACACAGGAAGGTGAGGACACTGAAAGAAAACGATAGTCAGCACGCATGCTTCAGTTGAACTACTCCTATTTCATATAGGCTGACACTGAGCAGGGAATTGCAGTGTTAGTAACACTAGGGGGCAGTAGTTAGCTCTTTACCATTGTCCAATTCTTCTAGAAGCACCAATGTTAATTTCATATAAAAAAAATAAAAATCCTGTCCGTTCTGAATGTGGCCGTGTGTTTCTAGGTGCATTAGGGAAGGACACGTCAAGCAGCAACGGCGATCTGTTGCTCCGCCTCCACTCCCAGTATCCCGGCGACATCGGCTGCTTCTCCATTTACTTTCTGAATTACGTGGTCCTGGAGCCGGGTCAGGCCATGTTCCTGGGAGCCAACGAGCCCCACGCCTACATCTACGGAGGTCAGGGGGAGTCATGTGATGGTTCTCTTCCTCTGTGCGTTTCCTTTGCGCATTATATTGCGTTGCAACCACAGACAATACGGTCTAAAACTAAAACTGTGTTGTGTGCTTTTTATTTTTGAGCTTTTTTTTCTACATGTTGTAGAACAAAAACCTTTTGCTGCTGTTAAAGGCTCTAAGGTCAAAGCTTTCATGTCAGCCTAATGGTTATGGTAACTGGCGGTCCATTTACTTGTATATCCCAGATGTTCAGTTAAATATATTACGATAAATCTCTACCGTATTTTATTTGTAACTTCCTCTAATCTGGAGTTCTCCATCCTTCCAGACTGCATCGAGTGCATGGCCTGCTCAGACAACACAGTCAGAGCCGGGCTGACTCGCAAATACATCGACGTGAACACACTGTGTGAGATGTTGAACTACACGCCGGCTTCTGCCTCCTCCAAAATCTTCCCGTGTGTCCCGGATCCCGCCGACCGCTGCGTGTCTCTGTACGACCCGCCAGTGCCAGACTTCACGGTCTTGAAGATAGAGGTAGGAGGCTGGTTTTTAATAATCCTGTTGCTTGTTCTGTATCATTAACATTAACATCATTAACAACAACAGCGGTCTGCCAGAGGAAGAAAAAAAATATCTTATCGTATCCAGGATTACAGCTTATGAGACAAAACTATAATATTTGATATTGGTATCAATACAGATATTGATGTTGGTACACAAAGTTCCATATCTGTGCATCCGTAATTCACACGTTTTCAGGTTTTGGTACAGATTCAAATGAATTTAAATCTGGATTTGACTGATTTGTACTAATACAAACCTACATTTATCTCTAAGCCAAGGGGATGAATTATAGCAACTAAATTAATGCACATTTTCTCTATTTGAACAATTTATGGTTGTATATAAATATAAACTTGGAAATACAAATATCGCTTTTTTTTTTTTTTTGATAACATGAAAAAAACACTGAAAAAAAAAAAAGAATACGGCAGAAATAATTAGAGCTGGTTATCCGCTAATAGTGCCGTCTTTTTCCATCAACAGGTCCCACCCTCGGTGAAGGAATACACCGTCGCTTCTGTTGACAGCGCCAGCATCCTGCTGGTCATAGAAGGTGAAGCCACCGCGACATCCGCCGCTGCTTTCTCGGACATCGGCATGAGGCGGGGTAGCGTCCTGTTCGTCTCAGCCAATGAGAGCGTGTCTCTGCACATCGCCTCACAGTCAGGGATGACGTTGTTTCGAGCCTGTAGCCTCCTGTAGGTGATACCAACAACCCAAAACTACCTGCGTCTCTGAGGAAGTCCCACGTTATGAATTGAGCGTATTTACTGATGTGCACTTGGTTAGGTGGGATTAAAAATTTTTAAGATTTCTTCCTGGTTCAGTTTTTATAACTGCTCTGACCTTTTATAATCTTAACACCGGTCAGACTACTTTCAAGGTTTCTAACAGTGTTCCTTACAAGTCCAGGATCATCCTGCAGGCTAATTATCAAATGTTCCCTTTTCTTTAAATTCCAGTAGTCAGTACAGCTAATAAATAAAGGAACTGATTAAAGTCATCTTTGGAGCATAATTTGAACTCAAACTATTTAGAAATAAAACTTAAGATTCACAAGATTTCATTTGCTTTTTGATGTGCGAATATAAAATGCTACACAAGAACCTCTTAATCTCTTTTAGCATCAGAGTGCTCCGCTTACTGGCCTTGTGTGGTATTGCAGCAACTCTTCCCCTGGAATCTATTGGTGATGGAAGATTTTTTTTTTTGTTTGTTTGTGTTTGAACCTCATAACACCTGGATTACAGTAATATTTAATCACTGTTGTGATGTTCTAGACGATGTAGTGCAATAACAACAATGACACTCCTTTGCATGCCGAATTGAGAGCCATAACCAATCTGATCAGCCTTCTGTTTTTTGCTGTGATCGATGCTACCTGAAGCTGAGCCTGCTGGGTGTATGCTTTTAATCAATAACATTACATGCATACATTTAGGAAATTTTGACTCCCACTCTTCGAAAACTAATGAATGTAAAAAAACAAAATACAAAAAAAAAAAAAGAGGTAAACAAGACAGGTCTCTGTTCTCTCTCTGTCCTATGAGGCATGAGTATTTTAAATCAGGAATGCTGGAGAATTGTAATTTTTTGTTTATGTTTGACTAAATCTGCAGCATCAATACTTGTTACATTCATAGCTGCCATTATTGTACATTCAAATACTTCATGTATGCATTGTTTGTTCCACTGAGTCGGTCTTCCACTGTATCCTTCATGTTTTCCATTGTAGCATTTCCGATTCTTCCAGTCCTTATTTGACCGTCTACACCTAAAAAAATGATCAAGAATCAGTTTATTTATATAGCGCCAATTTACAACAGATGTCGTCTCAAGGCACTTCACCAAAAAATCAATTAAAATCAAATGTACATCATTACAAGTCAGTAATTAAGGCTGTCTTCTCTACCTCTTCCTACTGTAACTATGACCTTTATCAAAAAGGAAGGTTTTAAGCCTAGATTTGACACTACACAGGGTGTCTGCCTCCCAGACTAAAGCTGGAAAACTGATGTGATTTAGAGTTTGGGGTTTATGGTTTAGTTTGATGGATTAGAAGCTCCCATCATTCACACAAATCCATCTTAAGGTAAATGAAGGGTGACATCATCCAGACGAGGCATTTATTCACCTTCGAATTAATGAAAGGTTCAGCTTGTTTTGTTTGAACTATTTTATCTCATTGTACCGAGATGATATCTCAAACTTCCCTTGTTACAGATGTAAATATCTTAACAAGTAGCTGTTCTGATCTGGTCAAAACATAATTTACTTACTTCAATATAAAAACATCATGGGTTCTGTTTTTCAATAATCTTAAGTATTTTAAATTAAAAACATTCTAGATGACGGTTACACTGAAGGAATGCAGTTGCTACAACCAAAACAATTCACACATTTATAATCTGTTTTATCTCAATAAAGTGAATGTTGTATGAAGAGTAAGAATATGGGCAACTTGTTAACTGAAAAAAAAAATCTCAAGATATGAACAGGTTCAGCCTTCAAGGACCTTTCAGTAAAGATCCCTCTGAATAAAAGGGCCAGACTTTTCTGGTCCTGGAAATGTGAAGCACTAACCTTTTTTCTTTTCCAAGATGTTTGCTTTTAAATCGGAGGAACTATAGATCTTAACTTGATTGTGTATTTGCAGGTGAAGGTTATATGTAAAACACCTTTGGACTTAAGGGGTTCAACAAAATGTAATTAAGACAGTGTACTGATGTTTATGAGACCCTCATGTTTCATTTCTTCTTTGATAGACAAAACTAATATTTAAACATGAGTATAATTCCACCAGAATGATTAAAGCTGCTTTTGCATGCAGCCTTATCTTTTATCTCTACTTGCCTGCTGCTCCTATGTGTCTCCTTGTTACTGAAATAAGAGGAAATGGTGGAAATACCTCACATCAGCGCTTTTGCTTAAGTGTTTTCCATGTTGTCGCGTTTCTGTAATTTTAATGGCATTGTTGTTTTTAACATGCAACTGTATATTTTTTGAAGTCAAGCATGTCTTGCATCTGTTACTGGTCTCGTATGAAGACGCCTCTCTGTTTGAAACACTGTAGATGGAGGAATGTGCAGTGTTTCTGCACCAGCCAACTGTGTGGAGTAATTTCTCAAATCCAGTTACTGTTAAAGACGTTTTGTTGACTATTGTATGAGAATCCAGAAAATGCTACAAATGTTTTAATAAAGTCTCAGTACAACACTGAAAATCATTGACATGCTTTATTTGTTTTACTCCTAATTTGATGCCCTGACATCCCACATCATGAAGGTTCTGAAAAGAATCCTATTGGCCCACCTGTGTAAGCAAACCAGAGTGTGCTGGACCCCCTGCAGTTTGCTTATCACCTCGGAGTTGAAGATGCCATCATACAGCTGCATCAACAATCCCATTGTCACCTGGACAAAGCAGGCAGCTCTGTGAGGATCATATTATTAAATGTCTCCAGTGCATTTAACACAGTTCAGCCTGATTTACTTAGTCGGAAACTCCAGAAGACTGAGGTGGAGGCCTCAATGACTACCTGGCCAACAGATCACGACAGGGTCTCCAACCCTGGTCCTCGAGAGGTTTAGGATGCAACCCTGCTTCAACACAGTTGCATCAAACGATTCAGCACTATCAAGCTTGGAAAAAGCCTGGTAACGAGCCAATTATTTGCTTTAGGTGTGTTGAAGCAGGGTTGCATCTAAATCCTGCAGGACAGTAGCTCTCGAGGACCACTGTTTGTCAGACTGAAGGACTGTGTGTCTAACCAGGGGATAAGCAGTGCAGGAGCACCACAGGGGACTGTACTCTCACCATTGCTTTTCACTTTGTACACTTAAGGTTAGACTCCTGTCATCTACAGAAATACTCAGATGACTCTGCAGTTGTCGCGTGATTCAGAGATGGAGAAGATGCGAGAGAGTACAGAGAGCCGCTGCCATAATGTGGCATGGTGTGGGAACAATAACTTCTTGAGGAAGTTAAAAATCCTTCCGAGGTTTGCAGAAAGATGTTGCAGATGTTCTATAAGTCTGTTGTTGAGAGTATCGTCTCCTCTGCCATCCTCTGTTGGGGCAGGAGCGATAGAGCGAGGGACCTAAACAGACTCAACAACCTGATAAAGAAGGCTGGGTCTGTTTGGGAACAAATGTGGGATCTCTGGAGTTGATGACGCAAAGAAGGATTTTAGTCTCTTTAGTCAGAGGCTTCTTATGCTTTGTTGCAGACTGCAGACAGACTGCTACAGAAGATCTTTTCTGCCCACAGCCATCACCATCTCCAACAACTCCTTAGTTAAATGAGTTACGCTTAAAAGCTTCCTGTTTGGTAAAGTTTAGTTAGGAAGAGGTAGAGAAGACAGCCTAATCCAGTTGGGGGAGGAACTCAGTCTTGCTCTACCTTCTTCATGTCTCACTCTATAGGGTTAGGTTATTTTTATAGTTATGCTGCTATAGGCTTAGACTGCTGGAGGACAATCTGACCACTTCTCTCTCTGCTACTTTCTTCCTTTTTCCAATGCTTAGTTCCCGTCATTTCAACCTTGTTAACCTTTTGTTTTCTCTTAGTGTTCTTCTCTCCATAGTAACCACACCTGGGCTGGCGTTCTGTTAGCTGAGACAGCTTCCTGGATGAGAACATGGGCTGAGATGCTTCCAGTGACGTTCTACAACTGCTGCTATAAACTCTTTTATTTCAGTATCCTGTGCTTCTAATTTAGCTTTCTGTCTTTTCAAACCTCCAGTAGGTCGTGGCAGATGGCTGGTTTTACTGAGCCTGGTTCTGCTGGAGGTTTCTTCCTGTTAAAGGGGAGTTTTTCCTCTCCACTGTCGCTACATGCATGCTCAGTATGAGGGATTGCTGTAAAGTCAATGACAACACAAGCCATTGTTTCTGCCTGCTGATTCCAGAGGAGTGAATGGTGCAAGTCAATGACTCGATGCAATCTGCTGGGGTTCCTTAGATTGGAAACTTTTTCAAACTGATTTGTTTATGATGTATCTTTGATTTTAATTAATTTTCTTGTTAAGTGCCTTGAGACAACATCTGTTCACTTTGGGATCAATAAAGTATTTTTGATTGATTGATATTTGTCTGTCATTTTTGCCACAACCACTGTTTCACAAAAATTGGCTCGGGACAAATGGTTTCTAATAATTGCCGTTCGTGGCGTCACATCAGTCCTCTAGTAAACTGGACGACCATGAGGTCAAAAATAGTGGGAACAAAAAGCTATGCGATAATCGTGCTTCTTTAAGAAAGTTACAATTTTTATTTCTAAGCATTTAAATTTCACAACTAAACTTTTTATAATTTTATTCTTTATGTATAGTCACATTTAAACCCCTAAAATTGATCTGGTCTCAGTAAAACCTTGAACAAATGCAAAGGTCTGAACGCATCTGCTGCTCAAAAATTCAAGCTAGTGCACCGAGCTCCTGTAATTTAGGTTATTTTTATTGAAGTTGGGGGGGGGGGGACTCATAAATAACATCAGCTACATAAAGCTGGTTCTGCATAAAACTTCCAGTAAATAAAAGCAAATTCACTCAACACACTCAGATGTAAATGTTTCCTTTCCTCACTAAAATTAAGCTTAATAGTTAGACTATTAGGAAAAAAATGTCCCACTTTATGAGCACAGGAGGAAATAGGAGTTTTATTTAGTCTTCTTCACCATCATGTAATTTCGTTACTGTCATTGTATGACCGACTTGCTCCAGAGGGTGGCGCTGTCCTTACAGCTTAAGCTGGATTTTATGTTTGTGTCTTGGAACAGCTGGTCTGCTGTCCAAAGAGTCCAAAGTAAACTTGTGTCTGCAGACAACTTCTGCTGTTGGCTGAAGGAAGCTATAGAGAGTCTGCAATGCTCTCACATCCTCCAAAGCATCATGGGCCTTGTAGTTCATCCCCAGCAGCTCCCTGACGAGGTTCTCCTGGCGAAAACTCTGGAGCCCGCGGTCCCGCAGCAGCTCCCGAGACAGTGGCAGTGAGTCCACACAACCCGAGACTGAAGCCTGAAACGTTGCCCTGAGGCCCAGCTCATCGAGGGCCCTGGCCAGCAGGGGGCAGTCAAACCTCCGGATGTTATGGCCAATGACGAGGGGGCGACCGAGCATTTGGAGGAAAGCGATGAATGAGACCACAACTTCTTTGAGGGAGTTGGTGAAGACGGGTCGATGGTGCAGGTAGAGCCGCTGTCCGCGGATTTTAAAGCCTGTGACTCTAGCAGCTCCTCGCTCTATGCGACGTCGCGGGATGACGTAGAGGTTCAGAAAGTGCCCCCCACTCACAGCGGCCAGTTGGATGATCTCACAGTCCTGACCTTCAGAGCAGAAACAATGACACTGTTATCATTAGGTCTGGAGTAAATGATCACCGATTCATTTCAATAAAAGGAATACAAAAATCAAAGGAAGTACTATATTCCAGCACCAGGCTAAGAGGATTTAAAGATGGCTGCTTAACAGAGATATAAGATATATATTTAAAAGGGAAACAGTTTTTCAGGACATGTCTGTGGTTCATTCAAGCTGCATGACAGCGAGAGAGAACAAAACTATTTGTAAATAACACAGTGGCTGAATCCACCTTTCAACTCTTATATTCTCTGGAACATTGAACTTTCTGCTGCTCTGCATTCCACAGAATATATGGATCGCTACAAATATAGGCTGTTAAAAGTTAACATAGCCTATTCCTAGATTAAATCTACCCCTTAAAATAAACCTGTTTATTCAGCACATATGCAGAAAACAGCTAAACGAAAAGCTTACATGATGATCACAATAAATCTGCGTAATAAGCTTCTACAATTCTATAACCCAATCATCTTCACTCTCTCCACCCTCATTAGCCTGATCCATCACAGCTCATCAATCTCTGGTTACATTCTAGCTCAAACATTTCTGTGGTAAAAAGACGAAGCCCTCGCTTTGTCAGATCTTTGTCACTTTCTAGTCAATCCGAGCTTCATTGTTGAATGAAAATGCTTCCAAACCCAACACCAGCGAAGGCGATATTACAGAGATGGTGAAAATATCGGTAAAAATCGCGATGACGATATCCGATGCAATACATGCCTATTCTGTGCTTTGAATTCGATCCGATCTTTAGCATTTCTGGCAATCTTATTCGTGTCCATGGGGAGACTTTACTGCAGTCAGAATCTGTTCTACTGGCAGAAATAAAAATTATTTGCAAACAGACTATATATTCGCGATGTATTGTGCAGGCCTACCTAGAATTACACATTAACCACAATCCTACAGCCTGATGAATGCATAACCTTGTTTGAACTATTTTATCTTACTATTATATTTGTAAAACTGCTCAAAAAGTTAAAAAAAGTCCACTTTGACATCATTTTTGTCTCGACATTGCTTCTGTCCCACTAAAAAAAGTCTCTATCATCAGGGCTGAGCTTCCTTCCCTCCAGATCAAATGTCATTCAGCATCTCATCGTCTGAACTTTTGAATAAATGTAAAAACTAAACAGGTTTCCTTGTTAGTCTGGAATTATTCTTCAACAGAAATTCACCGGAAGTGATTTGTGAACGCCTGCTTCACTCAATTTAAAACCTAGCTAGTTTTCCTACCTTAAAGTGTCAAAACTGTTGAATCTTAAAGATTATTTCTAAACTTTTATTCGTGTTATTCGGACGCTTCATATATTAGCGCCCCGGGTTGTCTACAACTTTAGAATTGAGCGCAATAACAGGTTTTCGCACCCAGGCCAGTAGTTTCCAGGTCGAAGAAAACTAGCGGATGTTGTTCGGGGTTTTCTTCTTCGTTGGTTTCCGGCCGCATCTCGTTCCGTCTAAAGCGAAGACATTCGTTTGTAGATGTAGACCTCGCCGATGCTATGTTGATTAGTTGCTGCCGGAAAGCTTATACAATAAAGAAAAACACCAGCTCGAGCTGCATTTAGCAAACATACGTCCATCTTCCTCTTTTTGGTGTTTTTGGCGGTTTGCAAAGGAACAACCAACCTTGCGCATTAGCGCCACCAGCTGGTGTGGATGAATGGTTCTTCACGGTCTATCAGTCAAATGTTAGGATTTCTATTCAACTTACATAATAGTTATTCTATTTTTCCATTATAAACAAATAATTTGTACATGCTTGATGAGTTCTATTAATTTTTTTTTAATCTTTTGAAATTTTCTCATCATAAATGATATTTTTTGCTCATTTCTGACACATTTACCTGTAATATGTTTCTGTATTTAAAAAAAGAGCATAATTAAGTCTTATATGCCCAAATATAAATATTTATATTATTTTATCCTGATCTCTATTCCTACTTCCTGAACTTATATATCCGACCCACCATCTTTCTGGTCCTACAAAACCATCTACCTTTTCTTTCCCTACTCCACCTTACTGAATTCAAACAGTTTATTGACTGTGTTTAACCATAAGAAACCCAGAAGCAAAGTGTGCAAACGTGCATTTAGGTTCCACCTCTTTTGCGGTTCCTAGGAGAAATAAAGACGCATGTTTTATTTCACTGATGTGTGATGTTTTTAATTTAAACATATTTTTTAAACTCAAGAGTATCACTACTAATGACAATTTGTGGTTGTCATTATAAGTTGACCTCCTCTGTTTATCATATGCTGATCTTACCTATTATGTAGTATAATGTCTTTATTTTATAATGTATTTTGTTTTAAATTAAGTACATTTTGAAGCACAAAAACTAACAGTGATTTATTATTTAACTTTCTGTGGATTTATATGTTAATAAGAGAGAGATTCAAAATTTTCAAGTTTCTCTCAGAACGTTGCATTTTAAAATATGACTAGATAAAAATTCTAATTCCAAAACATTATCACCCTTAAATAAGACATAATTTACATATGCACATCCTTAAATTTAAACTCTGTTTATTAATTCTTATTTAATTAATGTAAATATTGATGGTAAACTTCTTTTGCTCTTTTTGACTCAAATTATACTTAAATCTACCTGTTATGAAAAGAAAACATTATTAGAATAAGTACTTATTTGTGTGTATAGTTTTATTTAGGTAACATAAGCACTAAATATGTTTATTTTTTGTAAGTGTAAAAAAAGTAATTAAAAGAAGATTATTGTTCGAAACTGACTGTTAATTTTAATGGCTTAAGTAAAACATGTCAAGCTCACAGAAGGTCATGTGACTAATTTTATGTAGTCAGCGTCACACCATTGGAAAAGGTTGATTGTATATTAACACATTATCCCCCATGAACTAATAGAGATTATAGTTCATAGTGACTTTGGTCTGTAGGGGCTCAAATATGGAGATTATTGCCACGAATTGTGATTTTCAACAGCAGAAACACAGTTACTGAATTTGTCGTTATCTCGGGTTTCTACCTCGTCGAACCTGATCCTGGGGGAATAAACTGCAGTCTACATGAAACATAAAACTCTAGTACAAAGTGAAACAGAAAAGGTGTAATGTAGTTATTTGCTTTATTTATTGTTTTTATTTTTGCAATTATTTGCATTTGGAAAAGCTTAACA
Source organism: Orestias chungarensis (assembly GCA_032876305.1). NCBI lineage: Eukaryota > Metazoa > Chordata > Actinopteri > Cyprinodontiformes > Cyprinodontidae > Orestias > Orestias chungarensis. The sequence goes on along the minus strand of JAVLVB010000169.1, from coordinate 573,427 downwards.
TGTCAACTACAGGTGCAACATGCAAAGAATGATGTATAAACCTATCAAAGTAATTTATAAAATAATTTTTTTTTAACAGCTGGGAGCATTTTATCAACATCTTACTATACTTCAGTATATACATTCTAATCCCACATCAATAGGTAATAAAGTGCTGTGGATCAAAAACAGAAGCACAGAGAACAGAAACAGGAAAAAGTTCAGAGTGTGTCAATTTTTTAAAAAGCGATTCTGTTGTGAAAATGTTGCCCCTGCTTATTCATGTAGACAGCAAGAACCCGACCACTAATCTGGGGGCTTAAGAAAAGAGTTTTGGAGCATTCTGTTGATGAAAGCATACCTGAAAACAATCCTGTGTTGTTGTTGTTGTTTTTTAACCGATGGGCAGAACTATAGGTGCCTGTTATGAATTCAATAGTTCAATGCAGGGCGAGGTAACCTGGTCGTTTTTAGTGATGGAGAGTCCAACCACACTGATGGCCGTGACTGCATTCTTTTAACAAGTACCAAGATGTTTTTTTTATTTTTTATGAATTGGTCAGATTGTGTAAAAACAAAACAAAGAAATAAGAAGTACAATCGCTGCCTGATACACTAAGTAAATATTTGACAGATCTGATGATCTGATTAGACTGAAGCGTCTCGTCTGAGGACACAATCAAGAATCAAGAATCAAGAATCAGTTTATTTATATAGCGCCAATTTACAACAGGTGTCGTCTCAAGGCACTTTACAAAAAATCAATTAAAATCAAGGATACATTCTAACAAATCAATTTGAAAAAGTTTCCAATCTAAGGAACCCCAGCAGATTGCATCGAGTCATTGACTTGCAGCATTCACTCCTCTGGAA
>JAVLVB010000169.1:530828-572475 GCA_032876305.1 Orestias chungarensis | reverse complement strand
AAGGGAACAGCACTAGGCTGGTTTAAATCGTATTTGTCTGATAGATCCCAGTTTGTTCATTTAAATGACAAATCCTCTCCGCATTGTAAGGTTACTTGTGGAGTACCACAGGGTTCTGTACTTGGCCCAATTCTATTTACTATATACATGCTCCCTATTGGTAAAATCATCAGACAGCATGGTGTTAATTACCTCTGTTATGCTGATGATACACAACTGTATTTATCTATAAATCCCGATGAATCCAGTCAGTTTGGTATGACAATGACATTGGGGGAAAGCCGGAGCACCCGGAGTGAAACCCCTTCGTACTTTGGGAGGACATTCTCATTGAGGAAGAAGGAAAGGAGAAGGAACCCTGTTGGGAATCCAAATGCAAGTTTGAATTGTTGTCAGGTAATAGTGCTAATAAACTCATAAAATGCTGACATAAAAATGAAAAACCAGAAAGAGGTAGACTAAGAGTGTGGAAAGGCAACGGTTGAGTTAAGACGTCCAGCTCATCATCAAGTCAGAGAGGGAATCGTCTCTTAGAACAAATACGGTCACTAATGTGGAGAAGTCATCTGACAGGTGAGGATCCTGGTCAGGCCTTTGGCGATTGACGACAGCAGGTTTCTTATACAGCTGGGTTTCCTCTGTAGATCTGCGAGATGTGCCATCACACAGGTTACCACCAGTTTGTCGACTAGTGCTATCTCTGTATTAATCAGAAAAAACAAATCCATTCTACTATATGTTTTATTAAGGTCCTTCAGAATAGGCCTACACAGTTCTGGTATCCTATTTGGTTTGATATTTAGATCTTTATTTTCAAATTCAGTCCAGATTTTATCGAACAGCCGAACAAAGTTTTGCCTAATTCGGTCATCGGACACACTTATAGTTGAGTCGTTTATTGCCTCATCCAGCAATTCCCTGACAAGCAATCTCAGTGCAGAATTTACTTCTTTTTTGTATGTTAAACTCTTTGCCTCTTGCCTGTCACTGGATGAGTTAGGGACGGTTGTTTCTTGGCTGTCACTGGAGGAGTTTAGGACGGTTGTCTTTTTCTTTAACCATGAGCAACATCCTCCACAGTCCAGGGTGTTAGGAGATTCTGAAGTTCCAGTCAAATATTCCCTGAAACACTCCACCATCATGTCCAGCGTTGACGGGTCATATGTAGCCAAAAGAAAGATCAAATCTTTCTGTGAGCAACCCAATTTTTTAATTAAACTGTTAAAAATCTTCTTTACATTCCATTCCCTCTCCGGGACGACAGACACATTCTCCTCCTGAAGTGCCAGCCATACCTCCTCAGAATAGTAAAGTTCCAGACATTGGAGTCTCTCTGGAAGGCAGTGGACTGTAGATTTTTTGTAAGCCATCTCTATCAGATCATGTGTCATGCTGTACACATACTGTTTACCGCTTTTGTCCTCTTCCTCTGCGGAACCGACCAACGAATCCGTCTTCTGAGGCTCATCTGTGACTGTCAGTGGCTTTTCCAGATCGGACACAATCGTCTCCTCACCACTGGGGAAATCGTCCTCTTCGTCCTGGTCGTCCTGGTCGTTCTGGTTGTCCTGGTCGTCCTGGTGGTCATTCTGCGGTTCCATGTTGATGTGAAAGTCCTCCAAAGCACCCAAGTAGTCGTCCATGACAGACCACGTGTCTCCATAACGCCCTATACTCATCATGTCCCCTGCACCCCCCAGTCTTTCTCCGAAGTTCACTACCTGGCGATTTGGAGGTCCTTCCTCTGGGGTGTTATCAGAATTGTCCTCCAAATTGTTTGGCATCTGCTCATCTGATACAGGTTGTTCCAAAGCGTTCGGATTTGGAGGTGGCCTGTTCAAAAACAGCTCCACTGAAGGGAGCGTCCCATCCGACGTGCCATTGAATGGCCTTTTAACTATTTCTGATGGTCCTGGAGAGAATGGCAACACCATGCAGAACATTTTGGGAAGTTGTTTGGTGAAGAAATATCTCACGCTCCTCTTTAATTTCTTAATCTTGCTTTTTTTGGTTCTGGTTGGGCCTCGGTTCAGGCTGCCATTTTCCTGAGCTGAATTCACAGAGATGGAATGTATGACAATGGGCTCCTCAACATAGATGCAAGGGTTCCACATGGCTCAAACGTTTTGAACTTTGAAAGGTCAAACAAAAGTGTATAGATTTGTCGAGCGTTTGAGAATTTCAATCCTAATGACAGATTGTTGAGCTGAATCAGTTCGATGTGTGAAAATCCCACCGGGTTCACGTCCAGCGAACAGCAGCTTTAAGGGAGAACTCTCAGCAGCTTTAAGGGAGAACTCTCAGCAGCTTTAAAGGAGAACACTAAGCAGATTTAAGGGAGAACTCTCAGCAGCTTTAAGGGAGAACTCTCAGCAGCTTTAAGGGAGAACTCTCAGCAGCTTTAAGGGAGAACTCTCAGCAGCTTTAAGGGAGAACTCTCAGCAGCTTTAAAGGAGAACACTAAGCAGATTTAAGGGAGAACTCTCAGCAGCTTTAAGGGAGAACTCTCAGCAGCTTTAAGGGAGAACTCTCAGCAGCTTTAAAGGAGAACACTAAGCAGATTTAAGGGAGAACTCTCAGCAGCTTTAAGGGAGAACTCTCAGCAGCTTTAAGGGAGAACTCTCAGCAGCTTTAAGGGAGAACTCTCAGCAGACCTGCATCTACGCAACACAGGAGGACGCTGCCTTTGTGACGTCAGCGCTGAGTTACGTCACAGACGCAATCACAGACCTGGTGGAGAGCCGAGTCACGTGACGCCCCCCCCCGTTCTGTAAACATTCTTTCGTTGTCAGGACAACAGTTCTATTGTTGACCCACACATGAAGCCATGTGACTTTATCTAAATAAAAAGTCCTGGATTATTACCTCCAACACAGTCGTTCACTTTCTTTTGTTGTTGTTGTTGTAAAGGCACAATGCTGCCATCTACTGGGACCATGTGAGACAGCAGAGAATCAAGCTGAGGGTAGCTGCAGTGAAACCTAAGAGCATATTTAATGTTTCAACCATGTGATTTTTTTTCCAGGTTATAACTGGTTTGAATCCAACCTCCACTCCAAAACAACAACAACAAAAAAAACAGGTCCACGCAATATCAGCATTTAATCGATGTGAAAAGAGGCCAAACATGCACACCCCACAAATTCAACATACATATAGAGTATATACAAATCTAAATTTGATGGGTTTTGTTTTTCACCATGCTGCAATAATGAAGCATATATTTGTCAAATGCAATACATATTATGTGCAGCAAAAAAATTTTTTTGCTATCAAATCAAATCAAAACTACTGTATTTGTACCAAAGGGAAATTAAATGCATTTTATTGTACAAGAAAATACCATAAACAAATACCAAAAAAAGAAAACCAAATTCCTGAAAGATAAATAAAAAAAAACTCATCCATGAAGGGTTTATGCATGTTCTCTATTATTTGGTGTGAAGGTGTTTTTAACAATTGGAAAGGAAATGTAATTTTATACATCTCATAAGAAAAACAATAAGGCACTGCTAATAGAAACTGACTTTTAAAAAGAGTGCAAAATCCAAAAACACTCAACAGATTAAAGCAACAAGTATAAAATGGTTTCTTCTTTAAATTACAAGAAATTTTACAGCCTATCGTCTTATTCAAGGTACTTTCTTTATATCATACTTATTCTCTTACAAAAATAGAGCATATTTAGAGCATATTTGCTCTAAAGGTAAATCGCAAGACATCAGAATGTTTAGGGCTCCATGCCTTGTACAGCTCCTGCAGCATACTGGCGTCCTCCCGTGCATCGTGGGCGTTGTAGGAGCGTTTCAGAAAGCGCGAGACTAAATCCTGCTGGGAGTATTTGGGCAGGTTCGGGTGTATTTTCTTGCACAGCAGGAAGGTGTCCAGGAACCCCGACACCACCTGCTGGAAGTCGCGCTGCAAGTCGTACCGGCACAGCACTCTGGTGAGCACGGGCGCATCGAAACGCTTCCCGCTGTGGGCAGCCAGCACCACGGGGCCTCCGAAGGAGCGCAGGAATTCGATGAAGGAGACGAGAAGCTTGACGAGTGGGGTGGTTGTCACAGGCTGGCCACGGAGAAACAGGCCGGCGGGACTCACCGTGAAGCCCGTGACCTGGGTGGCACTCTCGGTCAGCTCACGGCGAGGGAGAGTGTATTTATTGAACACCCTGTCCTCGCACACGGCGGCCAGTTGGACGATATCACACACTGAAGTATCTAAATGAAATAAAAACAATGAAAACGTGAGTTAAAAAGCTCCAAATGATAATGGAGGAAATGTATAAACACCTATACGAAAGAGTGTAGAGGAAAAATTCTTGGTTGTGGCAGCATGATGCTGTAGGATGCCCCCCACCCCCACTCCAAATCTTCTGTAAATTGGCATCTACAAAAATTCCTCACAATACATGTTACATAGTGCATATATTACTAAAGAAAATAAAGCCAGTACATAAATCGAACAATTTGAAGAACTACAGATGGTGTTTATAGGATCAGCCGTGCCTACGTAATTTGTTCCACGTTTTAATGTGATGTCCCGCTGAGCCAACATGGGAACGGGACAGATTTTTATCGCAGATCTCTCTGACGTTTGAGTGATTTGCAGATGTAGAAAAGCCTTGTTCCACGAGGATGATCTGCCGAGAAACTCTGTAACACCCGTGGTTTCAGACCTGACCTGCGTGACTTCTGCGCCGTTTTTTCGGTCACAGGACGAAGACAATGAGTGACGAAGGCAATGAGGAAGCAGCAAAGGAGGATGTCGCAGAACAGAAATCAATTCATCAAAACATTCATTTCCCATTGACGCAAATTTGTCATTTTGTTCTCAGGTTCCCTCACGAAAAACAGCAGAAGGACGCTATGTTCGTTAAAGAAGCACAGACGCTGAGATCCATTCTTGTTGTTCATCTATGCTCTTTAGTGAGTTGGGAATATTTGTGGGAAGGTGGGGTCTAAATGTTTTATGGCATGCCAAACATTAAAACGGTATTAAAATGCACCAAGTCACACTATTGGCTTGTAAGGTTAAGTTTCTGTTTTGCTTGAGGGCTAACCGCCCTTCTCTGACTAAGAATCCTAAATTTAACTCTGTCCGTTCCTCTCCCTGGCGGAGACTGAAAGCAGAAACTGAGGCGAACCGTAATCGCCCTTCATCAGACGTTACACCTGACAGGCCTGACTCATAAAGCGGTCTGCATTTTTACACACACCCTCACCGGAATGCAGCAGGGCCATACACAGCCTTGGCTTCGTCCCGCCCAACCTAAGCCCATGGCAAACCTTATAACTTAATCCTAACATCTAGGTTATAAATAAAGCGATGTAATACAATGTTTGTAGTAAAAACGACATTTTACACCTGAATGCAATTTAAACCTGTTTAAAAACTTGCTTGATATAATCACCACACAGTTTGAAGTCGGTTTAATGTGACGTTAGTATAAAGCTCCAAATGAGAGCAGCAGTGCAACCCCCCCGCACACACACAAACCCAATTAATTCCTGCACACTGCTTCTAAACTGTACGAAATTAAATCTGCACAGAATTTCCTTGCCTAAGAAAATGACAAATTAGACTTCATTAAGAAATATTTATCTTCTCCAAAAAGTCAAAGCAGTCATAAATCACTATGAACAAGATCAACTTGGGACAATAAATTATGTCTAGAAAAGGAAATATGAAACAAAATTACACATTGAAATCTGCCCAACCACTTATGAAGTTAATTCAATTAGTTTTTCATTAGTCCGTTTATCAAAAAAATAAATGAAAAAATAAAAAGTAAAAAACAGCAATATCGGTATAGTTAGGATGAGAAAATGACCGTACCGGCCTCAAACTAAATAAATAACATGGTTATGTTGAATGGTTAATTATAGTTCATATATATATATATATATATATATATATATATATATATATATATATATATGAGAGAGAGAGAGAGAGAGAGAGAGAGAGAACAGTTTAAGTGAACGTTTTGGCAATTTAAATCATTGGATGCCTAAATTGGTATCAAACTTAAAACTATCAAACTAAGAGTAGGTAGTTCTTTATATTATGTTATAAATAAGTGCATCATTTATTATAAATCATAATATACATTGTCATTTACTTTTTGTTTAAATACTTTATTATATCATTTATATCAGCCCATATTTAATTTGCCTTTGGGATAAATAAAGTGTTTTTGATTTGATTTGATCTACAGCAGAAAGGAAACATGTCAGATATACTAATTAGAACTAAAATGTAACACTAAAGTATAATATGAGATTTGATAGAAGGTTTAGATCACCTAATCCAGTGGTCTCCAGGTCAAAGAAAACGATGATTGGTTGACGATCCATCTAGAAGATAAAAGAAAAAAGTTGCTGGAAGATTCAAGACCTAACTTGGATCTCTATTTAAAGAGACAGTGACATTAAAAACACAGACAGGAAAACTCCCACAAGTGAGCCTCCAGTGGATGAAACAGCGTGACAGTAACCTGTCCTTCGGCAGATGTGTTGGGTTCCTGGTCAGCTGCGCTGTGAGACAGATGTGCAGCAGCTGGGAGGAGACAGCACCGCTTTCATTTTTGCCTGAACAGAAAACGAACGGCGGCTCCCCCGCGTGAGTCACCGGCTGCGTGACACAAACGCACGCGGCTGAGTCCGCGGCAGGTTTCGTCTTCCTCTCCTTCGCTTTCATTTCAGTCCAGGGGAAGCGAGACCGGAAGGGAAGTCCTTTTATGGTGCGGGCCTCGCGACGTCACACAGGTGTGTTTTAAGAAACCACTAACAACAGTAATACTACTTTTCTGTATGAATAAACACATTTGGAGTTATTGCAGATAATATTACAATCTTTGTTTCCCATAAAACGGTGAATGTTTATGATATTTATGCCGTTTTTAGTATTTTTTAAATTGTTTATTTTTATTTTTATGAAACAATACATTATTTTAATATTTTTAAAGCTAGTATCATTATTAACGCATTATTACTGTATTACTTCTACGCGTCCTGCGTACTAATAGGCAAAACACACACAGAGATGAAAGAAATATCGTTTTTTGGTCTGTTTGTGTTTGTGGATCAAACGTTTTTATTTTATTTTTTTTATTTCTGGGTCCCATGACAGTGATAACAATGCCATGGATTCTAGGATTGCGAAGCATTTAAGTGAAGCGGAGACACAATGCCAATGGAGGAGTATTTGTTTTCTCTCAAGGTGTTCAAAAGACAGAGTATAATATAATCTATTAAAATCATATCATATTAGTGCTATGTTAGTGTTATTGGCCACAACTCTAATAGTTATATCAGACAACGGCATTTGCCCAAACCGTCATATCAGTGCATCCTTTGTATCAAGTCCCATCTAGGTAAACATTTGAGAAGTGGAAGGTGGATGTGAATGTTTCGACACCTGAGTAACACGGTTAAACTTCAGTTATCAGGCTCCTCTCCTGTGGAACCAGCTTCCAGCTTTAGTCCGTGAGGCAGACTCCCTGTCTAGGTTCAAATCTAGGCTTAAAACCTTCCTGTTTGATAAAGTTTATAGTTAGGAAGAGGTAGAGAAGACAGCCTAATCCGGTTGGGGGAGGAACTCAGTCTTGACAGACGGTTCTCCTTTGCTCTACCTTCTTCATGTCTCACTCTATAGGGTTAAGTTATTTACGTTTTTCTATAGTTCTGCTGCTATAGGCTTAGACTGCTGGAGGACAATCTGACCACTTCTCTCTCTGCTACTTTCTTCCTTTGTCCAATCTACTTAGTTACCGTTATTTCGACCTTGTTAACCTTTTGTTTTCTCTTAGTGTTCTTCTCTCCATAGTAACCATACTTGGGCTGGCGTTCTGTTAGCTGAGACAGCTTCTTGGATGAGAACATGGGCTGAGAAGCTTCCAGCAACTGCTGCTATAAACTCTTTTATTTCAGTATCCTGTGCTTCTAATTTAGCTTTCTGTCTTTTCAAACCCCCAGTTGGTTGTGGCAGATGGCTGCTTGTACTGAGCCTGGTTCTGCTGGAGGCTTCTTCCTGTTAAAGGGAGTTTTTCCTCTCCACTGTCGCTACATGCATGCTCAGTATGAGGGATTGCTGTAAAGTCAACGACAACACAAGCCATTGTTTCTGCCTGCTGATTCCAGAGGAGTGAATGGTGCAAGTCAATGACTCGATGCAATCTGCTGGGGTTCCTTAGATTGGAAACTTTTTCAAATTGGTTTGTTAGAATGTATCCTTGATTTTAATTGATTTTTTGTAAAGTGCCTTGAGACGACACCTGTTGTAAATTGGCGCTATATAAATAAACTGATTCTTGATTCTTAAACGCTGACACGTGTCCTTCATCTGATCCCTCCATCTTAACCTCATGATAATTATGGCGTAATATTCGTGGTCATAACTGGACCATGACCATAATTGGTCATGTGAGCCAAGAGTTTGGAGCTTGTGTCCTGACATGCGGTCAGCAGTAAAAATAATGGGTAGTGAACTATGGAAACCAGGAAGTTTCAAAAAGAATTCATACATACATTTTTTTTTCCTGCACACAATAGCGGTTCTAGACCAAGAAGGGGCCAGTGGTTTTTATAGAGGGGGACAGAATTAAAGAATAAGAACACAGGGGAAGATTTCATTAAATGAGTTTATTTTTTTAAAGTAATTCGCTGCAAGTTGTGCTGATATTTCATGTATGTGACAATAAAGTCTTCTGGTTCTGATAAGGATCATCTGAGCTAGCAGATGAACACAATCCAATCACAAATTCGGCTGATGCTAAAAGGGGAGCACCTAATTTTTAATTCATTGTTAAATTTAAGCTGCGAAGGGACAAAATGAGACGTTAGTTCCGGTTTCTGTGCCGGCACATATCACCGTAAGAAATATACTTAGTGTTACATGTTCAGTACAGGGGCCAGGACCAAATCCACAAGGGCACTGACCCCTATTGGCCCCTCTCTAGAAACACCCCTGAGAGTGCAACTTTATTTTGAATCTCAACTTGTGGTAGCGTAAGAATACGCAGTGGCGCTTTATGTATTTTATGTCATCAAGAATCTGTCTTATTTCTGGAAACAAAGAGATTTTAGGGTTTTGAACCCATTAAGTAAGATGCAGCAGCATACACAATTAGAAATCTGCTCAACGATTGCATACAAAAAAAAAAGGAAATCTATCCAGCATTTTCCAAAACCATAATTTAATTATAAAACCTTTTTTGTCACCTTTAACTTCCTGGAATCTTTTATCATGCAAAAAATTATCTATTTCAAAATGTATTTTAGACTTTCCTGTTGTATTGTAAAGTTTGTGTGTGAATACTGGAAGATGGGTGCTGCTTCACTTCTGCACATTTTAAAGTGCGAGTTAGTCCACATGGCACCGGCAGTCAAACATGAAACTGCGGCAGAGAGGACCACGTAACACCAAACCTTCCCTTCCTGAGATTTACTGAATCTATTTAGCGGATCAGAACACAGTTGCAGAATGTGACCCTGAGTGATTGTGAGCCTTCGGTTTCTGAAACCTTCACACACTTGATGTCATCGGAGTCTTGCTTACAGTGAGTTGCTGGTTCCAGAACTGCTCTGCTCCTGATCACCGGCAAAAAACACATTCTCAACCCTGTTGCTGTTGTTGTTGTACAGCAGAAATTTGAATTGAGCTTGTATAATTTGTTTATTCCCCTTCCCTCTTAAGCAAAATGTTTTGTTTTTTTTGTTGTTTTTTTTGCAGTTTAGCAGCAGTGATGTCAAACAAATCCTACAGCAAAAGCAGCAGCAGCTTGATACACGGAATCAATACAAAGTTTTATGTTGTTTTTATTTATTTTTTATGTATCCACAAAACAAGATGACATCTGCTGTCATTTTAGTGGAACTAAAAGCCGCTAACCACTAACGTTGTGTCTTTGTAAATAAATAAAAAAATAAAGCTATTACAGCATAAACTAAAGTGAGGTTAAAAGTCACAAAACGTAGGAAATAAAGAACACATGGACTAAATAAAGCGACTCATTTTGTAGATGGTGTTTGAAATTGTCTTTTTAGATGGATAATTGTTAGAAACCCTGAGGTTTTATTTTCTGAAAATATTACACAGTGACTTAAATGTTATACCAAAGTTTATGCTATCTTAATCCATTTTATATAATAAGTTATTACTTGCTGTAAGTACATTTGTAATTACATTTTTAGAAATGATTAAAATAATAAACATTTATACTTATAGTGAAACCAAAAACATTTCAGTTTTTTTTGTTTTGTTTTTTTGTTCTTTTATCGTGTTTTTATGACATCAATACCCCCTTATCTTGAGATAAACACGAAAACTCAAATTGGGGTCAAACTATTCGAAACTGATTATGTGTTATGTAAACTGTAAACTTAATATGTATGTTTTCACCGTAATGAAACGGTGAAATTTAATTCAAATCCAAGCTCAGCTCTAAATTCTTTAAGTCACTTTTAGCTGTAAAACCTTTTTATTTCCTGTTCAGACATGATTCGATATACCCACACGAAACATGTGTTCTGTACGTCTTCTGGACATCTCTTGGTATGATTTGGTTGGGGGTCGGGTTTTGAGCGGCTATGGATTTTAAAATATTGCCTGCAGGTTAATGCATGCACAGAAATGAATCTAACTGATAGGCAAAAGCGTGTATGATCAGATACAAACACAAACATTAGTTAGCGGTCAGCTGCTGGATGAATAAGTGACGATCAAACTGGAGAACGCTGATGCAGAAATCGATGGTAAGATAATGGAAGAGGTTTTTTTTCTTTACTGTCTGGGCCAACAATAGACCCCATCAGCGGCAAGTAGTGGCTAATTTAAATGGTTGTGCAATTTGTCCCTGAAAAGCATCACGCAACTCACAGGTAATGTCTGCATTTTTGTTGTTGTCTTTTTTCTCTCCGTACAACCATAAACATGTTTAAATAATAAAAAGAAGTATAACACAAATTGCACCTTATACATACTTAGCTATTTTCCTTTCTTTTTTTTTTTTGCATCACTTATCCCCCTCCTGCAACAAAACTAAAATAACACACAGAAAAAAATAATGTTGCCATGGTTACTTATTGTAATGGAAGGATAATATATCCTTTTAATAACAGGTTGTTATTTCAACTGACGTACAACGCAATGCCATGATCATAAATAGTACATACACTGTGTATAAAAGATGAACAAAAACAGAGACTGAAAGCGAGGCATGCCTTCCAGTGACGGTTACATTCACTTTTTAGGTTTTTTCTTTAACTCTTTTTTTTGGTGTTTTTTTTCAAACTTTTTTTTCCCAGAATGTCATATGGAACCACACTACAAATATTACTGTGACGATAACTGACCCAGGAGCAGTTTTGGTCTTTCAGCTCACTTCCAAAGCTAGATTCAAATAAAAAAAGGAAAAAAAATGCAGTTTATAACATATTTGAAGAAAAAAAACTCCACACTCCTTTCAATTTTCAGACTTTTGCCACATTACAACCACTAACTTTAATTTACCTTTAATTTTGTTTGATTATCATGAATCAGCACAAAATAATGCATAAACTCTGGAGGAGCTTCAGAAATCCACAGCTAAAGTGGGAGAAATTGTTTTGTTTTATGGATAAAAAAAAAAAGGAAAGGTCACCCTTTGCCATCAGCTATGTTTAAGGATAAGGGTCCATTGATAAAAACATGCATGGAAATGACTATGTGCAGGGAGACCATCCCTACTGTCAGATAAGGTCAAAGGCAGCACCCTGCTGTGGGAACACTTAAATCTTCACATATATTAGTTTAAATGTGTGGCTGTGACCTGACAAAACAATGTGGAAAAGTTGAAGGGTTATGAGGACTTTAGCAAAACGCACCGCATTGCTGAGCGTCGAGAAGGAGCTGATTAACGCTGATCGTGTAAGTGAGATGAGAGAAAAAGCTTGCCCCGGAGTACAGAGTCTAACAACACGCGCACATTATGGACAGAGGGGGAGAGCTAGGAGTTTATTTGCTACTTGTTTTGGTTAAATGGCAGATTAAATGCTACTTTTCACAGCAAGAACCCGGAGAGCACAGCAGAGCTACGGTTATTGTGAGGAACAGGAAGAAGAGGAGGAGCAGAGTATTTTGTGTGGCTCAGAGGAGATAATGGACGGTTAAAATGTGTTGTTAAGTGCATGGCAATACACCCCCCCCCCCCGTTCTACCCCTTACAGGAGGAGTATTTCTGAGAGGAGTCCAAGTGCATAAATAAGCGGCTAGAGGAGGCTACATATGCACCAAAGTGATGGAGATGTAACAGAGAGCGATCCAAAAAAATGGCTGTCATCAAAATAAACCAAATATTAACAAAAACATGACATCTTTGACATCAATAAACACCTATTATACAGCAACATTGTACAATTACGAAAGAAAAGAAAAAAACCCGACAACATATAACTATTCAAGTCCTGACGCAGTAACACTGATGTTTCTGAATTAAATCTGTGCTGGGGGGTGGGGGGTGGGGGTGGAAGCAGGTACGGCAACACCTCCGGCCGCCCAACCGGCCAGACGTCCCGGGCGACCTGTAAGGGACATCTGGAACGACGCCTTGTCCCAAACCTGCTCTGGTCGCGGTGTGAGGGGAGGAAAACAAAGCAAGTCAAGAGCGAAGCAAAAACAAACGTGAAACCTGATTTTTCTGACTCTGTACAACGACATGACACAGATCCACATGGAACGACCCAGGAGCAGCGCTGGACTCTCCTTGTATGTACATCTACATCCTCTGTAACAGAATGGTAATAACAATAATAATAATATTAATAAAGTTTTGAAAGTCTGTTGTAAGTGTTGTAAAGACAGGTGTGAAGGAAAAGCACGCAGCCTCTTGGCTGCTGTGTCCTGTGTAAACGTGATGTAAAGCACATTTAGCTTGGTGCTGGTTCCAGACAACATGCCCGCCAGTTCAGTCAGTATGGCTACATTTCTTCTCGATGCCCACATGCTGAAAATTAACGATGGGGCGTCGGAGGATTTCTTGTTTTTTCTTCCGTTTTTTTATTGTTTTACTTATTTCTCATTGTTCCTTTAAGCGGCCCCTGGTATGCCTGCAGGGGCCGAAAAAGTACAGAGACCTCCTAACTTCACATTGGTTCACCCTTCTGGTGTTCGCACTAGACGTCATTCACCGCAACGTTCCTCCTTGTTGTTGTTCCACAATTTCTATTTCTTTGATTGGGTCAGAGGATGACGGGGATAGGAACGCAGGAGGAGCTCCTTTCCAACTCTTGTATCCTTCAGAAACCGGCGGCTGGTAAGTCGCCCTCCTTGTCATCACACCATAAACTCGTTATTGTTGTACAGAACCAGCTGCTGTGGGCCAAAGTCCGACTCTCTCTGATGCCCATCCGAGGAGTCTCGTGGCGAGCTCCGGCTCAGTCTGAGCCTAAGGCGAGCCTTCCCAGTCCTCTGGCCATCCTCCGGTTCCGCCAACGGGGCCCCCAGGCCGCAGGAACTGAGCAGGGGTCCGGAGGAGGATGAACGAAAGCGGTAGTGAGGGGACGGGGAGTTGGAGGCAACGGAGGAGAAGGAGGAAGAGGGGTGATAGGAGGAGGAGACGGTGGAGGCAGAGTCGACAGAGTCCTGCGAGTCTGGTTGACGACGGAGAGCTCGTCTGGTTTTTCCCTCAGACTTTCTCGATCGGTACGTCCCTCGCTCTGAGGAGAACAGAACGCGGGAAGACGGACTGATAAGATTCCTGTACGCTTATATTCTGTTGGGTTTTGTTCAACTTCACTACACAGATGTTAGGCCTGTCTAACTTTCTTTGCGTTCCGTCTTCATAAATGAGCCCCTTTAAAAACAACCAAGGTCAGTTAAGAGAGATAAAAACAGTTCAGGACATCTAGCTCTGGCTTCAAGAATATTTTACATTCAACCAGGATCACGGACTGTGTGAGCTTTTAGATAATATTGCTGTAAAAGTGTTAGCAAGTGGGTGCGGCCTACAACTCCAGTATATTTTTCTGTTGTTCCCTCAATCATGCTTCCTTAAAAAAATATGAGAACTTTATTTACTTATGTTAATAAATCTGTCTCACATCTGTTTGTTCTTTTTACATCTGGTGACGTTCTAATTCATCTAAATTCTTTAAATTTGTTCTTTAGGGTTTTTTTAATGATAATTGACCTCGGTGTTTTACTTCAAAAGGTACAAATCTTCAAAAAAGTAGCAGTTTTAAGAGAAATTCAAGAGGCTCTAACCACAGTGGCACACAATAAAGAAACACAAACAAACCAGAAGGGATCGATGTGGCTCCCTCCGTCTCCATGGTGATGTTTTCAGAGCTGTCTGCCATCCCGATGGAGGCCTCCGATTCCGGCGTTTCATCGTCGGACGCGCGCGGTTCCAAGATCAACATCTCGTAGGTCAGCTCCTCCCTGACGGCACATACACAGTAGAAACGTGGCGTCACAAGTAAAAGAATAACAAACTTGTCAGACTCATTCTACATATTGTTCGACACGTTTCAAGTCGGACAGCGTACTTCTCTTTCTGCAGACTCTCGATCTGCTCCGTGAGGATCCGCTCCTCCTGCTGCATCGCCTGTTCCTGTTGCTCGTTAAGCCTGGCTTCTCCTGAATCCTCTCCTCCTGCTCCTCCTCCGGCTCCTGCCGCACTTTCTGCTTCTGCTTTGGGGCTCAGAGGAGGCGAAGGGATGTGGGAGCCGCTTTGACAAACGCGTACTTTGTTCTGGAAGTTCAGAAGGAACATGAAAAAAACAAAAAAGACGTTACCATGGAGAGGCGCCCGGCAGGTAACTGTCGACAAAGACTGCACCAAGCAAAGGAGACAGCCGAGTCGCTTTAGGGTCAGCTTACATGTTTTGACCACATGCTGACAATACAGACACACTGACCACACTTAGCACCATCACTGCTAAAATCTATTAGCTCTGCAGCACACACACACACACACACACACACACACACACACACACACACACACACACACACACACGCGCATACACCTCATTGTGAACAGACACTTAGGAATTGCCTTAAATGTAGCTGTGCTAGGCTGCGTTTTAATACATTGCGCATCAGGAAAGGAAAGCAGAGCGATCAGTGGAGCTAGCCAGTCAGACTGATGCTCTCTTACAGACACACACGGCTACGATGGGAGAAGTTAGCTCCTTTCAAAACCACTGTTGTACTTCCCAGCTACAATGTCAGCAGCAGCCATCAGACTTCGTTTTTGGAAAGTTAAAGCAGCAGCATGGCCGTTTCAGCATACCATTCAAATAAAGGTAATGCAGTTGAACAAGTAAGGGTTGAATAAATCTGATTTTACGTGTTTAAGGCTGATTTGCTCAGATGATTGACATTGATCGTTGGTATTTTTCTGCAAACAAAGTCAGCTCTAAGCAAATGTTTACAGTAGTTAACGTAGGCTACAGCCAACATACATGTGTTGGCAAAATAAAATGAGTACCACTCTGTTAAACATGTAAAAAAGTAGGGGCGCACCGATTGCAGTTTTCTTGTCTATCACCGATAACAAAAGAAAGCCTGATCTCACGATTCTGATGTTTTGCCGTTCTTTTTTGTTTTATAGGTTCTAAAAGCTCCCAAAACACTTACAATGTTTCAATCTTATTTTATAGAGAAACAATGAACAATAACAGTAAAAAAAATGTAATAAAATATACACTTGTGATATATGTTCGGACCATTGCGAATGCAGATAAGAACGACAAAAGTTAAGGAAATTGGCGCCAATTGATGGCGCGGGCTAGTGAGATGCAAAATAACACTTTTGTAACTAAACACAAAGAACAAAACAGTCTAAATAGCTCACAGACAGGCACAGTGAGGGCTGTGAATGGACAATACAGACAGTATGGGAGCGAATAGACCGACAGGACAGGACTGGTCATGGGCGGGCGTATGGTGTGGGCGGGGCATACATACCGGGGTGGCAGTGCGGGTAATGCTCATAAACCTAACAGCAATTAGTACAGGTTTCTGGAAGGAGGGGCAGGAAGGAAAGGAAAGGAAATAAAAGAAAAGGAAGGAAGGAAGGAAGGACGAAAGGAAGGAAAGAAGGAACGAGGAAAAGAATGAAGGAAGGACACCAGAGTTAGGAATCAATGGTGGTCACATCAGAATGAGTTCGTTTAATTAAAGGGTATTAAGAAATGTAGATTTGATGTTCACTTAAAATTGGAAATTCACTGAAAAAAAAAAACTGTTTTGAGTGAAGTCGTCTGGGTCAAACATCTCCTGACTTCATTCCCCTACAGGGTGTTTGAAAGGAACAATATAAAGACCCACACAGTTGGTTCAGGAGTGCAAGATGTTACTTCCTGTTTGAAACATTGGTGGATGTGACAGCCATCCAAGGAATCAATTTTTCAAGTCATACATGTTAACTCCAGAAAACAAAACAATCCTTAAAAAGGATTTTTCCTTGACGGATTAGTACAACGGGTTTTAGGACAAGACTGCGATCATTTATTTTTAAGATTCCAGAATAATGTCATAATATTACTCTAATATTACGGCAATACAGCTGTACTATTACAAGGACAAACCTGTAGTCTTAACAGAAAAAAGCTGTAGCATTGTGTGAAAAAATATATTTTACTAAAAAACATCTGTTTTAATAATAACATTTTTTGACAGAGTTATTAGACCAATGCGGCAAGTCTGTGTGGTTATTTATTCAAAATACATAGTTATGAAGTCTTGCTCCTGATAATATTTGATCCTAAAGTACATTGTTATTTTTAACACCCATATCAAAGTATAACTTTACAAGATGCTCCACATTCTTCATTTACTTTCATGTGGGAGTTCCCAAAATCTGCAAAAGTAATATTCCTTTCATTAAAGCTTTATTCCCCTTAAAATAATAATAAAATAATAACAAATACATATTTTTCTTTATTTTGGAATATTGACTTATTTTTGTAATATAACTTTTTTTCCCCTAATAATTCCCATTGTAGCATAATACTACATCATATTTGTTGCGCCACAAAAAGAGAGAAGTGCATGTTTATGAAGTGGAAGGAAAAAAATGATACACACTTTACAATATTTTTTAGACTTTGACTACACCATATTATCGCAATACTTTGATCGATACTTTGATCTAGCTTGGTTGTTTGCTTTGTATCTTTGATTCGCGTGGTTTAATTTTTCTCTATTACTTTACTCCTTAAATTTGACACGTTCCTTTTTCTGACTAAAAATATATCCTCACAGTAAAACATGTTTTACAGTCAGGATCTCCTCTTCTGGCTGAGATCATTATTTTGCAACACAAACCACCTGTACAAAGTCCAACAAGTTGATCTTTACTCTCATCAAACAGGCGTTATGTAACCCTGTCTGCGTACAATGTTTGACTGAACTTGTAAGGTCCTTCCTTCAGCTACAGCTTCGTTCTTGCTTGTTTTTAATAAAGGCCAGATTTGTGGAGGACACTTCTACTACTAGCTGCTCCTGAGCTGTGGATGTTTGCAGGTTCTTAATGATACCATGAACATCCTCGCTGTTTCTCTTCAGAATTTCTTAAGATTAAATTACACAAATGTGATTGAATTTGATCGTTATATTGAAAAGCATGTGTCCTTTTCCCTTCATATTCATAATTTTGCACTAGAGTTGTCAGAATGAAAATCTTAAAAAGGCTATGAAGACTTTGCAAGGCATCCTTACTGGTCAGAGTTTCTTCAGGATCCTGGCATGTCAGCTTTTAGGATTGGTGTCATTTGTCCACATTTAAAACATATTTAGACACAAGCGTTTAAACATGTTTAAAATTCTACAAGTAGGTAGTATTTTGTTGTGTAGGGAAAAACACTTTGGATGAACATGTAAATGGACTCCTGCCATGGCTGAGTAGGAAACCATGCCAGCTGCTCATGGAGCAGAACATTTTTCCTGTTTCAGTGATGGGTGTGAGACCAGTCCAGAAACAGCATTCACCTCATAATGATCATTTATATATATGACAAAATGCATCTTAACAGCTCCGAAACACAGGCCAGTCTTACCAGGGACCGCCTGATGTGCGTCAGTCTGCTCTTGGCTTTGTTCTCTGCAAACTCCAGACTGCTGATGTCCTTCAGACGAGCTTTGTACTTGCTCATCTGCTCGTTGATGATCAGCTCCACACACCTGCAGCAGAAAAGTCGAGGTCAGAAGACAGATATCTACACTGTTCAGCTAAAGTAAGTCAAAATGTGGAGGAGTAGAAGAGAAACAAGACGTACAACACAGATCCGCATTTTAGAACATACTTTCAATTAGTAATTGAACAATTTAGATTCCAGTCATAGAAGTAGGTTTTCAGTAGTAATCTATTTGGCAGAAAAATTGACAGGTTTCTTTCAATATAGCTAAAAGACTTTGTCGGTGTTTGTGAATATGGAGCCAGAGTGAAACATACGCTGTGGTTTTGCTGATGTCTTGGACACTCTGCAGTGGGTCGATGCTGTCGGGACAACGGAGGATGCAGGGAGCAAAGACGATGGCAAGTGCGTTAGCGGACATCCTGTTCGTCTCCTCCTCCAAGGCAATCCTGCAACACAACGCGACAGCATTGTGTTAGCTCACAGAGTGTAATTGAGACTAAAGGAGTTAGAACATCGACACTCCCGTCCATGATGGAGACAAACTAAGATTCAGGGTTTCTTTTCCTAATGAACTATCTTGCTTCTTACGTCACCTACCTGACCAGATGGAAGATCAGACGCTCCAACGTGCTGAGGTGTGTCCTGCTGAGCTGTTCGATTACAGAGTAAACACTTCGGATAACTTCCCGCTTGTCCGGCTGGCCTGAAAACAGAAGACCAACATTGCCTCTTGTAGGGTTCCAACTACTTTTTCTCATAAACATGTTCATTTTTCACCCTGAAATTTAAAGAGGCCCAAGTTTCTTTCAGATGTTAAGACATAAACTCAAAAATGAATTCATTTGTCGAATACATTTTACAGTTATAGGTAGATGGACAGATTAATAAATATATGGATCATTGAAAGGAGGTATAAACAGATTTAGATGGACAGACACTAGGACAAATGTATGAATGTATGGAGACACTAATAGACTGATGGATGGACTAATAAGAAATGAATGGGCAGAGCGTAACTGGATGGTTTGAAGGCCTGATAGATGGCTGGATGGATGTATAAACAGATAGGCAGAACAATAGAAAGACTGATGAGCAGACTTAAGAAATACTGAACAGATAAATGAAGGATGGATGAACTAATGACTTCTTGGATTGATGGATAGACGGGCAGATGGAGGGGCTGTTGAATGGATCAACTAATTGCGTCATGGATTGCTCAGCGGATGGATAAATCGGTGGATGGATGGATAGATAATAGATGGATGAGCTGACTTAAAGATTGCTGGATCGATGAAAGGGTGATGGATAGATGTTTGGATGAACGGAGAGACTAATTGCTAGGGCAGACAGAGGAACTGGTGGATGGGTGGACAAATGGCGTCATGGGCTGCTTAACAGATGGATGAATGATTTTAAAAATTGGATAAGGAATTAAGTATGAACGTACAAATATTTTGTTAATGATTGGGGATTGGGGACGACATTAACTAGTAAAAACAGAAATAAAAAGCTTACCCATGGCTCTAAGGAACTCTTCATACAGTTCAAATGTCATAAGCGGGTTGGGCAGGTCCCGGAGCCACTGTTTGAGTACGCTGGCAATGACATGGATGTTGTAGTCGTCCAGAATCACATTGCTCACATCTAAAGAAATCCATAGATGTATAAACTAACACAGTTTTGTGTGGAAGACTGAATTACCCATTTTTAGTAACATGACACATTGAAAAATTACTTCAAAGGAAGCACTAAACCACATTGAACTCACACTGGGAATTGGATGCTACCCAAAACAAGTGTCTTGAAGTTGTTAATTATTTTCCTAGCCGCTTCTAATTATGCTGAAAACTGCTGGAGATCACGGTCTAATGAAGCCAAAAGAACAATATCATCTGCCGAAAGCAGAGACCCAACCCTAAGGCCAAGAAAAGGTGTCCCTCTAACCCCTTGGCACCACTTAGAAAATCTGTCCATAAAGGTTATGAACAGACTTCGTGACAACGGGCAATATTGGCCGAATGGAATCAAGCCCGACCAAGGTAGCTCTGGCACTGATTGCGCAGGAACATAACGACACATATCAGAAGGCCTGGAGTCCATTTACTGGACTCCCAAAAGGTCACCTTGCATTTCCAAACCGATGTCCAAGCGCTATCGCAGAGTCATATAAACCAAACCAGCCATGCAAGTCCGGGTAAAAGAAACTGCTTACATTACTATTAGACAAGCAAAGCAATTCTTTAGGCTAAGTATTTCTTTGTTTGCAAATTTGATCGGAATTAGAAAACACTCTTTGAGTATTAAGGACATATTTCAGCTTTTCATAAGCTCATATGTCTCACCTGTGTCCAGGCCCTGTCGAAGTTCTTTGATTTTATTGGTAGAGCCCGACTTCCTGTAGATTCCCTCGGTGTAGAGGCCGTGCATTTCAATGTAGTTGATGAGTTTCTCCACTAGCTGGGGAACGGTGCGCTCCTCGCTGGTCAGACGGGACAGCTCCACCCCAAACTGACGTGGGGACAGCTCTGGGTCGTACTTTAATGCAAAAGACAAAATAGGAAATGTGAGAATTAGAGCTGGGTAAAGTCAGATATTTACAGCAACAGTCCTAGAATATAAGAACCAGGTTTTACGTCTTTGTTAAAAATCAGCAGGTGTATAAACTTAAATGTATTTTTATTGGTGTTTTATGCAATGCATCACTCAGCAGTAAAGATTCTGTTTTTCCAAAAAGATCTGAAAGTGTGCACTTTAGCCTCTTTTACTCAAATATACCAAAATAAATCCAATACAACCTAATTTTATCTTAGTGAAAATGCAACTATTTCAAGGGTTTTGAATCACCAGCATCATAAAGGCAAACAAACAAAAGACCGGTCCGGGTTTAAGTTGCAAGCTTAGGTTATTAAACGGTATCTTGAAGGTTTGAACATTTCATAGTGCATCTGCAAATATCAGCAATCACAGTGAGATAATCTGTGTCAAGGCAAACTCTCCACAAATCTGGCCAATGTGGAAGAGTGGCAGAAAAACCAAAGCCAACCAGGAGACAAAGAAACTGTGGAGGAAGGTGGAACTTACTCTGCACGTCACCCTGAACACACCACAAGGTAACATATGCTGGTGGCCGTATCATGCTTTGGGTATGAGTAATAATAAGGAAACTGCTTGGATTTCATGTACAAATAAAAACAAGGAATCCTGGAACCAAACCTGCTGCCAGCTGTGCTGCGCTAAGCCAAAAGCACAAATTCTTAACATAAGCTAAAACTAAACCTCTAAATCTCATTGAGGCTTGTTGTTAAAGTGACAAAATAAAAACTTATCTATCGGTATGAAAATAAAAAAAATTTAATGAATAGCATTTTGCAGCAGTTCCTATATTTGTTATTTGTTTGACTTCCTGGATGCAAAGGAAATCAAAACTGGAAGAAAAAAGAACATTCTACCATTGTTAATTTGTCTTAATGCTGGTAAAACACAAAAAACATTTTCATGCTTTCATTTAAACATCAAGTACATCTGAAAAGAGCAGAAGCTGGTAAAAGACTGCATTATCCTGAAACGATAATCAGATCTGAACGCACCTTCTTACTGCACTTGGTGGTCATCTTCGAGCAGCACTTTCTATGGCAGGCGTAGCGGCACACTGCAGACGCAAAAGAAAAGAAAGCAAATAAAAAAACAGAACTAACATCAGACTGCTTGTCTTAAACTAACGGAACAACAACTCCAGCCAGGGTACAATGCTGAGGCGTTCCCTGCACTGAGGGTAAAAAAGCTTTCTAACTAGATAGAAGACGGATTTATGGATGGAGTGTCGGGCTGTAATTGAATTTTGCCGACACTCAGGCACGAATATGGAAAGTGTGTTGGTTTAGTGGGAAACAGTGTGCACAGAAAGTGTGTTGGAGTGTGCCAGGGTCGTATACAAAAGCTTTAGACAAGGATGTGAGATTCGCAGAAAGACTATATTTATCCCGGTTAGGTATGCGTCCTAGACTTTTTTTCTTCAACAAAGAATCATTGTTGCATGAATAGGTCATATTCTCCATTGATACTTTCCAAAGGTTTGCTTTGTGGATGTAACCTTACATTTGCAAACGCAGGCCCGGTCCATAATCCAGATGAGGGACGAGCAGTACTCGCAGTAGGTAGGGATGCTGTACTGAGTGGATTTAAAGATGTGGCCATTATGTTCTTCCACCTGCAAGGGGGCACCAGACCCATTAGTTAGCTTAAACAAAAGAACAGCTTTTTTGTTAAAACATTCATTCAACCAGAATTTTGTTATATTATGAGGTTAAAACATACAAGACCAGTATTACTATAAAGCAAACACACAAAAAGCAAAAATAAGAAGATGGAAAAATCAGCAAACACGTAAAGCTGATTAATTTCATACAGAGCTTTAAAATGAGCTTAACCATTTCTTTTATTTTTCTTAAACATATCTAATATCCTATTTTTTTTTCAAGACAATCCATTAAGGAGTATTTTAACACTCACAATGTCAGCTTCCTTCTTTGTGGATTTTTTGCGCTCGCGTTTTAGAGGCTAACAGAAGAAAGAGAAGAGTGGGTTAAAGCCCTGCATTTTTTATTCTATATCAGAGACATTTCAAAACACAACTTCCAGTAAGCGTGAATGGATTTCACACTTTCGGCTATCATATTTCATACCCTGCCAATGGTTCCCTCCATGGGTTTGTACTCGGTCATGAATTCATCCAGGAAGACCTTGAAGGTGTTGACCCAGACTTTCACAGGCGACTCGCTCCAGTCCCTCTGCTCCAGCCGCATGGTTTTCTCCAGGATGTGCTCGAACAGTGCGTGCAGGTCCTTGTAGCGAATACTCTTCCCATCGTCCATCTGGTGGAAGCAAAACAACGAACAACGGCGCCTTTATGGACGGCATAGATTCAGGGTAATCACTATTAAACCTTTTTGATGCTGCTAGTAATACTAGTAGTGCAGGGACAACAGCGTCTGGGAGAAACATTTAATGAGCAAACGGAAAGTAAAAAATATAAATATATAATAGAGAGGTGAAGACTCACAGCAAGAGCAGTGGAGTATGAGTTGAAGATGTTGATCCTGAACTCTTTCAGGGCTTTCTTGAAGACAACATCTACCATGGTGTCCTTTTCACTATCTTCAGAGTCCATTTCACCCATCTGTGCAAACAAACTTGTTTTGAGTCCAAAATATTTTGGCATTTATTCAACTGGGCACCATTGTACAACATGGCTATTCAGTTTCAGCTTCAATGGATTACTTGTGCTACAACCAGCAAGTTCAACTTCCAAGGTTTTTATTTCAATGACAAATTTTTCCTGTACTTTCCTTGAAAGACCACCTGGCAGACATGTTAGTAATTGATGATCAGCGGGTGTGCGGATAGGTTTTGATATAATTTTGCACACGAGTCGAGCATCTTGGAGTTCTAATCACTTTTAAACACAGGTGCCACCTAGTCCTGGCCGAACGTATGCTCCTGTTTCTGAAAAAGTTTACTTCACTTTTAGGGAAGCAGGCTTTGGTCTCGGTAAATGTACCAGTTCAGTTTATGCCAAAGTTTTAATTATTTAACCATTATATATTTATTATCCTTTAGGGAAAATTGTCCACAAAGTGGCGAAAGGCTTGCTAGAGTTCAGTGCAAAGCCCAGTTTGCCAGCTTATCTGTTTCTGTGAAGCACTAGCAGGGCATCATTGTGACGAGATAATAGGTGATGACCTTCTTCATGAGAAACTCGTTCATGCTGCGGTAGTCGTGAGCCGAGGTGAGGATGTTCAGCGAGTCGTTCTGCCACTGGGCGGGTTCCAGAGCAATGCTGCTGATCTTCAAGCTCCGGCGCCGCTTCATCTTTGGGGAGAGCTCCTTGTTCTCCTTGGTGTCGCGGGTTTCCCGAGAAGGAACCACTTCCAAATCCGGACTCCGGGGAGGAGATGCACTTTCTGCAAGACCAAAGATGGGGAAAATTTACCGTTGATCAGCTAACCTTTTTTTCTTTTACTATTTGTTGTAGATAATTTCGGTATTTGTACTACCATGGATCTCATTAGCTTCACTCCTGCTGGTTTGTTTCTCCCTGGACAGTTTTTTCTCGCTGTGTTTCGTCTTGCTCCAGAATCGCATCTTACCTCTCATCCTGCTGAAATTCAAAATACGTATCCACAACAAATAGTGAAAAACTCACCTTGAAGGCTTTTGCTGTGTATGCAACAAAAACTAAGATACCCAATAACCAACCTTCCATCCTGACTGGATGATTTTCTGAGCATCTCCACTTTGCCCAGGTCCCCTGACGACATCGTCTTGTGGATCTTCTTCTGCTCCTTATGGGACTGAGAGCAAGAAAAAGTGAGCAGGGTGAAAAAGTCAGAACAAAAAAATGGTTTCCCCTAATAAGCTGATGACAATATGGAACCTGTCAGATTTGTGCATGATGCTGTAGAAGTAGTCAAGGTTTACCAAGAATCCTCTGGACCATGTTGGTTTTTTTTGAAAATAGAAAATTATAATGTTTTTTGTTTTAGATGAAAATTGGACCCAATAATAAGTAGTGCATATTCATCAAGTTGGAGTAACAGCTTTCAGAAATGAAATATATTTGTTGTGTATTAGTATCGAGCCCCGTTAGGATGAATTCAGCTCTAATGCTAAACCGTGTATTTCACATCCTTCTCTTGTTGGAAGTTGAACCTCTACCCAGACTCAACCCACTTTTAAACCCTGCAGCAGTTTTATTTGGTCATGTGTTAAACTCAGCCCATCTAACATCCACTCTAACCAGCTTTTCTATTCCTGCAGCAACAACAAAAAATCAATCCCTACAGCATTATACTACCACCACCATGACGCATTGTGAAAATGGAATATCCAAGGCTATGTTTAGTATGGTTTTCTGCCATACATTTTCTATGTGGGCCATTAAAAAAGAACCCTTTTCCACATTTCTGATGCACAACATGAAAAGAAGGAACGAGTCGCAGTGGAAAAAAATTAGAAAAAGCAGAAAAACTCTGAAAAAGAATTGTGAGTTTTACCTTTTTTTTTTTGCTAAATATATTAATTGAAATAATGAAGAAACAAGCCAATGCTTTAATTAGCAGTTTCATAACTTTTGAAATTATACAATTTGTGTTTGAAATTTTCTTTTTCTCTGCCTCACCCCCCATTTCGGGGGGTGGGGCAAACTAACAGCTGATTGAAATACCAGGCTTTCGTTGGCTATTGACACTCCTTTGCTACTGCTTATCCGCCAGTAAGATGAGGGCTATAAAGAAACATGGCTGTTTACCATCGCTGCTAAATCACCCTCAACCATACTTGTAACTCGTTATGGGGGAAAAAAAAAAAAAGAGACCCCAACCCAGGACTGACGCAGATATCTTTTTGCTGACAGAGTAAATTCTACGAGAGAAGAGAAGAGAATCCTGCAAAGTTTGCAGTGCATAAAATTTGTCATTTGTATAACATCAAGAAGTTCATGTTTACTACAAAGCAGCAGACCAATTTTATTGTGCTATTAGTCATTTTGTAGGCATTTGGTGGCCCTAATACAAATCCAAAACACAGCTTCCAAGTTTTCTTATGCACTACTTTGTGTTGGTCAATTACCCGAAATCTCAGGGAATCATGTTAGACTTTCGTGTTATAAAGTGATCTAATGACATATGACAACTACAGTAGCATCCTAACAATGAGATTGATGGAACAGGAAGTCAAACGCTTGGCTAGTATTAGGTTATGAGATGAATGTATCAGTGAGAAGTCAATTTGCTTGAAGTTTTTTCAGTTTCCAGCATGCAGAAGAGGTGCTCAACATGCAGGGCAACGTGTGACGCATGCCGATGTGCAGTCAGGACAGATCTGTCGAAAAAGGAATTGCAGCAGGGATACACTTAAATCCTCACAGTCCATTCCAGTAACTTTATTTCTGACTTAAAGATTTTTTTTTCCGTTTTCCATCCAAAAGAGAGGGAAAACCCTTATAATGTATCCTCTTACTATGTTTTCCTCATTTTTTTTCCGATCTGGGTCCAACAGATAAAACAAATAGAAATGTTGATAATATAACCATACAGTATGAGCCTACTTCCTGGTGTATCCCACTAAAGAAGAAGAAGAGGTGAGAGATGAGGAAGGCAGTGATGTCTGGAGGCAACTTAGCTTCCAAGTACCGTGCAAGACCATGCACTGTAGAAGGCGACGTATTTCTTCACCTTCAATGACGATTAGGAACATAATGTTCATATTAGTGTAGAAACACGGTTTTTGTGCTCAAGGTTGGTGGTGAAAGTGGGCTCCCCATCGCCACATGTGGTCAGAACCACCCAGGGGAAAGGGGAAAAAAAGGGTGGAAGAAGGCGGGGAAGCAAAGGGGACAGGAAGTTTGATCGGAGGCTAAGACCCCTGCAGGTCTGGTATTTTACCATCTCAGAGTCACTGTGACAGTCGGTGTCGGGGCGGGCTCGCGGGGGAGACAGGGAGGGGGGCAGCGTGCAGGACTGTGCGGTGATGTAGTATTCGTCATCATCGTCCGACTGAGTGGCGCCCTCCGAGTTACAGCGGGTGAGGAAGTCGGAGCGCGTCCGGGACATTCGAGCTTTCTTTTTGGGGCCAGGACGACCCACCTGCTACCAGGTAACCAGAGCAACGGATCAACACCTAAAGCTAATGCGGCTGATGACACTGGATAAATCTCCAGTGATGCATGAAATGTCTTTTATGAGGTGAACATATTTGAACTGAGCTGCTGCACGTGCAC
The DNA here is from genome assembly GCA_032876305.1 of Orestias chungarensis. NCBI lineage: Eukaryota > Metazoa > Chordata > Actinopteri > Cyprinodontiformes > Cyprinodontidae > Orestias > Orestias chungarensis. The sequence goes on along the minus strand of JAVLVB010000169.1, from coordinate 545,571 downwards.
GCATGTGATACATTTAGCAGGGCGGACGTCGAGGCCAGTTTCTCACCTCTCTGTTTCTGGATCCAGCAGATTTAGAGTCGTCTCTGTGCATAGAGAGAGAGAGGGATCTCTCCTGGTTCACCAAATCCTTGTCCGACCTGCAGCAAACAGCCATGTTGCATGAGGATTTTTACTTTTAACACTTGCAGTCATACTGTGTCGTTTTCCAGAAATTAGCAAGGATTAAAAACTGTTTAGATACGGGCAAAATCTCTTTCTCCACCATTTTTACCATTAAATCTGGCATAATGTTCAGGCTTTAATCAGATTTTCTTTTTTCTTACGCTTAAGACGCTTAGACCTAATGCCAGATATTGCATGTATTCATGTTTTTAGGATCAATTAAAACACCAATATAGAAGAGAGAAGCTGGATTTATGATCCCTTAAAAAATATGTATAATACAAACAAAAAGGTATGTGTATGTTTGGGGGTTATTTTATGTGATAGACAAACGTTAGATAGTGTATATTTGTAAAGGTAAAGAATAATAAGAGTTTTGTGTATCAAAATTTTAAATGAGTAGAATGCTTTCGTATACAGACTTTGACTTGACCATTCAAGCACATGTATGTGCTTTACACTAAGCCATTCAATTGTTTGCTTTGCTGGAACAGGTGTCTGCAACCTGCTGATCTGATGCTGCAAGTGGTTCTTTGGACCTTCCACAATGGCCTAAATCTACTACAGTGGACACTTCCTTATTTGCACATTTTCCTCTTTTTTTTGTGTGGAACATAACTTCCAATCATTGGAATAAAGTTTGCCTATTTGCTGAGATTTTGTCAGAAATATATAACAAAATGCAGCTTGTGAAGCTGAAATATCTAGGCGCGACGGTATTTGACAAATAAGCCATTCGCTTTCTTTGGTGATGATTAGCTGTAACTCCAAGTAAGGAGATAAAGAAAAGCATGGATGTTAGCTTATGTAGTAGAACTATGAAAGTTGTCATAGACTGCATATATAGGCAGTCACAAGCTTTTTTTTCAAGCGGTTCACTTTTACACTTTTAAATATAGATTTAATATAGAACTGTGGATTTTAGCCTTTTATTCATTGGAATATTAGCATTTAATTTAAATAACATAATTGAGATCAGAAGCAGTATTATAATTTTAGATCTTTTTTACTGCCACTAGTTAGGAAAAATATACATTTTAAACCATTTTGTAATGAACAGCTTTGTCCAAGCGAAGGAAATGTATCAATCCTCTACTTCCAAACGTTTTTTATATTTCTTTATTCAAAAACTTAAGTATAGAAGTAAAAGAAATGGTTGTTGGGATTGTAAAAGCTGGAGGACATATAACGCCATCTCAACCAACTCACCTGCAGCTTCTAAAAGGTTTACTTTCAATGTTTTACACTGTTTAGTTTTATCCATCTTCAAAATCAACTTTGATAAGCTGATCAATTCATCAATACCACAGCAGGATGCTGCCACCACCATGTTTCACTCTAAGGATGGTATTAACAGACATAATCAGTATTGGAATTCAGCCAGAGGTTTGTGAGCATAAACAAAAGGAGGCTAAATCCCAATAAAATCATGCAACTGTTCATCTGGGGTCTCGACAGAGCAGCTAGATTTATAATGAGGTCAAATCACACAGGATGAATATATTTCCTGATTTAGTTCCTTTACAGCAATTAGTAGCTGGATTATTAAGGCAAATTAGAATAAAGGGCTTGAGTGCAGGATTGTATTTAGCAGGTAGTATGTGTGGTACCGTGTAAAACTTTTACTCACTTGGAGAAAGGCAGCTTGCGTCTGGGCTGAGTGGACACAGTGCTGGGAGCTTTCTCCACCATGTTCACGATCACAGTCTGAGCGGAGCTCTTCTTCTGGGCTTTTGGGGGTTTGGTATCCAGAATCGGGCTGTGGGCCTCCTGTGGGGGACGGCTCGCCCTCCTGTCCTGTTTACCGGGGAGGATGGCGGAGACACTGGACTTTGGCTGTGGGCCGACCTTTGAGGGACGAAGTGCTGGTTCCACTGGGTTTTCGCGTGGTGCTTGCGTTAGAAGCTTTGAGGGCTTTTCCACCTTGGCCACGTCTCTCTTTCCCTGGGGGAAGATCTCATTAGGTTGCTCCCTTTGCGTTGGGGCCCCTATGCCGTCACTGGTTGTCGCATTGGAGACAAATGACCTTGCTTTAGAGGGTTCCTCTGGGGTGTGAGCTGCCGGTGGCTCTCCCTCGTCCACAGGACTCTCTTTCTGCATACTGATCAAAACCACCACCGGCCTTCTGGACACCGACTCCTTTCTGTCTTTTTGAAATCTGCCGGGGCTCCCGATGTTTGGTTTATTAACTGGACTTTGGTCAGAAGCGATGTAAAACGTCGCCTTTGGCAACTTCGACTGCAGCTCCGTCACAGGTTTCTCGTTGTGGTTTGAATCGCGGAGAATTTCCAGAGTTCCGGGTTGTTGCCGAGTTCCTGCCAGCTCGGAAGCCAATCCACCCGAGCCATCCGTCTCCATCTCATCCACGCTGAGCATCTCAAAACTGCCATGACTAGCCAAGGATCCCTGTGGGGACAGCCTACGATGATGCTCCGCCACCTGAGTGAGGCCGGAGTCGTTGACCGCGTCTTCTGGGATAGAGCCCCCCGTGCTGGTGGTTCGGACTTTGAGAAGCTCCAAGCTGAACTGAGCCTGCTCCAGTTCTCTCATGCGCCTGCTCTCTCGCTTTGAGCGGTTCTTATGGCTGGTCTCGTCTACGTTCCTAGATCGCTCAGAGTCCTCCTCTCGTTCGTTCTTGCTCAGATCAGGTTCCTCAGAGGAGTCCACACCAATCGAAATGTCTTGTCCCGATGAAGCAAAGTCGTCCAAACTCCCAGCTTCCATCTGAGTGTCAGGTCTTTGCCGTATGGTGAGCATTTCACTTTGCTCGCGTAGGAGTTTATACCTGCAGATAATTTTAAGAAAAGTTTTCATAAATATTCCTCTTCAGAGCTCTCGGGAAACTGAAAGTTAACAACACTTTTTTGGACCAGTAGAGGGAAGTTTCAGAAAACTTGTTAGAACGCTAACATTTCCACATTTGAACAGCTAACCAAAAAAACTACTTTATTACATTATAAAAACAACAATTAAGGGGCACCACCTTGAGTTTATGTAGTTTTTTTAATCAAAAATGCTTACAATGCCACTAATCCTCTCACAAGCTGCACATAAACCCTTTTTTATTTGCCTAGTGGCTTCTGGCATAATTCTGTCGTTTATTTTTAGTTAGAAATGAAAAAAAAGAGAATCTGTTTAAGAAATTATAAACCAAAACCCACCTGACTCGAGCCAGGTACCCTCGACCCATGGCCTGGACCCGTGTCACAGAGCTGCTTGCCCGACAGAGACGGTTCCTCTCCCTGACCCGTCTCCAGGCCGTTTGAATGATCACAGCCGCCTGGATCCTACGACGACGGCAGCACCTCCGCCAGCTCCGCTGTATGGTGACGGCTGAGAGCCGCCACTGCAAGAACCTCCTCCACTGCCTGTATCCCCGCCAGGCCGTCTGCAGACAAACAGCCGCCTCCTGCTCAACGTTCAAGTCAGTGCCAGACTGACTGAGGAGACACGATCGCCACCACCGCTGGAGATGTACAAGAAGGGAGATGAAGTTTTACTTAATACTCAAGCGAAAATGTTTACCATTTCCTTCTGATTAAGAGTCACTTAATGTGTTTGATGATCTGAAAGTAATTTACGATTATTTAGAGGAGGGGTCTGCAACCATTTTTGACCTCAGGTAAGCTAAAAATAAAACTTGTTAAGAGTTTTAATTGTTATAGGAACAGTAGATAAAGGACCCCTGTTAATATGGTTTCTACAATTATACTATACTTCATTTCTATATTTAGGTTTTAAAATAACAAAACTTGTGCATTTCACATATTTTCTGCTTTGCCACAAAAAGTGCCAAAGCAAGCAAGCAAAAAAAAAAAAAAAAAAGCACAGTTTTCAAAAAATATATCAGGAACTTTTAGTCTTTTGTTGTGAAAAAATAATTTAATCATTCAATGAAATAATTAATTTGTGACATCTACAGTTAAAAACGTTAGTCTGTATATTTTTGGGTTTAAGTTGCTAACAATTTTTCTAGAAGAACTAAAACACCACTTAAGGCTCCAGAGCCGCAGATCGCAGACTCCGGATCTAGAGTGTTTGGTCTGGATTCTTCGTTTCTTAATGATTAATTCAGCTTTCTCACAGACTTGAGAAAGCCAGGCAGGTTGTTTTGAGGAAACATGCTTGTGGAAAGAAGAATCCCATCCCATCAGCTCACCTGGATGACAAATGCCGCCCGTCTCATGCTGACAAAGTTCCTCCTCTCCAGGACGGCTCTGAAGCGCCGCTGCAGCATGACGATTCGCCTCAGCACTTCCTGGTGCAGGAGGGTCTGCAGACGTTGGCGCTCCGCCTCTCGCAGGAACACCTGGCATGGGAGCAGAGTAAAACGTCAAGTGAAGCGGAAAACGATAGAGGGACAAGGAAACTGTGCTTCTGGGACACGCACCATTGTGTGGCCCACTTGGTACCCAGCAGGAGGCAGGTGAATCCGTCTGAAGAACTCTCTGATGCCCGACTTAGTGGGGCTTGTTCCTCGAGGCAGCAGCACATGAAAGTGACGTACAAACTCCTGAACGACAAAAAGAATCCATGTAAAATAAATTAAAAATAAATAAAATAAAAAGAGTAATGGCTTACGTTAAGATTCACAGCAGAAGAAAATTACCTTGAAGGAATACTTGATGCTGTATCCCGACTGTCGGATCCGGACCGTTTCAAGCATCCCCGTGTACCTCAGCTGTCTGAGCACCAGATTGTCGTTAAATCGCAGCGGCAACTGACAGACATGGAGAACCGAGTCAGGTAAACAAGAAATATGAAATGACGGTTAAATGAAAACATTTTGATGTCGACTAAGTTGTAGGAAAAAAAAAGTACCTTCTCAGCATTGGAGCGAATGCACTTGACGAAGTACGGCTCAGACTGATCGAGAGTCTCCATCAGCTTATTGAGTGAAGCCTGCACACAGAACCTCAGCCCGGTTAATTTACATCCATTCACCTGTTCATCCAACCATTTATCCATCTATCCAAGCAATCATACATGTATTCATCCATCCATTATTCTGTTTACCCATCCATTCAAGCAACTATCCATCTGTTCTTTCATTCATACAATCATTAATCCATCTATTCATCTATCCATTAGGGCAAACATCCATCTATTAATCCATCTGTTCATTTATCCATGCACGAAGCCATCCATTCACCTATCCATCTATCTATGCATACCTCCATTTGTCCATCCATCCATCCATGCTTTCAGCTATTTCTTAATACAAAAATCTGTTCATCTATCCATTCATTCATCCAGTGGGTTGCACTGATCAATGGATCCAATAATTATTTGACCACTGAGCAACTTCTCAATGTAAAGCCATGTTTTTTAGTCCCCAGATGTTGTTCAGATCATGATTGTCCTCGTTTCCTATCTTGTAGTACGTTACTTGTTCCAGGAGAGGGCGGCAGCAGCACTGACCTGAAACTGAGCACTGATGCTGGGCGGTTTCTTCTTCTTGTGCAGATGTAGCAGGGACTTGGTGATGCGGTCGTGGAGCGTCACGCTTCTCAGATAGCGCAGAGACTTCACGTCCAGCAAGTGCTGCACAGACAAGCGCAGGAACCAATTAAAGGTTTAAATAACACCAGTGTTCAGTGGATCTCTGCTCCACGGTTACTATCCTACCTTGGGAAGGCTTGGTTTACTTTTGCTGTTTTTGTTTCTCCTAAATAAAAGAGACAGATCTTCAATTAGCAAAAACTGCTACGTAATGTTTTATCAGGAGAAATCTTGGGACTTCTGATCACTCACAGTAGAATACCCTGAGCTCTCTCCAGGAGCTTGCTGCTGCCGGAGTTCAGGAAGATGCCCTCCTCCCCCAGGGAGGAGTGACCCGATGAAAACACGCGACCTGATCGCGAGCTGCGACCGTTACATCCAACGCCGTAGCCATCCCTACGGGAACACGGACAGAGGGTACAGAGAAGTCTGACAAGTACATCATTCCACTTCCAGTCGGCTACTGCACAGAGTCCCTGGATGTATGGTTAATTATTCAAGGATGAATTATTAACCTTTTGTGGTCTACTGTACTCACCAGCTGGCTTTGTCATTCATGGCGTTGGTGCCTTGAAGATCCGACAAGGGTGTTCGCGGATTCTTCCGAGCAATACCTGGATTTAGACAGATTGCCGGTGCAAAGGCGCTTAAGGATTTGTTTGGACCGTGTTTTTCAAATTAAGGGACTCATTAAAATAAGAACTGCTTGCAATTATATTTGTATTCATGCTAGATTTCCTCTGATTAATTCTTTATTAACTGTCTTATTTGCATCTTCTATCTATATAAAGCCTCCACTCATATTTGCTTGAATTTCCATCCATAAATTGCCAATATAAAGGTTCACACACATTTTTGACTGGGTTTACTACCATTCATGTAACCAAAGATTTGCCTAAGATTTCCTCTGTGTTAGTTAATGGTAAATGGACTGAACTGGAAGGACTCAGTTTATAAACATAGCCCACAGATTGAGGTTCGGGTCATTAATGTTCACCTTATTTGTCTATTCAGAAACCAGTGTTTGGGATATATCAGCACTAACATGGATGTCAGTCATTTCTAGTCTCCTTTTTATCTTATCTATAAGTAAATATCTATAAGCTGTCACAACTGTAATATTAACATAAATTATTATCCCTACTTTGATATTATCTGACCCAAAAGATCCCCTCAGATAAAAAAGCAAATAAATTAGGATTTTCAGCAATTAAACACAACCCACCAAAGCTGTAGGGTATCATAACTTGTGATTTTGAATTAAATATAATAGAACTGAATAAACTACAGGAGCATCAGTAAGATGCTCCAAAGTATTGACCAAGATGATGCTGCTCTAAACCTTTAAGCTAATGGAACTTATTCGCTGCCCACATAGACAAACTGAATGCTTTCTGAAGAGTTGTTTAATCACCAGATATTTAAATTATAAGGAGGACTTTCTCAAAAACACAAATTTTAACTGGTTTTGCAATATATGAAGCAGATTGGCACTTTCTGGAACAACCTTGATCTTAAATATGTTAAAATGAAATGACTATGCTTAAAAGTCTGGTCCATTAAAAAAACAACAACCAACAACGAGGTAAATCTGATACTATTCATGTTTTACAATGAGTCTGAAATGTTGGATTGCATAGAGACACATAAAGCCGTGAAGCAGGTTGCATTAACGGCTTAGTGGTCAGACGGTCCTCCGACTGAAGCCAAACCCAGACGTACTAAAATGAATGACGGAGCACAACCAGATGATCAGTGAACATTATTAACCTCTGTCGGCTCAGAAAGGCTTGACTTGTTAGTGCGATCAGTCGTGCGTGGGGGCTTTACAGGCTATGAGCTCAGCTCTCGGTGAATTAACTAATTTAGATCACTTTACATTTAGATTACTTAATAACCGATGTTGAAAAATTGGGCAAGAGACTGTGGGTAAAAAATAAAATAAAATAAAATCTAATGTTCTTCCAGTGTAGCTTGGAACTTGTTTCAGACGGATTTAAACTGGAGGTGAATAGCTTTGTACTGGAATACCCAAAGAGCAGAGGATCTTTTCAAGACATTAAGATGAAAAAAAATGTTACTTAAAAGAGTAATATACTTAAAAATTTTTAACATTTAAGCTAACCTCATATGAAGCTATTGTTAATATACAAGCTTTGTGAAGAGAGTCTGTTCCAAATCTTAAATCAATATAACTACAAATGTTAGGCGATGCTGAACTCCGGCTTTTCTTGTTGATTTTGTTTTCTAATTTAATTTAAAAAAACACCAAAAATCATTTTCACTTTCACTCACTGTAATTCTCATCTTTACATCTCTGAAGGATCTCAAGGCTCCTCTGGTGAACCGGGTGATGAATGAAGCTGTAGCTGTCGACAGTTTTGACTACAGGGCAGGAAACAGCAGCATCACTACCTAAAAGAGAGAAACGGAACATAAACGCATCCAGCTGAACAAGATTTTTTGTTGTTGTTGTTGTTTCAACTTTTTAGTTTTATACAGCAAATATAAATTTTTAAAAAAATCTAGAAAACCTACTTTAGGACAACCTTGACTCACATTGGTTTCAGTGCTCCAAAAATTCCTCATTTACAGAAAGGCGTTACTCAACAAATAAATACTCAAATAAATAAATGCTTATGCTTGGAAACATGGTAGCTTGAACATGCAGTGATTTTTTAAGAACTCTTATTCTGAAAGAAAATCTATTTTGCTGGGGTCCGCGGCGCCTCACTTGTTTTTTTGTGGGTGTGTCTGCGGCTCGCCTCCCTGAAAGCGACGACGGCTCTGAAGTAGGCCCGCAGCACAGCCCAGCGGAAGGTCGCCACGGGGTCAATCCCCATCAGGCCGCAGATGAAGGCATTCTGGCTGCTCTTCAGCAAGGCGACGATGTCGGGCCTCATGTGGTCGGTGTTCTTCTCCCTGAAGTCCTGAACAAAACAGCAGCACGTAGCCAAACCTCAGGGATTTCTCGAAAACACACCTACGGCAGCTAATTATTCAGTCCGCCCCTTTTTACGGTTGGAGCAAAAGTTTTGCTGTGAAAACAAGGAAATCGATATGCCCGAGTAGCCGAAGCGTGAAACCGCACGGCCTGAGCATGGCACCAAACAATGGGTACGCTTTTCTCTCCCAGGATTTTTACTGTTTGTTGAGCAGTGGAAAAACATTTGGCTGCACAGTTTGGCCAAATGTTTTGCTGCTCACTCCATGATTAGGTGGGACGAGGCTCCAGTCCCCGCCCCCCCTTGATTTTAAGAATTGTGTTGTTTTTCTTTCACACTGGGATTAAATATCTTAACATTTAGGCAAATGACATCTGCATTATAATGAAAATCATGTAAAGAATTCCAAGTAAACTCTTAGCTAAATACAGATACACCACACACATGTAAAAGAGGGTGCTGGGGTCAGCATGAAAACACTGTGGGAATGCTTTTCTTATAAAGAGACAGGAAAGCTGGTCTGAATTGATAGGATCATGGATGAAGCCAAACTAATTTGGGAAGAAAACTAGTTAGAGGGAAAAGACTTAAAAATAGTCTGGAGTTTCAGTCTCTAGCAGGAGAATTCAAAAATACAGTCAGAGCTACAACTGTATGGTTTCTATGAATAATCCAATCGAATATCTATGGTATTTTCTGTTTATTCATATACAAACCAACTGAGTCTGAGCTATTTTACAAAAAAAATTTAAAAATTAACTTACATTTTCTTAAATCTGAAAAAACAAATACAAAAGTTACAGCAGCAGCAGGTACGTTTTCTAATATACTAAATCAGGGGAGCTCAAAAAAACAACAACTGGTTATTATCCTACTGGGAAAATCAATAACCTGAAAACCATAGCTTATATTCCTTCACAATTATGAAATTCAGAAATGTAAAATAGTTTAAATTCAACCCTTTAAAAGCCTTTAAAAACTATTCAATCCTCCTGCGATGCATTCCAGCTGTAAGCTCAGCGTCGCATTCGTTTCACCACCAGAGCTCTCAGCAAAACGACTGCTTGGCTCTCTCTCGGGCTGACATGGGATGCTTCAGCTGCGGTAGCCAGCTGTTATGGATTTATATCATACGGTCAAACAACAATTCGCTCAGCCCGCTCCAGCACATGTGCTTCTTATCAGCACACAGCTGGGAAACCGAGAATTAGATCTGCCCACAAAAACAGGTCAGCGGAGCAACAAGTAGAAGTGCTGCTGCTTTCCATGCTTGCATTTCAGCTCATGGCTTTATTGTTAGAGGCTTTGCAAATCAAAAGGGGAGTTTTATTTATTTAACCGGTTAGTGTGTCAGAGTTTCTGTGGCGCAGTACGATGAGATAGGAGCAGATACATTGATCCATGTTTGTTTAATTTCTCATAAATCAGATGCAAATGACTTTTTCAATAGAAGCAGCAACCACTTTTTCAAAAGAAGCAGCAACCTCCCTAAACAACTAAGATCCAAATTTCTTGGCTGCATCCGATCACTGTTTCCCGGGACAATACAGTATTGGCATTCCTGGTAAAGCTTTTATTATATATAATATATAACATTATATATATAACCTTATATTTGTTAGTAGTACCATAATATCACATTGAAAAATGAGGAGAAATCTTTAAGTGAGGGGAAAAAAAACTTACATATAGTAAACAGCCAAAGGGGAGATGATTTTTTTCTTTCCCATTTATACCTCAGATTTTTTTCAGATGGCAAACTTTTAATTTCCTGAGGTCTAAATCTAGATCTTGAATATTAGTGAATAAGAGAACCAGCTTTTTATTTAAAGTACTTGTCAGATTATCTATATTAGTTATAGAACTGCAACAATAAATGAAAGTTACCAGCTCTGGTGGCCACACCTCTGCTAATGCAATAAAAGAAAAGGAAGGCTATACTATTTTAATTTCATTTACTTTGTAAATAACTTTAAAGCTGTCTTGCGGCTGTTTTGGAATGTTTTAGTTAAATATAGTTTGACTCCTGTGTTAAAGGTTTTGTTATAGACAACTAATATTTTTTTTAAGTAGTTAAGATGTTTTTATTTACTGTATGCTCTCATGTTAAAATGGGTACATACTGTTAATGCTGCAGTTTTGTTTCTGGTTCAGTAAAGGCTGCTTATTAATAACCCAGAATGCATTGCTTTAAAATGATGTCCAGTCGGTGGTTAAGAAAAAAAACGGCTTACTACGGTTACTTAGATGTCACTGCACATATTTTGTACCCCTCAACATTTTCATTACATCCACCTAAAAAGGGTTTAAACGTATGGATTAAAAAGAAATATTTGATTACCACAGTATTTTTTTTTAATAAGGCTTGGCCTCAGTTAGCGGTTAGATGTTTTTAATACAACCTCAAGTAGACCTCACTCTATAAATGGAATAAAAACTAATGAAATAAATAATCAAAAATATCTAGAATATTTGAAATCATATAAAATAAAATAATATTTTTTGCAAATAGTGACCGTGAAGGGTCACCAAATCTCCAAGAGTCACACAGCATCCTACAGATGTAGGACAGAAAAAACTTCTAAAAATTTCTGCTCTTCTATCATAAACATAAATGTTTGGACTCTGGAACTTCAACTTCAACTGATGAGCTTTTTAACAACGGTCCCACTGTAAAGGTGGGTTTGACAAGAAAACGGTCCTGAAGGCAGAGAGAGGCCACTCGTTTGTGCGTCTTTCTCTTCTGAAGTCCTCCTCAAAACATCAGATCTGAAATTATAATCCGATGAAGTCTGGACTAACAGGTTCAGTCTTTTGGCCTAACATTAATCCGAATCATATAGCAAATAAAAGCAAATAATTCTTCAGCAGACAGAAAAATCAACGTTCTTTCCTTCCATCTCAGTCCCCAGACCTGAATCAAATTAAAAAAGCCTTGTGACAACCTAAAGAGTAAAGGGTCGATGTTTTGTTTTACAATTGTTTACCAGGAATACAAACAACCATGGACGGCCCAGTGCACAGGCAGCCAAACAAATCTCACCTTGACTCCATACTTGACTTTACCAGCGTAGTGTCTGATGATGAAGGCGGGCTCCATGACGGCGGGGAACTCGATATAGCTGTTTCCTTCATGCTGACGCTTGAACTTGTCCAGCAATGTCTGATTGGAGGCCTGGGGGAAACTAGACAGACAGTTTAATCTCAGACTTTAGAGCAGAAAACATCTGGAACAGAATGGAGATTTTTTTTATTCATTTAGTAGGTAGAGTTTTTTTCTATTTTGTGTCTTTCATTTGATCTATTTTAAAGTGGAAATGACATACAGTAGCTCACCTAACCTCTTCTTAGGTTCATGTTATATCTACTTTTGACCAGATTAACACTTCGAACCACAGCTTTTAAAATGAGCTTGCTTTAATGAAAGAATGCATAATACGGATTCTGAAAACTTCATTCCTAAAGCCCTCAAGAAAATTAATACCTCACAAAATCACCATCGCGGCCCAAATGTAACCAGTCCATGTGGGTCCTTTTGGAAATTCTTCTTTGGTGGTTTCACCTCTAATTCGTGGGCATTTTACCCATCTGCTACAAACCTTTGTTGGCTGGATCAACATTCCAGGAGACAAGTCATATCATCTGAACCTCTCCTCCCATCACCTCGTAAAAACACAGCAGGTTAAAGAATATCCGCAGAGGTCGTAAAGAACAATGCTGCCTTTCCAGAGAGGACCCCCACCCTGGCTACATTGTGGTAACCTAATCCATCTCTCAAGCAGCCCTGGAGCCGGCCAAGCCTCCACGGATTTCAACATCGACCCAAATTCCCCCAAACAACTAGATATAGTAAGCACCTACACCCACAGAACTTTATCAAGAACACAAACCAACTAAGTCATAGTTGTCCACCTAAAATGACAGGTAAATCCTGGTAAGAACAAATTATTTGAAGATGGCTGTCACGAGACATGCTTGAAGTTTGCCACGAGTCATCTAAAGATGCAACGCCAACAGGGCAATGTGTCTCTCTAGGGGTCAGGAGGTGGCAGATCTCTACCACAAAAGACCTCCAGCAGTAATTATAGTAAGGGGTAGAAATAAAAGGATTGAATCAGGGGCCTGAACGTAAGAGCACAGGACAAGATAGAAGGTGCAGACATTAAAAAAGAAAGTACATCATTCTTAGTTCTAGGACTTAAAGATCCCCGTATTTTTTGGTCTTTCATCATTATAAATTTCTTGTATTGTTTAGAGTTGTGACTTGTCTTCACAATAAATTATGACGACGATTAAGATGGCTACCAGATTTGAAAACTGGCTGCACTGTTAGTTTTTGGTTTTTTTCTCACAGGTTGTTCCATAAGTGTATTGATAAATCAAAAATATATGATCACTTACAGTTTTTGTGGAGTTTAGTGAGATATATTGTACGTCTTCATCTAACTGGTATTTCAAAGAAGTCCATCTTAAATTGATTTTTATCAGCTCTGTCTGTTTATCATTATGCATCAGAATAGAACACCAAGATATAATAACATTTTAAAATCCATGTGTCCCACCAACAATTGTCTTTTTTGGGTTCTAAAACGGCTGACATCTATCCTAAACAAAGCACAGGCCTACATTTGCATCATTGCATTTCAGGGGAAAAGTAGTAGCCAGGTTTTGCTAATTAATCGATCACTCGTAAGCAGAACCACCTTTGTAAAATTTGAAGTTTTGCCAGTTTACTGTGTTGAAGCACAGATGTTTAGTAAAACATCAAAATGGAAAGCCAGCAACGACCTGCGATAAACAATGACAGTGCAGCAATCCAAAGTCCATCATTCTGCAATCTGAACACCCTTCAGCTGAGAAGCATTTAAGACAGTTGGACATCTTCCCAGGAGTGGACATCCCAGCAAAGTCATCCCATGACCAAACTGTGGAATGATCAAAGGAACTCTCCATCTGAGACTCTAACATGCCGCATTTAGCATGTAAAATGCTAACATTTAGGATAGTTTGGTTAGAGAATAAGGAAGACTTTGCATGGGATGTCAGCAAGTCCTCGGGAAGTGAGGTAGCATCTGAATGAACCACCAGAATCTCGGAATCATGTTCTTTGGACAGATCAGAGCCTCCATTGGTGGCTTTAAACCTGGCGTATAGCACCACATCTCACATCAGCTGTCAAGCACTGGGGTAGAGGGTTAATGGCTTGAGTAATAGTTGGAGTAATATCTTTGGATAACATGAGGTGTACCGGGAGAGAACCTATACAGCCACTGGGAGAACATCTAACATCCAGGCAGAAAGGGCCCTCTGGTAACAAACAGATCTGTTTTATTATGCCCTTATATTTTGTTTCGGGGTGAATGAGAATCCGACGTACTTGCACTCCTCGTCCAGCAGGTGGAACAGAGCTGTGGGTTTCTTGCTAATCAGGTTGAGGCAACCGCTGTTGTCAATATACTCGATATTGTGCCAAGTGATTCCTTCAGCCCGGTACTCCTCCTACAAGACAAAAAACACAAACATCCTCCGTCAATGATAAGACGAAGCTGGACTTTAGGTGATGAGGAATAGAGGAGGTCCACGCTCATCTGTCATTTTATAGTTAAACTATTCAATAAATAGTTTAACCAGACACAAGACTTTGTCTGGCTAAGGTAACAGTATGTACCATGATTCAGAACCATTTAGGACCTGCAGCCCTGCAGCAGCTGTCCTCATATTGTCCCCAGACGAGAAAAGAGACAGACTCATTCAGCTTAGATGTGAAGTGGAAAAAAAAAATAAATAAAATGTGTGAGATGGGTCCGTGTAATATGTTCCTCTCTCCAGGCAAGGTTGGTGTTCAGGCACATTTGAGAAAGGCATGTAAACAGTTCTTGCTGCGGCAGCTCACTGGTCACAGTGGACGGCTGAGAGAAACCAAGACTAGGCGAACTCAAAACAATCAGCCGCAGCGAGGCGGTGAGCTGAGGAGGGAACTGGTATCAGGATGATCAATAGAAAATGTATATATATATATATATATATATATATATATATATATATATATATATATATATATATATATATATATATATATATATATATATATATATATATATATATATATATATATATATATATATATATATATA